>BSBK01000480.1:1200000-1764667 GCA_027943335.1 Chamaecyparis obtusa
ATTGAAGTAATTGGGGAAATATTGGAGATTTTCTCTTTAGGGCTTTAGAGGACGAAGACCCTCTATGGTAATGATCTTTATGCTGTTGAAAGATACAGTCATGGGATCCGAGTTTGTGCTTCAAGGTAATATCAGAGGTTTATGATAATTGATATTAGTTATTGTGCAATCACCAGGAGGGGTTTGGTTGAAAACCAGTAAGGTAAATCTTTATACAGCGAAGTTCTATTTGGAGTTGTTCAAATTTCAGTTAGAAGTATGCAAGGATTGATTTAGGAGATTGGATAGCTGAAGATAATAGTTTGTAATCATTGGATAACATCATTTGCTGGCCATACCTAGTATTAAGTTCTGGAAGCTGCGATTTTCATCTATTGCTGGCCACACTTATCCTTTCCTTGTTGCAGCATTTACTGGGTTGTGTTTAAGCCTTATTGAGGCCGTGTGTTGGGATTTTTGTCTTCTGAACAGGCAAATTGGATACGTTTCTTGCTGTGTCTCCTTGATACAGGCAGCCGTCCATATTCTGGGAGTGATGACTGCATTCTTGGAGGGTTCGAAGGCAGGTCTTTGAAGTTTGAAAATTGTGGGTGAACTATTGTTGATGTTGGAGCGGTTCATATGTGATAGAAGACATTGAATATCAGTTTTGATCAACTAAATTAGATTGCAAATGTTGTAACAGGTCTGCAACATCTATTACATTTAGTTTACAATATTTGAAAGTTTCATGGTCTGGAAATAAATGATACTGCAAATCATATTTCTACCATATTTTGGATGCAATACTTGATTTGTATTTCTTTATATTATGATTGCAAACACTTAGCATATACCAATGAACAAACAAACATCTACATATTGATACAAATCAAAACTTAGTAAAATACCTTTCCAGAAAACTGTTTGACGAAATTCATGTGAGTTAAAAAAAAGCTAAATTTATCAGAATAAGGGGGTATCTTACAAATTGTAAGAGGTACGGTGTCTGTTTGTGCCACAGTCTTCCTCCTCCCTCCATTATCTTTCCTCATACCATTACAATATCAGTTGTTGATGTTGCTCCTGTTGCTTCTCCGCATGTTCTTGAAATTCAGTGAAATTGCGAGCCAACAACCTTGGAAGACTTCCTAGAAGATCATAGGCTGCAGTTTGCACCGTGAGTTGTGAAATATCCCAAACTAGGATATTGTTTCAAATCTGAATTGGTTTTTCAATTTTTGCCATGTTTTGCTTCATTTCATCACAAAATAACAACATGCAAACTAAACATGTAAAGGAAACGATATAGATTTCCATGGAAATAAGCGATTACAAACACAAATCTATTGATATTGATTCTGATATAAAACATGCATGGCTGTTACATCAAATATATTGTTGGTAGTTGGTACAATGCTAGAACATGCATAAATTTTCCTCCAAAACCTGTTTAAAACGATGCAAATTTGCTCAATGATGAACCTTGAGTGAGCCCACCTCTCAAGTAATGTTGGGTTTTCATCCAACCTACAAATATTAATGGGTTTCTGTCCTCAAATATGGCTGCTACTGTCAATCCAGGAACAATGGAAAAATTATGAAATATCAAATCAATATATTATAATAGAATGAGACTCCAAATCCCAATTGAACCTTTTATTAAAATTCCTAGCCAAAAAGCTATCGATTTCCTTCTTGTAATTCTTTTATTTAGCAACTTAGGTAATAATAATATTTGCTTCACATTTAATAATTTACCCCCATGGCTTAGGAAAAACTTAAGTCATAACTTAAGTTGGCCCCCTTTTAATAATTGCCAACTTAGTCACAGGGTTCGCCGAATTTTCGGCTTTAGGTTCGAAATTCGGCGAACCCATAAAAAATAAAAAAAATTCGTTAAAGTTCGTCCATAAATTCGTACGACAGAAAATTACTTGTCGTTCTGGCGAAAATATTTTTATTACTGCGTTTTTCCGGGGGTTTTCGGCCAATATTTTTAATAAATAAACACGTCCATTTACTGAGGGCATCTTTATCCGTCGTCTGCTACAGTCGCCGCCGTCCATAACCTGGCACTCCCGACGGCCATCTTCCACTGGCACTCCCGACGGCCATTACGGTCTGCATTTTCAATAGTTTATAACATTTTCATTTTGTTTTATGTTATTAGTTTGAAACTTTCGTTTATAGTTTAAAACTTTCAATAAATTGAAACTTTCGTTTATGATTTGAAGAGTTTATTTAAATTTATGTTATTTTTATTTCTTTTATTAATATTTAAATATTACAATTTATTTTAGTAGGATATATATATATATATATATCAAACTATAAAACATTAATATTTTGTAAACTGTAAAACTTAATACTTTTAATTTATATTAAAATATTATACCCTTTTTAAAAAACTGTATACATTTATATTTATATTTGTAAACATTATATTCTTTTTATTGATTTTTGTATTATGTATTTATTTATATATTTTAATTAGTAAGTTGTAAAACAATAATATTTTATATGTTTATTTATTATTATTAATTTATTTATTATTATATTATTTTTTAAATTATTATACTTATATTTTTTTGAAAATTATATAAGACGAATTTAATGTCGAATTTTTTTTCGAATTTTTTGACCTTGCCGAACTTCATCCGAACTTCATAGTTGTTGAACTCGAACTCGAACTCGAATCTTGTGACTTAGATTGCCAATGAATAATTAAATTCATAGTAGCAATAAGTATAGCTTTTTCCTCCTTTTATTTAATTCAACACTTAACCCCCTTTATTAACTTAATGCTTTAGCCTATGGGGAGTATAGATAATAGGCTAGCATTAGTCTTTACTTATTTATTGACGTGCTAGGCAAAAATGCGACATTACATTCGTCGCGTACGGTGCCTGTAGGGACCACCGTCATATCTGTATTCATAGGACAGTCCTTGCAAACTTGGTTTTAGACACCACAACAATGTTAAACACACATTGGGACATGTCTATGGGGTCTTCTAGACACTCCCAACACCTTCTCCAATCACCAAGAGGCCAAACTATGCGTTCATACATTTGAACTTGGCATTCAATGTGTAGACAGTCCGATTTTATCTGGAAAATCAGACTTAAAATCAATTGGAAACACGTGCAAACCTCTATTTCAGCACCTGCAAATTTGAGATATGGTAGAATATATGTAGAGAGACCATTCGACCCATTTTGGTGATTTTTCACAATTGGAAAGTCAAGTTATACATTTATTTCCACTTGCTGGTTACCCTAGGTAGGGTTTTGACCAGTTTTCACAAAAATACAGTATATTACAAAATACCCAATGAAAATTGATGAGACAAGAACAAATGAAAGTAGATTCACATGCCAACCAATCCCAATTGGTTTCAGATCATAATATGAACCTTACAGTCCGTACAAGTCAAAAGAACAGACAAAAACGTGAGAAATGCACCTAAAATGAGGGTTTCATTCATCAAATTCATCACCAATCAGTTCTCCAAGCCCAAACTCGAGTTGGAAGGTTGTTTTTATACATTTTTCATCATATCAACTGCTTCAACTGTCCACCTAACCATCTTGATAACGAAAACACCATTTTGACAATTTTTGCAAAGTTGCTTGACAATGTTTTGAGCAACATGACATCATTTATTTGCAACTTTTACAATATATTTTACCAATAGACTTAAATCTTTCCAAAATAGTTCAATATGGTCGCAAATGGTCATAAATGACTCAAAAACACCTATCCAACCAAAGAACCAAACATGACAAAATGCACCCTCTGACGCCCCTTTATCAAAACCCCCAAAGCTTTCACACTTGAGCTCATTTCATTGGTCACTTTGGGTTACAATAGTTGGCCACCTAAATGGCAGACAGTTAAAACTTATAAAAAATTGTACAGAACTACAAACTTTTAAATGAACACTAATTTCCGAGTGCTCTTAAATCCTTACCAAGAACTGATATACTAGTTAATGGAAGACAAGGGAAAAACAACATTAGTCTCAGGCTTAAACTAGATATTTTAGGGCCATTGAATACTTGGAAATCACGAAGACTAACATTTATAAATATTACGTAGAGATATCTACAGTTGCATGGGTTGCATTTAACTATTACAGTTGCATACTGCTGAATGTCTCATTAGGTTCCCTTTTTTATTGCCAACTAACTTTATTCAAGATCAAAGTCAGTTTCTAATGGAGGCATGCACTGTCTCAACTTTAGTGTAGGGTAGAGATTACTAAACTTAGCTGTCAGATGCTGTATATTTGACAATAAAACAAAATGAACAATAATAAAAAAATATATTTGGATAGAGATTTCATTGATTTTGAACATATGGTCAAAAGTGGTCAGTTAAGTGATTAGTGTTCGGTATTTCCTTTTGTCATCTTTATGTTATTGGCTTTGGAATTCCACATATAATATAAAACCTTGGAATATTCAGTGAACGTGTGGCAGCTGGACGTGCACTTGATCTTCCTGTGTATTTTGGAGATGCAGGTAGCCGAGAGGTAAGTCGTATCATGTTGTTTTAGTTAAATCTTAATAAGCAATGTGTTTTATTATTTTTTAAAATATATTGCTTTGGTTATTAGGTACTTCACAAAGTGGGGGCAGAGAGAGCAGCAGCTGCTGCAATAACCCTAGATACTCCTGGTGCCAATTATCGGACTGTGTGGGCTCTCAGTAAGAACTTCCCACATGTGAAGACATTTGTTCGAGCACATGATGTAGACCATGGTGTCAATCTTGAGAAAGCTGGTGCTACAGCGGTATATTCTTTGTTAGAAATATATTAGATGTAAAAAATCAAAATGTATTGTTTGTGAAGATTTGTGAGGCTTGTAGGCCGTCCTTGTTCTCTATTGTTGTGATGATGTTCATTTTGGTCATTATCTGCTATTTCAATATAGCACAAGAGATTTTTCAGTGCTTTCTGTTTGGTTGTTAACTCTTTGTATTGGCTGTTTTGTTAGGCGAACCTTAATACGGTATGAAATTTACCTTACATGTTTACAAATTTCATTCTTATCAGGTTGTGCCTGAAACCTTAGAACCAAGCTTGCAGTTGGCTGCAGCACTTCTTGCACAGGTAATGTGTTTGCTCTGAAATGTTTTTTTGTATATTTGCATGTCCTAGAAAGAAACCAGGATGGTTTCCAAGAATTTGTTTGAGGATATGAGCAGGAACTCTTCATGCTCTTTTAGTCACCAAAATTTGTAGAGGCATTGTGAATCATGCACTAATAGTCAATTCTTTATATAATTATGTTCTACATGTGTTGTGCATCAATCCACTATTGAATGATCTGGCCCATATGAAAATGAAATCAGATCAATAAACTGCATGAATAGATTGCCTATGTATGAATTGGCTAGGCAATGGAAAGCATTTCTTCTTCTTTTTTTCCTTGTTGCTCTTGGAATGGGATTAGCCCTCTGCTTAATCTAAAACTGTTCGAAAGTGTTAAAGGCCTTCTGGGCGTAGCATCAAATGAACTGTTGTGGTGTCGCATATTATTCGTAATTCCACAATCGGTTCTAGATAAATTTAAGCAATACCCTACATGGTCACTATTTCATGCATAAATACTTAAAAAGTGATTGGACATGTAACTTGAAACTGCCAAGTGGGTGTAAATAAACTTTCATGACATAAAGAATAACTGTATTTTTGACATCTTACTGAGTTCATAAGGCAGATGTAATCTTGTAACACATCTTCATGTTCTTTAGAGATATTGGTAGTCAATGGATTTGTTTCGCCATAGTAGCAAGAATACATATTCATATCAGAAACAACCCTATCGCCATAAGTGATATCATCATCTCATTGTTGCATATACAGACCAAGTTATCAGATATAGCAGCATCTTAGTGATTGTCTAAGCATATCAACATATCAGACACATCACCATAATCATTATTGCATAGTTATACAGATGTATAAGACACAACATCATTGGAAGGAAGTTCATTGCATAGTTATATTCTTGTATCAGAGAGAGATCAACTATACATCTGCAGATTAAATATATAATCTTTGCATTCAGCAGTGACTCTTTAAGTGACATTGGCAGATTGTACATATATAAGATAATATTGAATATTATCAATACACACACACAGATATTCATCTTGCATATTCTACTTGTCATATTAGAGATAGCAGTGATTTAGCGATTAATCTTATACATAAGCACTCATAAGAAGTATCATTCATAGTGTTAAGTAAGACTATGAAGAAATTAGTCTCTTGCAATTGAGTTTGCAAGGTAATTGTCCCTTGTTCCTAAGTTAGCCAAAAAAGGGACATTACAATTGGTATCAGAGCTAACAAACCTACCAGCTAGTGGGGGAAAACATTTCAGATAAATAAAGAATGAAAACATTGAAATGAATATGGAGACATCAGAGACATGAATCAATTCATGGAAGGTCAAAGAAGTGCTCAAGAAAATTTAGTCAATTATTGAGCAAGCTAACACTAGTATACAATAATGGCAACAGAGGAGACAACAGAAATCAACTCATTCAAACTCCATCTCAACACATGCCTATAACAAATTCAAAGTCAGTACCATCGACATTCCCTTTTAAAGTCAAATGTCAAAGCAGTGAAGCCACATCAGTGGATTTGCATGAGCAATTGAGATTAGATTGGTTAAAGGAAGGTCTTCAACGAGGTATGTCTTTAGAGGACTACATTGGTCTAAGGATGAAGTACCGGCCTAAGGAACAAAGAAATCATCACTTCAACCTAAAATGCTGAAGTATAGAGCATGAACACATTAAAGGACAAAAAGATGAATAATTGCAGTTCAAAAATTGAATCAAGATTCTCACACAACCACTCCTCACAAAGGAAGAAAGTGCAATTGCAAAACGAAACCCTAGGAAAGGTCAAAGCAATCACCACAAGGATATTTCAAGAGCCCACAAGTGCAAGGAAAAGAGAAAGAGGCTAAGTTGCTGGTATGTGTACAAGCACAGGTACGAGAACTTGGTATGTGGGTATGGGCAATTTGTTTGGAATTTGGGTACGTGGGTTCAAGTATGTCTATATATATGGCTATAAATACATATATATATATATATATATATATATATTATATACAAAAAATTTAAAGAAATATATAGAATTGTACAACTAAATCATTTGATAGTATGATACTTCATCATTGATCGTTAACAAATTAAGAACCATTCAACTTCATCAAGAGACCAAAGGCTCCTTGACAATAATATGCATGAGAATATTCTGAGCATGTGCACAATTATTTAATGCAACAAATATGCATGCTTTAACACCCCCTTTAAGTGAAAGTTAGGGAAACAAAAATCTCTAAGCATGAAATGCACGAATGGGTCTGAACAACTAGGCCTGATTAGGTACCCATGTACAAACCAATGCAACCTACACTAATGGGCTCTCTCTAAATAGAGAAAAGGTGAAAAACCACATGGGAAAAAACCCTTCTCCAAAAGTGAGAGATGTAAGGAAAAAATTAGAAAAAATGTACTACATGTGACTAAGATAAAGGACTCCAAGTGTTTGTAGTTGGTGTACAATGCCCATTGTTATGTTGATAATATTGGTTATCCGTCAATATATTAATTGTCCATTTGTTGTCACTCTTAGGTAGTTTTAAGTGCCGGTTGGTTGATGATTGTCTCTCTTGGCAACCGTTGGGTCATTTACATATGTTGTGTATCGCCAAGGAAGGTAGTAGGGTAGACTCGGATGAATTGTAATCCTTGGCTGGCCATCTGCTGTCCTCTTCTCTCTAATGAATTCAAGAGCAAATAAAGATATTTTTTACTCCTATATCTAGTATTCACTGCCATTTGTGTTATTAATTCATTTATGTAATTTACCAAGTATAGCAGTAAAGTAGTTGTCTTAAAAGAAATCGGGTCAACATTGCATGATTCATGCCCTTGGATCCCAATAAAGGCGTGAAGAGGCCACATGGTGGTCAAGACCAAGTGATTAGGCGATCTTTAAGAATTGCAGATCATAGTATTTTGCAGTCAATTTTGGGGCATTCTGTTCATTTGCAATAGTTTGGAGGGTTCCACAATTGTTGTTAGTGTGTATCTCTGTTTCCAGGGAAGGACAATTCAGTATTCCAACATCAAGTTGGGTGTTTTTGTGATAATTTTTGGTCAGCAGTTTTGCCAATTCTGGGAGGGTTAGTGGAAGAGTCTGTGGTAGGCTCTACTCTCTTGTTGTAGACCATTTTGAAGAAGGGGTCAACGTTCTCTGTTTTTTCGTTGGTTACTCTTGATCATTAACATTTTGTAGATCCAAAGAGGGTCTCAGCAACAACAGAATGTTCTGAAGAATTTGTGACCAAAAGACAACAGTTAGACGATGACCATTAAGGGAGGGTATTAAAATATTGTAATGTTTCTTTAATGGTCATCTTAATTAATCTATAGTTTATTAGGTAATTTCTATTTTCGTCTTTAGTTCATGATTGTTTCTTTTAGAAACATCGTCTTTGTAAATCTATATAAGTTGCTTTCATCTCCTTTGTTTTATGCAACACATCGATTTACCATAACAAGAAAGAGCATAAATAAAAAACCCATGATACCTCTTCAAATGAAATAATTAGATCCCTAGAATCCTTAAACATAAAGAGCATACCAAATACAACTCTCTCCAATAAACATATCCATTTCTATTGTGAAAACGTCCAAGTAATCGAGCAAATAGTGAAAACACAAAAGGTTGAATAAAATGTACCTGGAGCACAATTTCAAAAAAATTGACTATAGACCTGAATAGAGGATTTTGAGAGCTTTTCAACGATGTGTGGAAGTAAACGACGTTTGCTCAAGTTATGGCCATGAAAGCGCAAAATTGAAGGTTGACTTTGGAGGCTTGTTACAGAGGAATTGTGAAGAATTTGATCAAACCACCTATAGATTGACATTAGTGCCAGAATCAACTTTCCAACGATGTATGATTTGTCCAATTTCGATATAGTATGCTCAAGTTATGAGCAAAAAACCAGCAACTGCTCCTTATGACTTGACTGTCAAATTGGTCAACAATTTCTTATAGAAAAAAATTGACGGCCATTTAACAATCACAAAATATTCGAGAATATTCTCTATCCCCAAAATATTCTTAACCACTGGAATATGCTTTGTACGTTGGTATATTCTTCTCCCACAAGTTGGATTATTCTTAGGAATCTCTAGCTAAATTTAGAAAAGGCTTACTAAATATAGAAAACTCGCTAAAGATAGTGGTCACTGCTAAAAGTTAAAGTGATGACATCAACACTGCGAGCTTGCGTCAGCCTCTTACTTGTGTGAGTGCCTTCCATAAGGGGCTCCTTTTATAATTTTTCTAAGCATTATAATTTTTTTAAGATTTTGAAATATAAAATTTTTTCACCCTTAAGAAATTTGTGCATTGGTTTTTTTGCCGATGTCAGTGCCAATTATGTAGAGTAGTACGATTTGCACCTTGTGCTCCGTGAAGCATGCCAACCCCCCAAAAAATACCCAAAATTTGATGGATCCCAATTTCCACATATTGCCTACTGATTTATAGCTTTTTAGGCCTTTTGAGCGTGATGGTGACCTTTATTTTTTATCTTTAGTGAATTTGACCCAATTTTTGAACTGCTTGGATTTTGATGAAGCGTCAGTTGATCTTACGATTTTTTGATGTTGTAGACATGATGAAAGCCTTCGTTTGACCCAAATGAGCATAGAAAATTCACCCACTGTTAGATTCCTCAAGCGTGCTAATAGGAACTTGTTAGATCTAGTGCTCTAATACATGGGGGTAGAGTATGAGATGAAAGAGGATGGGAAGATGGAGGTAGAAAAAGAAAAAACAAAGGATAATAAAAGAAATCATGGAGCTAGAAACCAAGGATTTAGAAGAGAATAAGATGTTTTTGGTATAAATGTTGAAGATATTGAGCAGGAAGAGAAGAATATAGAGGCAGTGAAATTAGGATTGGCTCTAAACTGCCCTAATAAAGAGAGTCCAAATTATGGGAAAACACTAAAAAAGAGAGGAAGTCCCTTAATGAATTATGAAAAATTGCAAGAGTACTAGAGGATCAAGCCAAAATTACATCATTATTTTATGTTGGAAAGGGGAAGAGCCTTTTGAAGGAAAAATGAAGGTCACTACCTGGAATGTTAGGGGCTTGAATGCCCTTAACAAGAAGCGCTTATTTTAGCACAGTGTATTAACTTTTAATGTAGAAATAGCAATGATACAAGAAACTAAGTTGAACATAGAAGAAATAAATAACTACAACAAGAAGCTTGGCATTTGGAAAATATCTTGTGTGCTAGCAGAGGGGGCATTTGGAGGAATGACAATTCTATGGGATCCAAGGAAGGTTAATTATGAAAAATTTATAAGCAATACTAACTGGTAGGGTGGATGGGCAAAGAGTGTAATCAATCCAATTAACTTTTTTCTCATAAACATTTATGGTCGCACAATGTCTAACATGAAGAAAGAAGTATGGACAAAAATTGAGTCATATATAGGACATAATCTAGATATAAACTATATCCTAGGAGGAGATTTCAATGCACTTCTGGATTCTTTTGAAAAAAGAGGAGGAAATGAGGATGAATCCCAAGCACAAAAAGACTTTAGAGATTGAGCTCATAATATTAATCTCATGGATATTGGAACAAATAACGAAATTATCACACAAAACTATAGAAGAAAAGGTTTTAGCAGTATAGCCGAAAAATTGGATAGGTTTTTCTTCGAAGGATACCTTACTGTATTTCCGAACACAATGAGTTCCACAATTATGACTAATGCGGGATCATACCACTTCCGGTCCAATTGGAAATTCAGGAAGAAAAGAGGCCAAGAAGTTGTTGATTTAAGTTTGAAAAACTACGGTTGAAAGACAGATTTTTTAGATCTAGTGGAAAAATGGTGGAAGGAAGAATAGATAGAGGGATCAAAGATGTTTTGTTTTATTACGAAGTTAAAAATAATCAAATAAATTTTTTTTTAGTGGATCAAAGAACATTCTAAGAACATCTTCAAATGAAAAGAATGGATAGAAGAAGAAATAGATAATCTCAACAGAGAAGTTATAAAAGTAGGAATAGACCAAGGAAAATATCTTAAAGAAGAAAAATTACTCAACAAATACGAGGACATTTTGACAAAAGAAAAGATATATTGGAAGCAAAAATCTAGAGAAATTTGGTTGGTAGAGGGAGACAAGAACTCTAAATTTTTTCATAATGGGACCAAACAAAGAAGAAATATAAACAGGATCATCAAAATCAAAGGAGTAAGGGGAAACATAGTAGAGGATCCTAGAGAAATCTCAGAAGAAATAGTAGCTTACTTCAAAAACATCTTAAATAACTGAGATAGCTTAGATCCCAGCTCACAACGGAGAATGCTACAAGATATATCAAAAATTATAACAGAAGAACAAAACATGTTGTTTACTTGGATATTCTCAATAATTGAAATTGAAACCTTAAATCAACTTCATCCAGACAAGGCCCCGGGGCTTGATTGATTTTCCGCATGTTTTTTCAAAGCTATTGGCATTTCTTAGGAAGAGAGTATTGTGGTAAAATAATGAATGTGTTATTAAACAATGATCATGAATGATCTATATATACAAGATACAAGAGAATGTTTCTATAACGAACAGGAGAGAGGAAATAGAAACATTCTTGTAGAGTGAAAGTGAAAGAGAAAGTTTCCATAATGAACAGAAGGAGTTTATGGAAACATTACAAAAAGAGGGACCATTAAAAATAGACGAAAGAGAGAGATAAAATTAGAAGCTATCTATTATCGTAATACCCTCCCTTAATGGTCAGTCTATCTTCAAAAAAATAGAAATTTGCATGTCCTTAGAAAGCGTAAAAGGCAGCCTCGGATTGATCAGAGAGGTGTTCAAAAAGAAGGCTCTTCTTTTATCTGATGTCTCATGGAGATCCGTCAATACTGTCCAGATCTCTGCAGCTGTTTTGCAAGACGAGATTTGAGGCGGCTGATCATCAGTAACTGAAACCTTAATGAGCATAACCGCTTCACAATTACGTTCATCAAACTTGTCTTGAGTCGCATTGGCTGTGGTAGGACGAGTCTCGGTACCTTGAACAAGCGCCTCAAGGGGACGGTACTCAAAAATCATCAACATGCGCTGCTTTCAGGTGTTGTAGTTCTTTTTGTTGAAATGCTGACTGCCTTCCAACATAAGATTGGTGAGAGATGCCATAGCACGTTTTTCAAAGAAAAAATATGAAAAATAAAAAAAAGGGCACGAATTTCAAGGCAAATTAGTGGAAGACCTAGAAAATTTGAAGAGACACCCAGTGAAGAACTCAAAAAACCCAGATAGAATTTGCTGGCTTGAAAATCAAGGCACAAAAAATGATGCACCCAGAAAAAAAAGAGACTGACCTAGTTGAGATATGCAAAAACCCACCAAGAATATGCTATTAGATTTTTGGTCCGCTGGCTTGAAAATCTAGGCACAAAAATCGAGTCACCCAAAAAAATGGACGACAACCCAGTTGAGCTCTCATAAAAGCCACAGAATCTGCAATTAGATTTTTGAGATGGCACAAAAAAAGAGAGTTTCGAAAGAAACCCTAGCTGTTTGGAATAACTTTGAAAAAATTGCAGATTGCTTGTAAAAAATGGTGATGTGCAGAAAAGCCCAAAACCCTAGACGAGTGGGTGAGGAAAAAATATGCAAATTTTGAACACACCTGGGGCAAAAAAGCTTCAAAAATCTTGAACTAATAATTTCAAAAAAGAAATTAAAAATTTTCGAGGAGGCCAGGAGTTTGCTTTGATACCATATTGTGGTAAAATAATGAATGTGTTATTAAACAATGATCATGAATGGTCTATATATACAAGATACAAGAGAATGTTTCTATAATGAACAAGAGAGAGGAAATAGAAGCATTCTTGTAGAGTGAAAGAGAAAGTTTCCATAACGAACAGAAGGAGTTTATGGAAACATTACAAAAAGAGTGACCATTAGAAATAGACGAAAGAGAGAGATAAAATTAGAAACTATCTATTATCGTAATAGAGAGATGAAAAATGCATTGGAAAATATGTGGAATTCAAGGAGGATATTGAAAGAGATAAATAATACCTTTATAATACTTATTCAAAAAATGAGAAAACAAAAGAGCTGGATGACTATAGACCTATCTTGCTATGCAATAGCATTTATAAAATTCTATCTAAAGCATTAGCTAATAGGGTTAAAAGGCTTCTTCCCTTTATTATCTCAAAGGAACAGATGGGATTTGTCTCAGTAAGATTTATCTTTGATGGAGTGATCATTGCTCAACAAGCTATACACTTAGTCCATCATAATTTAGAACCTAGGATGTTGATAAAATTAGATAACAAGAAGGCATATGATAAAGTAGAATTGAGGTTCTAAGCAAATGTATGGAAGATTCTGGATTTGCTAGACAATGGATTAGTTTAATAATCAGCTATATATCTAGCCCTAGATTCTCAATATTTGTAAATGGAACCCCAAAAGGGTATTTCGAAATTTTTAGAGAACTATGACAGGGGATCTGACTTCTCCTTTTTTGTTCATAATATTGGTAGAAGCACTTGGTAGGGCTATTAACAATGCACAAGAGCATGAAGAGATGGGAGGAAATAAAGTAATTGTAGGTATAGCAAACATCACTCACTAACAGTTTGCCGATGATAACATGCTCTTTGGAGAAGGGAAAAAGAGGAGTAAATTTTAAAAAGATTTAAACACATAGACAAAGGCTTTAGGGCAAATGGTGATATTTGAAAAATTGGCAATATTATTCTTCATCACGGATATGAGAGAAGAGACATGTATATTCAACATATTGGGCTTCAACAAAGGGAATCTTCCAAGTAGGTATTTAGGGTTACCATTGGACAAAGGAAATAGGATAAACAAGATGTGGGAACCCATAGGTAGGAGAATGGAACAAAAAATGGAATCTTGGATGGAAAATGGTTATCAAACTCAGGAAGGGTAACCATGTTGAAAGTGGTATTATCAGCGACACCCACATATGAAATGTCTTGTTTGTCACTTCCACAAGGAGCTTGAGCCAAATTGGAGAAGAAGATGAGAACCTTTTATTGGCGAGGGGTCACTAAGGATAGAAAGTTAGCATTGATCAGCTAGGATAAAATATGCAAGCCAATTGAAGTAGGAGGCATAGGTTTACAGAATTTACATTGGCAAAGTAAGGTGTTAGGGGTAAAATTGGTATGACATATCTACAAGGAACCAAATAGAAAATGGGTGACAGTACTTTAGAAGAAATACTTAATTGGTTCAGATCCGGGCAGAATATTGAGAAAAACAAACCCTCCAAAAGGGTCTAGAGTATTGAACTTCATACTTGAAAGTAGGAAATTGATTGCAAAAAAGATCACTTGGGATATAGTAGAAGGTAACAAAGCCCTTTTTTGCAGTGACTCTTGGGGGGGGATACACAACATTGGAAAACAATCCAAAACTACACAAAATGAAAGAAATATTAGACATTCATTGGGGCAAATCTGTTAAGGATTACATAGAAATACCTAGTGGGGACCCATCACTTGGATGGAAATGGAGGTCTCTAGAAGGTATACCTATAATAATGGCAGAAATAGAAGAGCTAAACAACATTTTAGCAACTAGAAAAATTACACCCACGAAGGGGGAAAATCTAATTTGGATGGGATCTAAATCAAGAGATTACAAAGTTAGTGAAGGATATTCAACTCTAGTCAAATAACAACAATGGGAAAAGACAAATACCCCCGCATATGTGCTGGGATAAATTATGCTTACCGAAAGTTGGTATGTTTCTTTGGGCAGCAATGTAGAAAAGAATTTTAACAGTAGATTGGTTCAAAAAGCTTGGATATGTGGGCCCATCTCAATGTTCGCTATGTGAAGTAGAGGAAGAGACAACAAAACACTTAATGGTAAGTTGTCCTTATTCCTCTGAGTGTTGGTATTGGTTGTGTAATAAATAGGGTTGGAAGACAACTTTATCAAACAATCTCATGGATATGATGAAAGCATGGCCAAATATATGTCATAATAGCCTCTATAGAGCATTATGAAAAATAGCTCATCAATAATGATATGGGAGATATCGAAAGAAAGGAACAGGAGAATCTTTCAAGGAAAAAAATTAGAGTGGAAATGTTCAATCAACAAAATCTAAGTAGCAATAGTGGAAACAACAAACACTAGGTTGAAGAATTGGAATTTAAAGGAATGCAAGTTCACTAGTTGGACAACAAAATAAGAAAAGTTTGGTATGGACTTCAAATTCTTCCACAGTACGGGAAAGGTGGCAAAGAGAATAATCATAAAAGAGAACAATGCAAATGGACAAAACCAGAGTTTGGATGGTATAAATTAAATTTTGACAAAGCATCAAGAGGCAACCTAGGGATAGTAGGAATTGGGTGCATCATACATCACTAGGATGGAACAATATGCGCCAAATTAGAAAAACCAATAGGAATGGAGACTAACAATGCAACTGAAATGGAAGGCTTAATTGAAGGGCTTCATATAGGAAAAGATTTAAGCATAAAAAAGCTGGCTATATAAGGAGATTCACAAATAATAATTAATACAATTCAGACTAAAAGGACTCCCAATTGGAGATTGAATTCCAAACTTGGAAGAGCATTGGAATTACTAGAATACATTGAGGAAGTTACCATAAATCCTATCTACAGAGAGGGTAATAAGGAGGCAGATAAACTGGCAAACAAAGGAGCAAATGGAAATAGGATAGAAAAAATAATAAGTGATTAGTAATGGAGTGAATAGCAGAGTAAATCTTCCAAGTAAAGAAGAGAGCAAATAAAATTGGGAACTCCTCAATAGGGAATAAATAATATCAGCTAAGGAAGATGAATAAAGTAGTTAGAATACAAATTACAGGCAGTAAAGCCAACAAGAACAAGTAAATTCATAAAACATAAGAGAGCAAAAGATAGCCTACTACCTAAAGGTGGTAATGTGATAACATAGTCTAAAGGCAATAGGAAATTCCAGATAAGTAGAAGATAAATGGGAAATATATCCAAACATAACCAATAGAATGTCAATATGAGAGGAATTATATGGAGTTCCTAAGCTTAAGGACAAAATCATTTCGAAGATGCAAGGTCATGTATGGAGTAGTTGGAGTGTTTGGGGGAAAGATAGAATGGATAAAATAAGAAACACCATAAAGTGAATGCTAGAAAATAGCATTAAAGATTAGAAAAATTATAATAAAATGATAAGAAGTATAGACCTTGCATTGAATAGTCTATATGCCAATTAAAGATGAATTTTATAAGGATTATTAACTATATCACAGCAAATCATTAACACAAGCGAAGGAGAGTGAGTGAGGAAGCAATCATTTTGAAACAAGGGAGAATCATTTATTGATGACAAGCTCGATCATTTAATCATATGGAGTTAAAATCAAGGCTCAAGCAAGCAAGATTAACTAGTGGAGTTAAGCTGCATTAACCTAAGCTGGAACATTCTAGTAACTGCTAGGATTGATATAAGAACGAAGTAGTGGATGGATAATTCACTGGTTTCCTAGCAAAAAGAGTAGAAAGAGTCTTTTAGTGAGTAGCCTATCCATGGATACACCCATTAGGCTCAAGGCCAAAACTAGACAAATGATATTTCTTGGAGATGTTAAGGTTGAAAGACTTAGGAAAGTTTTACAGTTCATCCATAGCTTGGTAATTAGGTCTATGTTGCGAATCCTTGGGGATGAATTTATCTTCAACGACGATAAATACAGAGTCAATCCTAATATCTCAACGATGTTTATAGCATCCATGATACATGTGGAGAAAGATAGAGAGTTAATAGAAAATTTGTGTTGTAGCATCTTTGAGAAAGATATTCCAATAGACCTTGATAGGGTTATTGTTAACATTAACGATGAACTGACCATCCCCAAACCTAAGAATTATGATGTGTTTATCATCAGAGGAAAATCAGTCCCTACGTTGCCAATATTGAATATTGAAGATTGAGGTCTTTTCAATGCTAGGAAACTAGTAATATACAAAAATGTGGATTTCCTACTGAAACTAATGCATATAAGAAGACTAGACAAGAAGAATTGGTTGGAAAGCTACATGGTGGAGGTTGGCGTGGATGCAAGCAATGAAGAAGATTGGTCAAACATGGTAGGCTACAACAACAACACAGTGGCAGCTATGAAGGATCTTGGTCCCATTTTAGCGAAAGCTTCAGACCAAAAAGGAAAAAAATTCAAAATATGAGTGGAAGATAGAAACTGGTACAAATTTTGGCTAAGCGGTTATAGTAAATGTATATGGATGTAAATGGTAGAATGTATAAAGGGTTAATTTGGGTTATCTAGTTAGATGGCTAGGGCTTGATAGCCCTACCTTTGTCTACCAAAAATTGATATATAGACTATAATAGAGTATAGAAGATCAATTTTGTTTCCTTTGGTAAAGGTAGAAATTGGTATACCTAGTTTTGTATTGTAAGATGCAAATATTTATAGGATATATAGTCAGCATGAACCTATAGATATGCCATCAGAATTAATTGCGAATGTAAATACACATTTTGTATATAATCTAGCATACTATTTTAAAGAATTCAAATGTGTTATGGGTGATTGATTTTGGAAAAGAGAAACGTATTTCAATCACAAATATTTATAAGATATATAGTCAACATGAAGCTATCGATATGCCATCAGAATCAATTGCGAATGTAAATACACATTTTGTATATAATCTAGCATATTGTTTTAAAGAAATCAAATGTGTTATGGGTGATTGATTTTGGAATAGGGAAATGTATTTCAATCATCATGGTTATGAAAGATAAAAGTAAAAATTGTAGTAAAGGTATATCTCGAATGGTATTGCAATGGATGTAGCAATAATGCTCTATCGTTTCAAATAAGGATATAAATGAAGTCCATATCAATAAGATAACTTTCTCTATTTTCATTTTTGGAATTTTGTGAAATAGTATTTTGAAAGAGAAATGAATAGTGGATAAAATGAGGACAAAGAGTCAACAAATGTTGATAATGGATTATCAGTGTAACAGGAGCACTGGGGACGTCGAGATGTTGGGACATTGGGATGGGTTTCCAGGACGGGGAAAAAAGGGCTTCAATTTGGGGACGACGACCAAGGGTTGGTGGGGCGGGGTTGCCGTAATATATTATACATATAGTACTTGAAATCCTAGTTATTAAATGATGCATAATAGTATAACTGTATAAGAACTAATAATACCAAATACTTAAACATAGCAAAATTGCAACATAGTAACACACCCAATACAGAATACAATAAACTATACTTGAACAATGTTGAATATCAAGTTACCAATTGCTATTAAAAATTCAAATTATTGGCAAATAGAAGTCTCTTCAAAATATCATAAAGATGATTACAATGAGTAGCATGATATCAAAACAAGTACAAAATCATGTCAAAATGTAGTGAGAGAGACCTCTAATTATCCTCCAAGGCAAGCTCCTCATCACTGAAACTATTGGACTCCTCATGGTCAAGATCCGACAAAGGAACACCAACCAGCCCTACATCTATAGCTCCTATAATCTCATTCTCATCAATCCATAGCTGCTGCAATCTGTCTCCTCATCAATCCTGACGTCCTGGTGTCCCGACAATGTAAAGGTGGTGTGATGGTGGTGGTTTGAGGGGTGGACCCATCCTTGTGTTACACTGTGGATTATCAAAGTTGAGTTATGGAAAATTTTAGGGCTTCAAGCAATCTGTCTTCGTACCCTTCCTCAATGCCCATGATTAATGAATTAAGTCTCATTGGAAGATATAGGCCAGGAAAATATGGCTACTCAAACAAACCAATAGAACCAAAATAGGTTGTTTCATAAGAAGTAAAGGGGTATATGACAGTATTGGTGTTATTGTTTAAGAAAGTTTCTTTGTCTTTAAACTTATATTTATGAAGAAGGTTAAATTTGACAAAAAGTTTAAAAGATAAAGTAAAGGAAATTAATGGTGATGGAAGTAAGCCTCAAAGAAGATTAAAAAGGTATCTGGTAAGAAAGATCGACATGATATTACATAGGACCTAAGTTATCGATTCGGGTGTGGATTCGGATGCGGATGCGCAAAATTTTTTTTTAGGGGATGTGGATGCATGCATGTGTATATATATATATATATAATATAATATATGATATATGCAAAGAAGTGCAAGAACTATACAAAAATAAATCATTTGATAGTATGAATTTCAGAATTAGAATAATGATACTTCACCAATCACCATTGATCAAGATTCAAGATATTTCATATTTGATAGTTCAACAACTTCAAGTTTCAACTTAAAACTTCATAGAGTCATAGACACAAATATTCAAATTGAAAGAAGTTCAATAACTAATTACTCATGTTCAAGATTCCAATGCAATTTGAACTACAAAATCAAAACTTAGTTCATCATTCAATGTTTATCAATGAAGAGTCAAGACTCAAGATTCACTAATTAGATTCAGAATCATAAGGTACTCAAGAAAATCCACATTCTCATCATCTCCAGCTGCTCCAAGTTCAAGATCATTTGAACCAATAACGGTTCCACTTGTGCTAGATGCACCATGTGTCATGGTATCATCACCATCATCTGTGATTGTAATAAGATCATGAAGCGTTGCATCCATGTTTGCACACTCAAGGGCTACATCCCAAAGCTTGGTTGACCCTTCTTGGTATTCATTCTCGTTACGTGACAAATGATGCTAGTTGGTATGAATGTAAACCAAGTCCCCAGCTTTCTTTGAGCCCAACCGGTTGCTCTTCACTGAATGGATATAGGAGTATGTACTCCAATTCTTTTCAGTAGCAGAAGAACTTGCAAGCTAGATAGTGTTCACAAAATTAAACATATAAATGAAAAACAATTTAAAGAATGTTAAACACTAAATTGTAGAATACAAGTGGTAAACAAAAAACCAAAAAAAAACTTACTTGTGAGAGGATCTTGATTGCAAGACCTTGTAGATGCTTGTATGGTTGACCATACATGTACCACCATGTGATAGCTCCCATTTTATATTGGTCCTTTATTGCAAATGGAGACATTTTTAAACCCAGAGCAAATAAGCCAAATTCTTGCCTCACTGTGTTGTGCATTTCATCATCTGGGAAGAGCCTTGTAAAAGCTTTGTAGCACCCTTTAGCAACTTCTTCATCTGCATATGGTGCAACTCTATCTGGCATACCAAGTACTTTATGTTGGAACCATTTGTTGTTGCACCAAAAGCTCGAACTATCAATGCCCGATACAAATGTCAGATTTAACCTGATCCACGGGAGGCGGTTAAGCCATGTCACAAATCTCCAAGGAGGTGCTGACCACCAAGTCAACAATCTCCCCCTTAGCACCGACTGAGCCTTCAGCCCCAACTGAAGGGAGATTTGAACCCGTGACCCAAGGCTCTGATACCAATTGTTGATGTTTGAGTCTCCTTCATAACCAACCCCTGTTTTGCTGGAAGAAGGCTTTTGACTATCAATGATATCATTTAGGATTTCCGAACTCTTTTCAAATTTGAGACTATTGATGGTGCATTCCTTCAACTCTCTTTCTAATTTTTCAATTTCTAGTTTTAAATCAGTTTCAGCTTGTTTAGCTTCTTCTAATTGAATCTTTAGATCTTCACTTGTTTGTTCTGATTTCTTTGCTGCTTCTAAATTCTCCATAGCTTCTTCTTTAAGTTTCACTAATTTTCTTTTCGGTCTTTGCTTTTGTTTGTATGCATAATGAAGTTCTTCTTGGAGATCAATATTCTCTTCCTCATTACATGATTCGTCTTCCTCTTCTTCATAACTATCACATGTGTCTGCTTCAGCCAAAAATAGAATTTCATCCTCCTCATCACTTGGGCAATCCTCGCTGCTTTTATCTGAAGAGCTGTCCTTTTTGGAATAAAGACTCCTTTTATTTTTGTTTTGATATTTTTTCTTTTTATTAAACTTATTGTTATTCTTCCATTTTTCTTTTGTGTGTGCTTGTTCATCTTCACTTGAGTCATCATTAGTTTGAGGACATTTTGAGGCATAGTGTCCTACCTTTCCACAATTAAAGCATTTGAAAGGGAGTTTCCCTTTATATTTTCCACTTCCCCTTTTTAGCCTTCTCAAGAAATGAGCTTCAGCTTCATCAGTTTCACTATTTGAACTATCACTTGAGATTTGTTTCTTGCTCTTACTATTTTTGGAAACTTTAAAAGATATTTCCTTCTTAGGCTCCTTGCCTCCAATCCTCATTTCATAAGCGGTAAGAATTCCATGTAAGTCATCTTTAGTAAGACTATCCAGATCTTTTCTCTCTTCGATTACTGACACTTTAGAATCAAATCTAATGGGTAGGGATCTCAAGATCTTTTCAACCAAAAGTTGTTCTTCTATATCTTCACCAAGGGCTTTTATTGAATTGACTACTTCATCAACACGAGAGAGGAATGAAGCTATGTCTTCATCTTCCTTCATTTTCAGGCTTTCGAATGTGCTTCGGTGGGTTTGAAGTTTGGCCTTCTTTACATTGTCAGTCCCTTCATATATATTTTTCAACTTGTCCCATATCTCCTTTGCAGATTTACAATGCATAACTTTTGTGAACTCTAAGTCGGCTAGATTGCATAAAATAGCATGTTTTGCTTTGGCATTATTTTCACTTCTCTTCTTTCTGGCTGAATCTGTTGGTGGTGTTGCTGGTGGTGTATAACCATCTAGTACTGATTGCCAAACATCGAATCCAATAGCATTTAAATATGCTTCCATCTTTATACTCCAAAATGCATAATTTGTCCCATCAAAAGTTGGTGTCTTGTTTTGAAAACTTTCAGCCATTTGTGCTTTTTAGATGTACCTTCAAGCGGTTAGGCTTTATAGAAGGAACCCGCTCTGATACCAATTGTTGGAATCATTTGCTGTTGCACCAAAAGCTCGAACTATCAATGCCCGATACAAATGTCAGATTTAACCTGATCCACAAGAGGCGGTTAAGCCATGTCGCAAATCTCCAAGGAGGTGCTAACCACCAAGTCAACACTTTCTTACTATAATACCTTGGAGATAAGGCATATGCAAGGAGGTGTAATGGGGTAGTCATCTTCTCCCAACGATGGGGAATGATTGCTTCCACCTTATTGCATAAGGCTTCATATTTTGTGGGGTCATTCTCATGCTGTTGTATGGAAACTTTTACCTTCTCAACCATGGTGTCCACGCCATCATACACATCCCCCAAGCAAGGTGTATTTGTATGGGCAAAGTAGAGCATAGTCATAATAGGCTCGGTAAAATCCAATACAAATTGCACACGAGCCCACCAACTGTCATCCAAGACCAAAGCCTTCACCTTTTGGGCTCTTTCTGAACTTGAAGCCTTCCATATACCTCACTGGTTAGAAATACCCATTTGGCTTAATGCCACTTGTAACTTGACAAGTCGTCTCATAACAACAATATGAAACGCAAAACGGGTCTCAGCAACCTAAGCAAGTTAACAATATGTCAATAATTATTTATATTAAGAAAAGACAAAGTTATATACAATTTGATAATTGAACATGAACATAAAATTTATTCAAAATAAATAAATAAATGAAATTTACTAATTACAATTTACCTTCAGCAACTCCAATTTGGAGAATGATCTAAGTATGGATTGCGACATGTGGTGGTTTGTCACAAGCATTTGTATCTCCTCCCCCTCTTGGTAAATTTGCTTCACCCAATCTATTTGAGTGCCAATTTGTTGCATGATCAAGTTAAGGGCGTGTACCATGGTGTCCAAAAAATATGGTCATGCCGACCCTCAATCAAAGCACCTGCACCCCTACAATTTTTGGCATTGTTTGTAACCACTTGGACCACATTCTCTCTACCCACCATCTCTATGGCCTCAACGAGAATTCTAGAAATGAATTGTGAATCCTTCACCTGCCCTTCACAATCAACAACTCTCAAAAACATTGCCCCTTTGGGGGACATTGCAATCACATTAATCAATGGTCGATTTTTTGTATCTTTCCATCCATCAGACAATAGTTATACTCGAAGTTTTCCAAAAAATTTTAATTGGTTGAAGAGCTCTCTCTATAGAAGTCCTCTCTTTTTGCAATAGAATGGTACGCACCTTTTCAAACCCGAGACTTACATATGAAGAACGGAGAAATTCTGAGAGAGGGAGGGGGTGAATCAGGATTTCTAAAATTTAATGCAGGTGAACAAAAAGAGACACACACGCAGAGGAAGATGAGACACATAATTTTATCACGTGGAAAACCCAATGCGGGTTAAAAAACCACAACTCCACTAATAATTGGGCTACAACCCACTTACACCGAGAGCTTCAACTCTCCAAGCACACATTACAATGCAGGCTTCAACCTGACTATCGAAAGGGCTACAACCTTTTCGAGGATTAACAATAGAGCTGAATCAAGACAAGCAATAAACTCTGAATCTTTATTGAAGATGTAAAGACGTCTGAACCAAAATAGGTAGCTGAAGAGAATCCTTGTGGTTTGGTTTTGTCTGAAGCTTTTTAAATGCAAACACTGGCAACCATTGGAATACGAACTGAAATTAACTAAGTCTCTGAGTATTCTAATCAGTAACCTGATTATGTTTTCACAGCTGAGCCTTCATTCCAGAGCTTAGATATAGCTATCTCCCATATTAATTCCTAAACACCCGTAGTTTTTCTAATCTGCCTCTCACCACCGTGTATTGGCTTGCCAATGTCCCACTATTTCCAGTCACATACACCCACAACCTTTTTCTTCCTGGGAATTTTTTGCACACTGTATATCTCCTATTAACTCCTCTTCGTAATCTGTTATCTTAAGCCATAGTCACACCTTTTTTGTCTTCGAGCTCTATGCCTTTTTTCATTTAAAAACTCCACTAGTATGTCATCGTGAGAGGAATAATTCTCTCTTTTTAAATCGTGAGTGATTAGTTCCTGTGCTGCCATTTTCAGACTCCAATCTCGGCTCGTAAATGATTTTTCTGCAATTTATTTTGAATCATAGTGTTCTGTGTCTTCCTCTATTTACAACAACATGCCTAAGAAATGAACACTGCCCTTTCAAAACGAAAAATGCCATTTTAGTAAATATCACGATAGTCTTGATAAACGTTGAGCATTTTGTTTTTTAGTCTACCGGTTTGTTTTTCCAATTACCGCATTATATACACTATGGATGCGTCTTGACCGAGAAGACCCACTTTTTAATACTCAGATGCCTCTACTGATTTTTAATCACCAAGATACTCTCCTTCAAAAGAAATCTCATGCAACCGTTGTTTTTTTCTTGAAAGTTCACACTCTTTGTTTATTTTCGAAGACTTTTTATTTTTCAGCACCCGCAATTTTCTTTTCCACGTTCATTCACTATGATACTGCTGAGTCAAAAAAAAAACGTGTTTAAACATCTCTCTACCTTTAAAAGAAATAGTCGCTCCACTATTTTATTACCAAAAAAGGACTATTCAAATACGTCGGACTTTTATTTTGATAAACGGTTACTCTTCTAGAAGAAGATGTTTTTAATTTTTCCAGCCAAGGATCTTTCGACAAACAAACCTCATTAGTCGCTACCCTGCGCTTCCTGTACAAAGCATTTTTTTCATCATTATATTGAGTCTGCATGTGGTTATGGTTTAAAAATGCCTTATGCGGACATCAAACAATCATGAAATGTCCACCAAGAAGAATCCCGATAGGTGTCAAGGCTAAAGTGCCTGCAGAGATGCTGCGACAGGCAGGCATACATGATATGAGGAGTTACGCTGACAAAGAGGATGCCAGCTCAAAACCATCTGGACAGCCACACGGCAGGAAGAAAACACAGCAGTGCCAACCAATCAAAGAAACAAATTGATCACCAGAAGATGCTAACATCAATGACATAAACCCAACAATCTCCCCCGTTTTGTCATTGATGGCAATCCCTACAGCTCGCAAAGCTGAACCAAGTCCCCCTGAATAGCGAAACCAAAATGAAACCAAACTGAACAAATTCCAAATCTGAAGCCACTCCCCCTTTGTCATCAATGGCCACGAAACTGAAATACTATAGCAGTTCAAAAAAGATGTAACAATGAAGAGCATCCGCTGAAGACAAACCTTTCACTGAGGTGAAGTAACACCAAGCTTGCTTCAAAGATACTCGAAGCGATCTTGGGGTAGAGGTTTAGTAAACACATCAGCGACTTTTTCCTTCGAACAAACATAGTTCAACTTAACAGTGTTATTTGCAACTTGCTCCTTCAAATAGTGATATTTGATTGGAATGTGCTTGGTGTGAGAATGCATCACTGGATTTCTCGAGATATCAATGGCGCTTGTGTTGTCACAAAAAATACAAATAGGATCAATAAATTCAAGCTTGTAGTCACATAAAATATTCTTCATCCAAATTACCTGAGTGCAACATGAAACTGCTGCAACATATTCAGCTTCAACAGTGGATAATGAAGTGCAAGACTGTTTCTTGCTAAGCCATGAGACTAAACAGCCACCCAAAAAGAAAGCACGCCCATTGGTACTTTTCTTATCATCCATAGAGCCACTGTTAATACTAAACCGGTTATTGAGAGGGGGGGTGAATCAGTAAATATTATCTTTTTTCCTGTTTAAAACTTGTAAACAGATGATTGAATGTAAACAATCATTCACAAGCATAAACAGAATCACACAGATCAACTCAACTATTTATACGTGGAAACCCTTGGTTAGAAGGAAAAAACCAAGGTGACACAGAGCTCACAACTTCACTATCGCAGAATGAAGGCGCCCTGTTAGGAGCTTACAAAAGCACTGATTGAAGTGCTATCTGGTTAAGGGATTTTACAAAAGATCTGTTAAGATCTGAACTCTGTTAGGAGTTGCCTGGTTAGAGGACTTTGAACATCTACAAAGTTGTTACCCTGTTAAGGGATTTTACAAAGAAACGATTAGGTTCATCCTGATAGAGGGATTTCAATATGCTTTCATTCGTTAGAAAAGTAATGATCTTATTTTGACATTGACTGTTTGATTAGATCATACCTGTTGATCTCTTCTTCGGTTTGCTTGGCTGTTGATCTCTCTTTCTTTCTTCACCTCTGTGCCTATGTAATGACTCTTACTATAAAGGCCACTAAAAACCCTCAATCTGAACCGAGACAATTCGTCAAACAGTTGGCATGCACTGAATTGTTTTGCTTGTGATGATGTGTTTCAATGTGTATTTTGTTTTGGGCACCAAATGCAATTGAGATAACAATACCAATAGTGTAATGTAATACAATGAGCAACAATGAATCTCTAAATATCAATGCAATAGACTTAGTGCCAAATGAATTATGAAACTTCCGAAGTCTGGTTACAATTTGCAAAGTATGACAGTGACTAAATTCTGAAACTTCAAGGACTGTTATAGCTCCTACACATGAATAATGACAAGTCCCTAACAATGCTATTTCATTTACTTTGTCAATTACACATCAATGACTGAATTACAATAGCAGATTTTATTGAACTGTCTAACTATGCAATTCTGATTACAATACATCAAACCCTTGACAATGCAATGCTATGATATGGATCATAATCCAGTTCAGATTGGATAATTGATGACTGATATTACAACAGCAATTAATGACTGAAAATTACAATCAATGCAATGACAGTGCTGACTGTTCAAACTATTAAAATGCAGACTTTTGACATTCAAAACCTTCAAAATGTGCACCTGGAAATAATCCGAATGGCCCTGATCTGAATGCCGAAACAAAACCGCAGGATGCCTCCACAAATTGCCCCCAAACTGCTGTGTGATGGTCTGCCAGCCTGGGCCGTACCAGGCCGTACAGGTACGGCTCTCCTAGAAAATAATGGCAGAGTTTTTAGGGCCCCAAAAAGGTATTAAAGGGGGCGCCTAGGATTAGGTTATGACCTCCCAAAAGCATAAAAATGTTCTCCAATAGGTTGAGAAGATATGGGCAAATATCTGAATCCAGGGCCTGAGATTGAGAGTCTGAAAATGTGCCAATTTTGTCTTCAGTCAATCACCAAATGCTTCACCAATGCTAGGGTAAATCTGAAACCCTTATTCCAACCAAAATAAACCCTTCAAACAATTTCTCAATGAAGTGCCAATGAGAAAGCTGAATACCAACTCCAAATATGCAACCCTTCAGTAGATATTTCACTACCTCAGTTATGCCAATCCAAGGGAGTTATCGTTCCCAAAGACCGAATAGTATTTGCAGATCCAAAAGACCACAAATGGATTCACAATGAAGAAGTAGAGGAAATCTCAAATCAAGCATGTCCAAATGAATGCCCAAGCCCCCTATTTATTCACTTTTTGAGAAGTTACTAAGAACTTCTAGAAGCATCCATTATAAAATCCCATTATAATGCACTTTTATAATAATATAACTTTATAAAATAAAAAGTGCAACTCAACTTAAAATTATAACATGTGGGGCCCGCATAACTCATAATAATAAAAATAAGCTCTAAATCACTTCTCCAAGAGCAAATACGACCACTGATCTACAAAATGACTCTCTCCACATCGCCACCAGTCTACGAGAGCCTGTGATAGACTGATCCGGCACGCTAAACGATGTCAGCCAGAATGGGGACATGACAGCCTACAACACTTCTTAGAAGATCTCTCCTCTGCTCTATGCAATCATCAACTATCGACAACGTTTTTCTTTGCGTGCTATGACTTATATTTATATGAGAGTTCATCGTAATGAAACCCTTAACTCATAAAACCGCCAAGCTGCAAATTCCACATTAAATCATGCAATCAGCAAAAAGTTATGCGCTTTGATCTGGAGTTTACCTTCCAAAACATCCGCATGAATAAAACTAACTCCTATTAAAAAGCTATATCTACTTCTAAGCGGTGGATGTCTCGTATAATCCGGCTTTCAACTTAAACTGTAACAAAAACTGATCCATAAAATCCAGATTGGATTTGTCTTGCAGTTAGACCGGTATACCCTTAAACCCGGTTTGTCCCTGTATGCCTCATAAGACCGATTCTGAGTTCTTGATTTGATCTACAGGCGTATCTATCAAAATAGTCAACCCGTGCATACATTTTGTTCTTCATCCACCGGTGTCGTCTAAGTAATGTGAGTAACCGAAGACCCTTTACCGGTGTGAGGTTTGTGAAATACACTAATGACAAATCATATTGCTAACAGCCACCCCAATCTGCATTTGTATAGGCTATAAAAGAGAAATTAGAACTCTTTGGAAACCAAAGACCAAGGTCAATTGTGCCATTCAAATATTTAAAAATTCTTTTAACAGCTTGAACATGTGTTTGCTTTGGAGAAGTTTGAAATCTAGCAACATAGCTCACACCCTGCATAATATCCGGTCTAGTGGCTGTGACAAACAACAGACTCCCTACCATAGATCTATAAAAAGTTTGATCAACAAAAGGAGACACATCATCTTTACTTAGTTTACATCCGGTTTCCATAGGAGTGCTAACCGGATTGCAATCTTCTATTTTGAATCTTTTAAGTAACTCTCTAACATACTTAGCTTGGGAACTGAAAACACCTTTAGAAGATTGATTAATTTGCAGCCCAAGAAAGTAAGTTAACTCACCCATCATAGACATTTTGAACTCATCTTTCATACAAGGAGCAAATGTCTTAGACATTTTGACATTGTCACTACCAAAAATCAGATCATTAACATAAACCACAACAATGAGAATGTTGTTACCTTCCTCTTTGACATACAAGTTACCGTCTACATATCCCTTTTTGAAGCCTTGCTGTTGCAAGTAATTATCCAGCATGTCATACCAAGCTCTAGGAGCTTGTTTGAGTCCGTAAAGAGCCTTTTTCAGCTTGCACACATAATCCACATTGTTAGAAATAAGGCATTCTGGTTGTTCAACATAGATTTCTTCAACCAAATCCCCATTTAAGAAGACAGATTTAACATCCATTTGAAAGACTTTAAAATGTTTAAAGGAAGCAAATGCAAGAAAAATTCTAATTGCTTCTAATCTTGCAACCGGTGCAAAGGTCTCACTAAAATCCACACCTTTAATTTGAGAATAACCCTTGCTAACTAAACGAGCCTTGTTTCTAATGATCTTACCATCTTCATTTACTTTGTTCCGGAATACCCACGTTGTACCTATCACATTTTTGTTGATGGGTCTTGGCACAAGCTCCCAAGTATTGCTCTTTTTAATTTGCTCTAACTCCTCTTTCATAGTAGCCACCCAATGCTCATCTACAACTGCCTCTTCAAAACACTTAGGCTCAATAATGGAAATAAGTGAGAAGTCATCATCCTCAAAATAGTTAACATTTTTCCTAGCATTCCTAGTTCTTCTTTCAGCTATAACTTGATCAATAGGGTGATTCTTTTGAACAAACTTTGAAGGATTTTTGAAGTTAGAAGCATCATGATCACCTTGAGAATCATACTCGGAATTATCATGTAAACTTTCAGCATCATTAGAAGTAGAAACTATTTCTTCATGAGAAAATTGAACTTTACCTTTTTCATTCTCACCACTTTTGCTAGCTGTTACAACTTGAATATGAGAAGGAGAAGAAGGTACATCGGTGCTGGTTTGAGTTTTAGTTGATACCACAGTGCTGGTTTGAGTTTTACCTTCTTCAGGGCTGTCATCATTCTCACCTAATTTATTAGTAACCTCATGAATCTTAACAATAGCACTCTCTACTAATTTATGCAGCCTTTTATTGTAGCATTTGAATGCTTTACTTTTAGAGGAATAGCCAAGAAAAATTCCCTTATCAGATCTAGATTCAAACTTATCCAAATTATCTTCATCTCTTCTAATATAGCATGGACTCCCAAAAATTTTAAAGTACTTAATAGTAGCTGGTTTACCTTTTCAAAGTTCATATGGAGTCTTGTTGAACTTGGGTCTCAACAACGTTCTATTCTGAATATAGACTGCTGTGTGGATAGCCTCTCTCCAAAAAGCATCTTTCACTTTTCTTTCATTCATCAAGCGGCGTGCCATCTCTTGAACAGTTCTGTTTTTTTTTCCCACAACACCATTTTGTTGTGGTGTTCTTGGGGCTGAAACTTGTTTCTTGATTCCATGTTGCTCACAAAACTTAACAAAATCATTTGAAGTAAATTCTCCCCCATTATTAGAACGCAAAAAATTGATTTTCACATCCATTTCATTTTCAACTAGATTTTAAAATTTTTTAACTTCTCTAAAGCCTCTGATTTTTCTTTTAGAAAAGTAACCCATGTCATGCGAGAAAAGTCATCAATAAGAAGGATAAAGTATTTCTCACCTTGAAGACTTGCTGTCCTAGCTGGTCCACAAAGATCCGTATGAACAAGCTCAAGTGGCCTACTGCTGAAATGATTTTTTGGTTTAAAGGAAGCTCTAGTTTGTTTACCCTCTTGACAATTTTTGCAAATAACATCAGCTGGTTTCTCTATCATTGGCATATCTCTTACAGCCTCCTTTTTGCTGATCTTGATAAGATTATCAAAATTTACATGTCCAAAACGCTTGTGCCAAAGCCAAGTATCCTCTACCTTGCTCAAACAACAAGTCTCATCAATAGAGTTATCAAGAATATAGAGATTATTTGCAGCTCTAGTTGCTTTAGCTATGACATCAACTCCCTTTTTAATAGTATAAGAATTTGAGTTAAAGCTAAGATCATACTCTTGATCACATAGCTGACTTACACTTAACAGATTGTGTTTCAACCCTTCAACATAAAGAACATTCTCAACAATGGTTTCATCATCATTAATTAAGACTGTACCTATACCAGCAACCTTTGCAGAAGAGCTACCACCAAATCTAACCTTTCCACCTTTCATTTTCTTGAGAGAATGAAACTTACTTAAATTTCTTGTCATATGTCGGGAGCAACCACTGTCAACACACCAAATTTCCTTCTCACTACTAGCTAGAAGAGCTGTTTGAACAACAAGAGCTTTTAGAGGTGTCTCTTGAATTGTTCTTCTCCAAACCTTGGTCATTTTAGTCCTTTTAGGTTCAACATTGTAGAACAAATTTGCACTACGGCTGTTGCAAAATCATGAAGTATGGCCAAACTTGTTACAACTGTAGCAAATTAAGTTGTACTTCCTAAAGACATTCTTTTCATGCTGAAAATAATTCTTGAAGGGAGTAGCTCTACAATCAGCAGCTCTATGTCCAAAGTAATTACATGCAAAACAGTAGCCATAGAAAGAGGGTTTATTGACTTTGTTAGGAGTAGGTTGACTACTTTCCGGTGGTGAAGAGGTTTGATTAGATTGCATGCCAACTCCTCTCTTATCTTTGGTAGGTCTTTGAGAACCAAGAACATCATCTAATGTGACTTTACCACTCTTGAAAGACACTTCTTTACTGGAAAGCATAGAAGTTTTACCAATGTTTCCGAGAGCAACAATTTCAGCTTCCAGCTTGACAATGTTTTCTTCTTTTATCTGAATTTGATTTTTCAGGTCCTCACGAATCTTTTTGGCTTCCTTATTGAAGATTTTAGAGTCAACAAGTTGAGTTTCAACCTCTTTGAGAGATGTTGCAATCTTTAACTTTTCAGCACTCTCAACTTGTAGAAGATCCACAAGACTTAGATTCTTTTTTTTCAGTTTTTTAATCTCAGCTAGAGCTGAAATCAATTCAAGTTCAAGTTCGACTTCATCATTTTCATCATCTTCATTTTCTTCAGAACTCACATCGTCAACAACCATGAACACGACTTCATTAATTCGAAAATCACTTTCGCTACATGAAGAATCATCGTTGTCATTATTTGAAAACAGCACCTTCTTGCCCTTTTCAGATTTCCAATTCTTCTTGGCAAATCTCCTAGATTTCTGGAATTTAAATTCCTTTTCATGATTGCTGTCATCTTCTTTATCAAACGGACACTTAGAGGCAAAGTGACCAAGCTTTCCACAGTTTAAGCATTTCAAACTAGATTTGCCGTTACTTTTGTTAAGGCCCCTTTTCAGCCTTCTAATAAGTTAAGCGATTTCCTCATTGGAGTCCTCATCCGAGCCATTACTATGATTATCTTCTTTGTCCTTGCGTCTTTTAGAAACCTTGAATGCAGATTCAATTTTAGAAGACCCTTCAACTATAGTCCTCATCTCATAGGCAGTCAAGATACCATGCCATTTGTCAACTGTTAGAGTGTCCAAATCTGACATTTCTTCAACAACAGAGACTTTTGCATCAAGCCTCATGGGAAGAGAATGAAGAATTTTCTAAATCACGGTTTTCTCTTCAACATTTTCTCCCAGACCTTTTAGAGCGTTGACAACCTCATCAACACGAAGAAAGTAAGCAGCAATATTTTCACTATCCTTCATGCGAAGACCTTCAAAGACAACCCGGTGGGTTTGAACTTTAGCCTTCCTAACTTTGTCATCACCATAATATGCATTATGCAATTTATCCCAAACATCTTTTGCAGTAGCACAGTGCATGACCTTTACGAATTCAGCTTCAGTTAGACCACACAAAATTGCATTCATAGCCTTGGCATTATTCTCAAATTCCCTTTTACCATCAGCATTTGCAGGAGGAGTAGAATGAATAGTATACCCATTTACGAGACTGAGATAGACATCACAGCCTAGGGACATGATGTAGGTCTTCATGCGAACACTCCAAAATGCATAGTTGTTTCCATCGAAAAGAGGTGCATGATTCGTAGCGAGACCTTCTAAGGCACTTATGGTGGGCACAATAATCGAACTCTCAAGCTTTTAAGCACGAGAAGAGGGTGACTCGGTCTGATACCAATTGAAGAATGGAAATGCTGAGAGGGGGAGGGGGTGAATCAGGATTTCTAAAATTTAATGTTGGTGAACAAAAAGAGACACACACACGTGGAGGAAGATGAGACACATAGAATTTTATGACATGGAAAACCCAATATAGGTTAAAAAACCACGGCTCCACTAATAACTGGGCTACAACCCACTTACACTGAGAGCTTCAACTCTCCAAGCACACATTACAATGCAGGCTTCAACCTGACTATCGAAAGGGCTACAACCTTTTCAAGGATTAACAATAGAGCTGAATCAAGACAAGCAATAAACTCTGAGTCTTTATTGAAGATGTAAAGACGTCTGGACCAAAATAGGCAGCTGAAGAGAATCCTTGTGGTTTGGTTCTGTTTGAAGCTTTTTAAATGCAAACACTGGCACCCATTGGAATACGAACTGAAATTATTTAAGTCTTTGAGTATTCTAATCAGTAACCTGATTATGTTTTCACAGCTGAGCCTTCATTCCAGAGCTTAGATATAGCTATCTCCCATATTAATTCCTGAACACCCATAGTTTTTCTAATCTGCCTCTCACCACCGTGTATTGGCTTGCCAATGTCCCACTATTTCCAATCACATACACCCGCAACCTTTTTCTTCCTGCGGATTTTTTGCACACTGTATATCTCCTATTAACTCCTCTTCGTAATCTGTTATCTTAAGCCATAGTCACACCTTTTTTGTCTTCGAGCTCTATGCCTTTTTTCTTTTAAAAAACTCCACTAGTATGTCATTGTGAGTGGAATACTTCTCTCTTTTTCAATTGTGAGTGATTAGCTCCTGTGCTGCTGTTTTCAGACTCCAGTCTCGGCTCGTAAATGATTTTTCTGCAGTTTTTTTTGAATCATAGCTCTCTGTGTCTTCCTTTATTTACAACAGCATGCCTAAGAAATGAACACTGCCCTTTCAAAACAAAAAACACCATTTCAGTAAATATCATGGTAGTCTTGCTAAGCGTTGAGCATTTTGTTTTTTAGTCTATCGGTTTGTTTTTCCAATTACCGCATTACATACGCTATGAATGCGTCTTGACTGAGAAGACCCACTTTTTAATACTCAAATGCCTCTACCGGTTTTTAATCACCAAGATACTCTCCTTCAAAAGAAATCTCACGCATCCGTTGTTTTTTTCTTGAAAGTTCACACTTTGTTTATTTTCGAAGACTCTTTATTTTTAAGCACCCGCAATTTTCTTTTCCACGTTCATTCGCTATGATACTGCTGAGTCAAAAAAAAATCGTGTTTAAACATCTCCCTGCATTTTAAAGAAACAATCGCTCCACTGTTTTATTACCAAAAAAAGACTTCAAATATGTCGGACTTTTATTCTTATAAACGGTTACACTTCTAGAAGAAGACATTTTTAATATTCCAGCCAAGGATCTTTTGACAAACAAACCTAATTATTCGCTACCCTGCGCTTCTTGTACAAAGCGTTTTTTTCATTAATATATTCAGTCTCCGTGTGGTTATGGTTTAAAAACACCTTATGCGGACATCAAACAATCATGAAATGTCTACCAGGAAGAATCTCGATAGGTGTCAAGGCTGAAGTGCCTGCAGAGATGCTGCGATAGGTAGGCATACATGATATGAGCAGTTATGCTGACAAAGGGGATGCCAGCTCAAAACCATCCGGACAGCCACACAGCAGGAAGAAAACACAGCAGTGCCAACCAATCAAAGAAACAAATTGATCACCAGAAGATACTAACATCAATGAGATAAACCCAACAACATAATCAGCTGGAGCTTTCATTATGGCTTGCACCATTTCCTTCCAATATGGTGATCTTACCAAGTTGAAAGAAAGACCATTGGCATAGAGGCAACGTGCAATGGCTTCATCAGTAAGCTCTCTTGCCTCCATTTTAAATGTAGTGTCCAACGGGCCTCTTTTTCGGGTGGTAACCTCTAGTTCTTCCTCTCCCTCTCCCGGTACAGGTACTTGCAAGAATGGATGTTTGGAGGATACAACTGGTTCAGTGGGTAATTGCATTTTGTTCTTTCCGGATGGAGGTTGGTAAATTTTTCTTTTTGATCTTTTAACCAAATTATCAACAGCTTCTTGTTGTTTTACAAATGAAGCTATTTGCGCGCCGGACATCCCCTTCCCATTTGTGCCTTTGCACATTGCAAATCCTTTACCAGCAGGGCCCATAAAATGAAGTTTGACCCGGAAATATGATCTATTGAATGGTTTTCCTTTGTTACTTTGACAATAATTACACTTCCAAAGATATGAGCCACCTCCTAAAACCTGTGATACTCTTGTTGTATGTCTCCGTAAAGGAGATTCAACATCAATATTAAAATTATCGGCTCCTTGCCCTCCCACTGAACTTTGATTACAGGTGGTGGCCATTCTTGCACAATACAATTTAATTTCTTGCTATAATAAGAAAATAAAGAAATTTAAGTTAGAAAAAAACTATGAACATCAAGCATACAAGTGGAAAAAAATGATGCAAATAGATAGGTAAACTTGTTTGTTTATTTCTTTTTAAAAAAAAAATGAAAAAAACTTCAAAAATTTCTTCACAAACTTTATTTTTTTTAAAAATTCATCAAAATCTCAAAGAAATTCTTTAAACAACTTGAGAATGGGATCAAATGCTGACCTGAAATGCTTAAAAATCCTTTGTGGAAGCTATCCCTTGCTCTATGAACGATCCTCTTCGAAAACAATCAGCTTGCCTTCAAAATACCAAAATGGAGAGCAAATGATAAAATAGTCTACTTGCAAACAAAATTGGATGAAGAATGGTCGAATGGCCTCTTTTAGAGCCGTTTAGGGTTTAGGAAAAAAAAAGGTTAAAAACATGTTATTAGCACATGTTTAATAAAAAATTTAAGTGAAAAAACTTTAAAAAAATTTGTTTTCTGGGCATCACCCCGCAGATGCGTCCGGATGCCCTGTGGGTGCCACCCGAAAGCCACCATAGGCACTCGGACCTGCATTCGAGTGCTTGTGGTGGCTTCCGGGTGGCACCCACAGGGCATCCGCTCAAGGATCCGCCTCCACAGGCATCCGCACCCACATCCGGAGGCCCTGAGGACGCTGCATCCGAGTGCCTGTGGTGGCTTCCAGGTGGCACCCACAGGGCATCCGCTCCTGGATCCGCCTCCACAGTCATCCGCATTCGCATCTGGAGGCCCTGAGGACGCATCGGTATCCTAGCATAGGATAGTAAGAAATATGGGTCCTTCTCCCTTTTCTATGAAAAGTGAATTAAGAAAATCTGAAAATCAAGAGCTGACTCAATAATTAGAGAAAATAATAGAAATTGAATTTAAAAGCAGGAAAAAGGTTAAAGGGGAGAATGGTTTCTAATGTTTGTTTGCAAAGGAAATGCAATAATTTTCATAGAAGTATACTTAATCTATTAGAACCAATAAGATCTTTTTGGAAAAATATGATATGGAGTATTTGGGAAACACTTCCAGAGATAATAAAAAAGAAACTATGATATATAAAATGTTGTTGCTTCCTTAGAATTTGTATGTGGATCATTTTAATTGCTGTAGTTTTATGGAGAAGTGGATTTACTCAGTATGCAAGAGCAGATGAAGCAATCACAAGCTGTGAAATACATGTAAAAACAGGCTAATTCTTTATCTCGGGTGAATTTAATTATTATTTCTTTATCTCGTCCTTGGTCCATTACCCCCAAAAAAACCATTAATTTCCATATTTACTTTCCCTTATATATTTTAAAAAATTATTTATAACCCACTACAATTTTTCTTTTTTTTAACTTCCACAGTTACTTTTACTTATATAATTAAAAAGCTATAAACAACCTAGTATAAATTATAAAGTACTAAACTATTTTACTAACTGTGAGAAGTGACTTCAAAACATTCAATGATTATTAACCATATGTTTCTTTTCCAAAAATTCTAAACATTAGGCATTGGCCTACAGTGCAGCGGTTGCTGCTTCTCTTTGTAATAGCAAGATCTTGTGTTCGATTCCCGAAATGTGAGCTTAAATAAACTTAATATAAAAATGATAATTCTAAACATTACAAAAATAAGCCTAAACAAATTATACCAATTTTTAAAATATAAAAACAAAAACATACAGGCATATACTATATGGATGTTTTTAATATTAGTCACATTATCTAATAACCTTTATAGGAGTCTTTTTAATTTAATTTATAGCTTGTGAGTAGTTATAGGAGTTTGTTGTTCATCATTTTCTTTTGTTGGCAATTGTAGATCCGTTCCTTAGTATGGTGGGTTTGGTAACGCTCCTTTCTCACATTCTTGGAGACCAAACTGAACTTATATTACTAACTTTATCTCTATTCCTAGATGACTATAGACCACATATGCTAAGAGAGTTTAAGAAAACTTTCTTTGCACTCCCTACAAGCGCCTAACTAGATACACCATCCATCTCATTCTTTTATTTTCACTATCAAATCTTGTACTGGTTCATTTACCTTTATCTTATTCTTTTATGCACATTATTACTAGCTTCCTGTTTATTGCTGCAAGACCATCAGCCATGGTGGTTAGGAAGTTTTCAAGAGACATTTTTTGTGCTCTGTAGAGTCGTCCAATGTCATCCACTTAGTTTAGGTCACTCTTGGATGGTCATTGTCAAATCTTTTATTGGCTCTTTTGCTAGGGTTGGTGGGGATGTCATTCCTTCACTAGGTGCATGTTAGGATCCCTTCTCCTTTCTTGGTCTGTATAACCATATTCTCCCTTTTGGTGACAGGTCTTGCTCTCTTACAGTTATATGTAATGTTTGACATGCATGACATTATATGTAGTGACATCTGTATGGCTTACCCATTTTTCGTCTGCCTGCCCCTCCTTTTTAAATTTTTTGTTGCTTTTCACTTGTGTTTTTTTTTTTCTTTTGGGTGTTTTAGGGTCGGAGCTGGATTTTGGCTTCCGCATATTATTGTTGGTGGCACCTTTGATTCATGAGTTCCCATTCACCTCATTTGGTCATTATGGACATCAATTTAAATTTTTTCTTTCTAAGTCTGGAGTTATTATTGATTATTTTGATTTGGCAGAGATATTTATATAATAATACCTATATAACATCCTTACAACAATGGAAAAACTCTTGCATCGAGTGACCAATATTGTCAAATCATCTGGAACATCATTGGCTCTAATGGATATAGACTTGGTTTATGTGGTTGGGGTTGAAATGTCTATAGCTCCATCCATCTTGCTCAATATCTTAATGCATGGTGCTGTTGACATTGTGAGATTTCATAGTGAGCTAGATGTTGCTTGTTGAGTCATTATACTATACATGCACAATTCTTGATACTGTAATCACAAAATAGATTATGTTTGGCACCCTATCTCTGGATGTGTTTAGCAATATATTTACTGGTTTAGAATACCTGTAAGCTGGTTTTGATGGTTTGTTATCGTTGATGTAACTTGTTTTATCATTTTCATATTATTCAATTAACACTTTGAGAGCTCAGGCACATAAATGAAAATTTTCTGAAAACTTTGTGTGCCAAATTTGACAATTGTATATTGATATGTGCTTAATACAGTCTGAAATTTTAGGGTAGTACTTGATCCACTTCTTGATTGATATATTGTTTTAATTCAAAGTATTTAAAAACAGAGATATAATTTGCCAGAAAGGATTGTGGTTTTGTTAGGAGTTGCACTCAGTCAGTTTTGACTTTGGATTTTTGTTTAAGATTTGCTCCTCATTTCTCTTTGGATATATTTTCCTTCTTAGGCAAAGCTGCCTGCTTCAGAAATTGCACAATCAATCAATGACTTCCGGTCTCGTCATCTCTCCGAGCTTACTGAGGTATGCCTGATATGCAAATTCAGTACTTTCTGAATAATCCTTTCTTGAAATATGATTGATGCTTAATATTGTTTAATTTTCTTTGACAGCAAGTATTTGTGCAGAATTTAGATTGTTATATGCAAAAATTATCTAAGTTACACCACTAAATTGATCTAGTATACAAATTAATTCGTAAGTTGTATGATAAAGATTCTTAGCACTCTAGAAATCTATGTTCATGTTTTGTAATGTTACCACGTTGCCCTACTCGATGGCCAATGGTGTTTGCACTTGACTACCTGATATGGTCCTCAAACAGAGCAGGTCGTATGGACTAAGAGTCATACGACATCAACTGGCCCTCCGTTCTATAAGGCGTACGGATGTGGACTACCAGATTCGAGCACTAGTATAAGATAGGTCACAAACAATAATTTGATGCAGCAATAGACACAAATCTAGAAATCCCATATGCAATAGGAGCATGTATTTATATAATGATAGCACTTCAGATTACAATAATTCCAAATTGAGAGCCGAGCAGAATAGGGTGAGGAGTTACTCCCACCAAAACTGTGGAAACCAAATAGGGAGGATCTTTCACCTCTGAAATGGCAGACAAGGAACTCCAACTGGAATTCGTAATACACAAATAAAATCCAAAATCGCATACTAACAACTTCTTACATGCTGGTCATAAATACCCCTTGGGAGAAACTCCCGAGGGTTTATATTTATTTTATGATGGGGATATTACAATCCTCTTGTTCCAAAAATTGCTTGTCCTCGAGCAATTGCAGACACGGGTGCTCCAAGATCTCTTCGCCCTCCCAAGTGGCATTGTTGAGCGGCAGATTTTTCCATCGCACCAAGAATTCTTTGATGGTATGGTTCCTCAGTTTCCTCTCACGAATGTCAAGGATCTCAACGGGTTCCAGGACTAGTTTCTCTTCTTCGTCAAGAGGCGGTAGATCTATAGACACAGTGATGTGTTGTCCCACAATTTTCTCTAGTTAGGATACGTGAAAGACATTGTGGATATGACTTCGACTTCCCTCAGGTAGCTCTAATTCGTAGGTAACTTCCCCTATGCATCGGATCACACGGTAGGGCCCGTAGAAGCGTGGCCTTAACTTTTCTTTGCCACCTATCTTTAGAGATGACTGTCTGTGCGGCTGGAGTCAAAGATATACCAAGTCACCCACCTCAAAGCTTATCTCAATTCGATGTCTATCATCATAGATCTTCTGATGCTTCCTGTGCCCGTTGTAGGTTCTCCTTTAGAGACCTCAAAATGTCTTGTCCTTCATGTAACTAGTCCTTCGCTCTTGGCGCATGACTCTCACCCAGAACCATATCCACAAATGAGGGAGGTTCATAACCATAGAGTGCTTTGAAAGGTGCCATCCCAATCGACATGTGGTAAGTAGTGTTGTAGTAGTCGTCTCCTAGATGCAACCATTTAATCCATGCTTTCTGTTGTGTTGAAACATAATTTCGGAGGTACCCTTCCAGCTACTTATTCACGATTTCCATCTATTCGTTGGTCTGCAGGTGATAAATGGTGCTTGGTGACAATTCTATCCCTGCAAGCTGAAACAATTATGTCCAGAAAGTGCTGAGAAAATGATTGTCCCTGTCGCTCACTATGTTTCGTGGCAGCCTGTGCAGGTGGAAAACCTCCCTAAAAAATAAGTTTGCCACCTATGCAGCTTGGAACCCGGTGGGGATGCCTTAGAAATGTGCATACTTTGTCAAACAGTCCACCACTATAAAAATGCAATCCTTGCCATGTACCTTAGGAAGTCCAGTGATGAAGTCCATGGAAATGTTGTCCCACTTATGCTTCGGTATTGGCAATGGTTGCAACAAGCCCACCAGTAATGTGTGCTTGGATTTGTTTTGCTGACACAACACATTCCTAAACGTACTGCAAAACATCATTCTTAAGTCCCATGAAAATCTTTCTCTGATCTGCCTGTAGGTCTTGAGGAAGCCTGGGTGTCCGACCAATGACGAGTTGTGCATTTCCTTCAAATTTTTTTGCTTCATTGTGGATTTGGGCACCAAGTAAATCCTGCCTTTATAGTAGATGATGTCATCAACCAGCTTGTATCGATTGTCTTGAATGTCGCCATCCAGTAGTTTACATGCCAAAGTGTTCTTGGAGTATTCCACCAACAAGTATGCCTTCCAATCGGCGGAGATCTGGGATAATGAGCAGATGGTGGGTTTTCTTGATAGGGCATCTGCCATGACATTATTCTTCCATTTTACATATTCGATATCAAAGTCGAATGCCTGAATCTTGCTTACCCATTTTTGTTGTCTCATTCAAATCTCTCCGCTCCAAAAGATATCTCAGGATATTGTGATCGGTAAGGACAACAAACTTGGCTCCAACCAGATACTGCTGAAACTTGGTCAAGGCTAGCATTTCCTTATCATAGATAGAGTATAACCGCTCAGGCTGTGTGAGTTTCCGGATCTCAAAAACTATTGGGTGATGATAATGCATCAACATTGCGCCAATGCCCTCACCGGAGGCATCACATTCCAAGATGAAAGGTCCAGTAAAATTTGGCAAGGCAAGAACCAGACAAGTACTCATAGCTTCCTTCAATTTATTGAAGGTGTGTTGTGCTTGTTCACTCCATTGAAACGATCTATTCTTAGTTAAATCTGTCAATGGTGCGCTGAGCTGAGAGAAACCTTTCACAAACCTTCTGTAGTAACTGCACAACCCGAAAAATCCCCGCAATTCCACGAGAGTTTAGGGCGGCGGCCAATCCAGGATAGCCTGGATCTTCTCTTGGTGAACCTGAACTCCACATCTATTGACAACATGCCCTAGGTATAATATGTCTGTCATCTCAAACTCGCACTTGGACCATTTGGCAAACAATGACTGCAACTCCATAATCCCAAGGACTTCATTTAAATGCTTTAAATGCTCTTCCCATGTTTTATTGTAAATGAGGATGTCATAAAAAAATACCAATAGGAACTTATGCAACAGTTTGTTGAATATGTAGTTTATGTAGGACTAGAATGTGGCTGGTCTATCTCCTACTTTGTTTGGCTTATATATTGACAAACTTGAAGAATGGTTAAACATGCAAAATGGTGAGGGTATTCAGTTGAGAGAATATTTAATAAGGCTGCCCCTCTATGCGGACGACCTCATTTTGATTGCCAAATCTGCCTATGGTTTACAAGTACACCTATTTTCCATTGAGCGTTTTTGCAGAATGGTGGGAATGCAGGTCAATATCAGCAAGACTAAGGTCATGGTTTTCTCTAAGAGTAAAAAACAACATCAGCATAAGTTCTATTTCGAAGGAAGCATTCTTGAGGAAGTGGTGGAGTACAAATATCTTGGCATTGACTTCAACAAAAACCTAATGTGAGATGGCTGCAAAAAGAAAAGAACATTAGGTGGTTGGAAGGCGCTTTATGCTCTCCAAAATAGATGTCGGGAGGCTGAAGTCTGGGATTGGAAAATTAATCAAACTCTGTTTGGTCTTCTAGTTCTGCTGGTTGTTCTTTATGGGTGTGTATTATGGGCCAGCAGCACTTCATCCTCACAATGGAAGCAAATCGAGGGAATCCAAAAATGTTTGATCACTAGCAAGTTTAAAATCAAAAACACGGTCCCATATGATATATTGCTAAGTGAGATGGGGGCTGCCCCTATTGAGGCACTTGCTATGGTGCGTCTCATAAGCTATTTAAAAAGAACTGAAAAAATGGAAGAAGGTAGATGGCCTAAAGTTCTCTTTAATGATATATTGTGCAAAAGTAAAAAAACGTGGATGAGTAAATGGAATATCCATTTCAATATGTGTCCCACAAATAACAAAGATATAAAAGGTCTTCGTTATGGATAAATTTTACAAGAGAAATTTGGGAAATGTGCTTGGAAGGAAGAAAACATATTACATCAATGAGTTCAATCCCGCATGTGATCAACTTCAAAAATCGTACATAGGGGCTAACATTTCTTGGAGAGCTAAAACTCTTATTGCCCAGCTGAGAACCAATTCTCATCAACTCCGTTGTGAGAATGGGCGGTGGAAGAGGTCAAAAGAGGCTTGGGAGGAGAGAGTTTGCATGTTTTGCAATTCTGGGACTGTGGAAACCGAACAACACTTTATCTTAGAATGTGATGCATATAAGGACAACATGGACAAATTTGTTAGTTTTTTATCTGATAGCTCTTGGCATAATCTATTTAGCGAGGAGTGCATTGAGAAGTTGGGAGTGCTCATCGTCAACTTGCAAAAGAAAAGAATCGAGTTACTAAAGTTGGCTTAATTTTGGCAGGCTATCCCATAGGCTATGTTTAGCCTCACAGATGTTAAAAATTATCTTATCTTATCTACCCAAATGGCATGACCAAAAACTCATAATGTCCATAGTGACATTGAAAAGCCGTCTTCTCGACATCTTATTCTCTCATGCAAATTTGATGATATTCAGAACAGAGGTCTATTTTGGAAAAATAGACTGCGTCATGCAACTCATCTAACAATTCATTGATCTTGGGGATGGGGTATCTATTCTTGATTGTTTTCTTGTTTAGCATATGGTAGTCCACTCACATTTGTGAAGTCCCATCCTTCTTCACTAGTACCACCAATGATGCAAATGGGCTAGAACTAGGTCGGATCCATCCCTTGTCGAAAAGCCCTTGAATTGTCTTTTCAATCTCATCCTTAAACTTCTTGGGACGATGATATGGTGTGGTGATTGCGGGCTTGGTCCTAGCCTCCAATTCAATAGTGTGCTCAAAACCTTGATGTAGAGGTATGCCAGGTGGAATGTCGACATAAACCATATCATGCTTATTCAATATGGCCTGAAGTCCATCATCTCTTTGTTGCCCCTTTATGGGTTCTGCCGAGACCAAGCAATGTGTTGGCCACGAAACGTCATCATGTCGGAAGATAGCCTCCATTCGTCGTGGTGATATCTCCATCGGCCCATCATTTTCCATTCCTCTCAGAACAATTTTTTTACCGTCAACTTCAAAGGAGAACTCCATTCGCTTGAAGCTCTGAGTGTACTCATCAAGATTCTCCATCCACTCGATGCACATAATGATCTCCATGTCATCTAGATCTACTATAAAGAATTCGTTCGTCACCGTGTGGTTCCCCATGGTAATGCTCAGTTGTGGGATCAGATGGGTACATGATAAGAGAGTTCCTCCTGCCACCTTGACTTGGAATCCCACATGTGCCTCCATAGGTAAACCTCTTCACTTCACAAGTGATGAGTTAATGAAATTAAGTGTAGCCTCACTGTCAAGCATCACTATGACCCTTTGTCCCTGGAGAGTTCCCCGTACCTGAAAAACTGTGCACCTTGGGCTACTAGCAAGAGCGATGGTGCCTCCTCACCGTACCAGTGCGACGATCCTCTCTGTATGGTTTAGGTTAACCTCCTTGGAAACTTGCTGGCCATCCCCTTCGGGTCCTGGATCCTCCTGTTCTTCCTCGCAGTTTGACATGACCTCAATGTAGTGTATTTTTCCTTTTTTTAAGCATCTGTGCCCAAGTTCCCACGACTCTTTCCAGGTAAAACAAAGCTTTCTTCTCCTAAGTTCTTGTCTGGTGGCTTCATCCAATGATGGCTTCTTCGGATGGGGTTTGTTGTCTTTCGAAGCCAACAGTGGTTTGGTGTGTGAATAGTTTCGAGAAGATGAAGCTGATGGTGACACCATGCTTCGGGCTTTCTTGATTGCCTTGGAGAGGGTGTTGGGGTTGAACCCTTTTAACCATCCCTTCAGTGGTTCCATTAGTCCATCTTTGAATAGCACGATCCACAATCTTTCCGAAATATCCGTAACCATCACGAAGAGTCTGCAGAACTTAGTGATGTAACTATCGACCGACTCAGTCTGTCTCAGTTGTGCCAATTCTTTAAAGTTGAGTTCTAGATCTTTACCATCAAATCGATCTATGAGCCTTTTTTTAAACTCGGTATAAGTGTTCACTTGGTCATGTCCCAAAGAAACCATACCGTGATGCCACCATTTGTGCGCTACTCCTTCCAGGTGGAGTGTAGCGAATTTAATTACTTCTTCGGGCATCGGATTGAGCTGGAAGTATGTGTCAGCCTTCATCACCCACGCTTGAGCAGTGATTGATTCAGATCCATCGAACAGAGATAGATTTACCTTGCTTAACTTCCTTTTAAAGTCATTATTAAAGTGGCCATGGTTGCCACCACTGGAGTACCTCAATCTTAACTTGGCATAATCTTTGTAAGATATATCCCCCTCCATATTTGCATTCCTCTGATCTTCCTACAACTATTCTTGCATTTCTTTGAAAGAAGGTTCCCGTCCTCTGTGCGGTGCCTCAGTCCTTGGAGGCAAAGATGGCATCGAGGGGCGAGAGTGTGAGGGATGAGGGTTTTCCTCCCTGTAACCGAATCATCGCTATGCCCTTTGTGCTTTTCGGATGTTTTTGTTAAAGACTGAACCAGAAAGATGCATAAAACAGAGACCATACAATACAGTCCGGTTACCCTGGGAAAAACCCTCTTAGTAGAGGGAAACAACCTAGCCCACAAAGTAGTACACCTTTATTAGAGCATGAAATATAGAATGCAATACAAGATGTCCACTGCAGAAATGCACGGTACTAACACGATTAGAACACAATTGTGAACCAAGCAAGGAACACAAATCATAACGTGAATATGCTGTAGGAAGCCTGGCTCAAAGATTGAGCGTACATGCAAATATACAGATTGCTCCGAGCATGCTAGAAACCAACAGAGGTTGACAATGCTTGAGATTATCGGAGATTGATAATGCTTGAATCTGTTCAAGCTGGAGAGCACACATACGAGCCGTGAGACAGTTCTCACATCCGAGAACACTCATACAGGAAAACTAACTCTATTACAAGCATCGTATTCATGCTCAGAAAGCATATACGATATATACAACATAGAGTCATACACAGACCAGGAAAAGAGACGGTTCACGCATCAACTTCCTTGCTATGCGATGCCGTGAATTCACGCTGTGAATGAACAACCAACCGAATACAAAAACGATATATCATGTATATCATCTCAAGAGATATTCTCTTGTTGTGAGCGTAAGTCGAATGGACTTCCCAGTAACTGAAGGTATTTCATGGAAGAACACAAAGGGATAGTCGATATAATCATAAATGATACCATTCAAAGCATTTACTATAATTAATACCGTGAACCGTCGACAGCTATGCATAGCGAGTCCATGAAGACAAGAGATACCACACACGGTGCCAAATAATCATAACACCAAAGAATAATGATGCCAAACGGTCACAATGCTAGTGTAGACATAAAGCCAAGCAGTCACGATGCCATGAAGACACAAGGCCTCTAACGCATGATGCAAGTAACCGGAAATCTCTCTCGAAGCTACCAACACATTAACAGTTTTGCCTTCGGCCAATTCACGTAATGTTTCCTCCATGAGACGTTGAGTGTCATTGATTTGGGCTTGATGCCTAGTGAGCTCTCTTAGCAGCCATGACTTCGGTAGTAGGATCTTGGGGATCCCCCATTCTACCAACTAAGTGATACCGCCTTCTCTTCCTAGTATAAACTTGCATTCACTTCTCAAAGGCTGGCAGGGTCACTAGCTCTAATACCACAGTAATGTTCCCATGTAGCCCTACCTGATGGCCTACGGTGTTTGCACTCGACTACATGATATGGTCCTCAAATAAAGCAGGTCGTACGACAATATACCGATCTTGGTGCCCGGCTATGAGTCTCCAATGCATGGCAGAATCATACCCCGTACAGTCATCGTATAGACAACTAGGCCCACACCCAATGTTCTTTTCCCCTCAGTGTACGACACACACCTTCACCAACCACCATACGGTGGATCTTGGTTGATCTCGTGCGACAACGTGAGCTGCCAAACCGTGCGGTGCCAGTCTTTTCTGTACGGTGCCAAGTTGTACAGCCTGTACGGTAGGAATAAGTGACCCGTATGAAGTGTATGTAACCGTACAATCAAACTCTTTGATTCAGCGTATGGACTAAGAACCGTACGACATCAAATGGCCTTCCTTTCTAGATTATGTACGGATGTGGACTACCAGATTCGAGCGCTAGTATAAGACAGGTCACAAACAATAATTTGATGTAGCAATAGTCACAAATCTAGAAATCCCATATGCAATAGGAGCATGTATTTATATAGTGATAACACTTCAAATTACAATAATTCCAAACCGAGAGCCGAGTAGAATAGGGTGAGGAGTTACTCCCACCGAAACTATAGAAACCAAATAGGGAGGATCTTGCACCTTCGAAATGGCAGACAAGGAACTCCAACTGGAATTTGCAATACACAAATAAAATCCAAAATTGCATACTAACAACTTCCTACATGCCGGTCATAAATACCCCTTCGGAGAAACTCCCGAGGCTTTACAAAAGAACGGCGACACGGCAAACACTTACGGACAATAATAAAATGGGCCCCGAGATAAACTAAATCAATCGGGTCCCTTACACAAAAATTTATAATTTATATTATTTTATGATGGGGATATTACACATTTAGAGTTGTGTTGGCTAAAAATTTTGTAAGCCACTAAGACTACACCTTACAAAATTGTAACTTTAGGCAATGTCTCATGAGATAAATCTCCTCTCAGAAATAGGGGAGGCTCCCTTCTTACCGTAGGTGGCTTCAACAGGAACTTAACTGAAATTAAAAAAAGGGTGGTTCTCTCAGTCAATTCCTCTTTTTTCAGGAATGATTTGCATACAACTACTACTTTCTAACTTAACAAAAAGCGCCTTATTGCTACGATAATACTAGTGTCCCTGGAATTGACATAAGAACAATACTAGGGGTAGCAGCTTTCTTTTTATATTTTGTGAAACAAAAACAGGAACCCAAAGTCTCCTGCGCTTGTCTCATGAGGATTCAAGCAGAATAACCAGTAAGGCACAAAGTCTCTTACCGGATACTCTCAAATTTAATAAAAACACTTACAATTGAAGCCTAAAGTCTTCAGCTCTAAGTAATTACAGCCACTACTATCTATCACAATTTGTCCTTCTGCATCACAAAGTCTTCAAAAGTTCAAATTGGCTCTGAATGCAACAGGCAGCTCAAAGTCTGCGCAATTGAATCCAAATCCCTCTTGAATCAAAGCATAAAAACTCACAATCAACTCAAGAAAATGTCGTCACATAACAATTTCAATTGGCACAAAGTCTCAAAGCAATCTGCCTCTTTTATTGAAAGCAATCTGATTTACATCCAAGCACAGAGTCTTAGAGTGCACAATACAAATTGACAGAATTTTCTTGCCTTGCCAAAAAATGATTATTTACAATAAGCTCCCTCCTTTATATAGGAAAAGAGGAGAGAGAAAGGTGGAGAGAAAAGAGGAAAATCCTTAACCACCTTGACTTGTTCCCTAACTAACTAACTAACTAATTTTGACTTTTTCAAAGTTGCATGCCTAATGCACTTGCAACCTGATTAAATGTTACAACTTTGCACGCGATACTATCACATGCAATTACATATGTCAAATACAAATTACAAAGACATGATGAAAATATTCTAAGTGCCTAACAAGACACGACACCTATTACATCATCCTTTGTTTGTCTTCATGCTGCTATAGGATGCGTGATGGTTGATATGCTTTAGTTTGATGAAAGCATCTTGATTTGGAACATGAACCTATATCCTTGGTTGTCTCTTGAGAAGCATGTTTGTTTCTTTCCATCTTTGCCTTGAAAGAATTCTTTTTGATTGTAGTCTTTCAAACCTTTCTGGGGGAAATGATCCAATCTTCTTATCCTGCTTGTGTTCTAATTTTGATTCACTTAATTCCCTCGAAGTTGAATTTCTCTTAAGGGTGGCCTTTGAGCTCTCCTATGGGCTTCACTTTCTCTTTGTATCCTTTCCCTTTCCTCACGTTCCAATCTTTCTCTAAGCCTCCTTTCAATTCTTTGTCTGTCTCTTTCAAATTCAATACCAACTTCCTCCTCTTCCTCCAAGATGGCCCGAGCAATTGAATAGTGTGCGTCGTCTTCTCTTTGATTCCAAATGAAAGCCCCTAAGTTTGAAATGATATCCTCCTGCCTTACGTTTATATCCAAGCCTGGTTGCACAACTAGATAGTCAGCATAGGAAGGCAACACCATCTTAGATCATTCTTTCAGTTTTGCCTCTCACGTTTCAAACTTTCTTGATTCTCCCTTTCAATCCTTCGGGCCTTTCCTTCTTCCTTTTTTGGTGCCGGCTAGAAATTCTCTTGACATGGCAATTGATATGCCTAAGTTGTTGTAGCATGAAAATCCCAAAAATTGAGTACATCTTGATAAGATGGATCCATTGCACTTTTTCAACGCACAAGAAGTGACCTTGGGGTATTGGAAGTGGTTGGAATACTTGTGAATAGCGGAAGAACAAACAGATTTGGGTTAGGTTGGTTCTTGAGCTGTGAGAAAAACCAAAAACAAGCTTTTCAGAAGGTCCATTGCAGGCTTTTTGATGTACAAATATGGATTTTGAAAGACTAATCACAGCATATGGCTGGAAAACTTTAGGACAGCGAGAAGTGAATGGACTTTAGCTCAAAAATTATAAAGAAGACCCAAAAACGGGTTTCTTGGAGGTGTTTGCATATGTGGACAGCGAGAATTATGAAGGGAAACATGTATGTAAATCAAGGGATATGATGCTGTTTTTATGATAGCAATGAAAACTCTCTGCCAACATGAGTTTGAAGTCAAGTGGCAGCAACATAAAGGTTAATGGATGTGGGCTTTTAGGAGTGAAGTCACGTGATGAATGAAGGATAGTGTAAAGCGGACCTTTCTTCCTTTTGAAAAATAATTCATTTGAGGACGGGGTTTTTTCTCCCGACTGCATATGCAAAAAGAAGAGATATTTTGCATATGCATCTTTAAAGAACTTGATATAGAAGAAGAAGCCTATGATACAAAACTGAAAATGAAAGGAAATGAAATGAAATACAAAGACATCTCCAGCATATGCAAGAAAATTTACCTCACTTCTTCATAAGATAAAGAAAGGAAAATCCTTTGCAATTTTTGAAAAATTTGGAAAAAATTATGAAGATTTTTGCAATTTAGAAATGCTGAGAAAGAATCTTTATATAGAGTTCAATTCATGACTCATTTCCTTCAAAGATAAACATCTCTTTGAGTCAAGGATTGAATGTTAACAAGTGTTGGATTAAAGAGAAAATATATGTTGAATAATAGCAACAAACTTTGAATAAATCCAACACATGTAAGAGAATCCAAAATGGCGCCTAGGGCATCAAAAACAACTTAGAAATAATGATAAACAAGCTGCAAATGAAATGTAATGCCCAAGAACTCATTTTAGATGCAAAAGATTTGATTTTGATGAAGAAAAATGGCAAAAAATGGGTCGTTTCTGAGCAAAAACGCCCAAAAACGTGCCCTAAACGGGCTGTATTGAGAGAAAAACACCTTCTAAAATGCAATTTTGATGACCCAAGAGTGATCTTTGGAAAATTTAGAGCAAAATCGACCCAAAAAATAGCAAAAACGGTTCAGTTTTGACCATTTTCCAAGTGATTTGTTGCCTCAAAATCCTGTTTTTTCCAAAAACGCCCCCCCAAAAATGGGTTTTTAGAAGTCAAAAACATGTGTTTTCATGTTAAAAATCGCCACTTGCATAGGGATAAAGTTAAGACGCATTTTTAGAAGGCAAAAACACATGTCTTTCTCTCCAAAATCGCCACCCAGCACTTGGTTGCATAAAAACGGATTTTAAAAAGAAAATAACATATGTTTCAAAACATGTTATCACTTTAAAAATCACCACTTAACATGCAATGTGAAAAAACGTGCTTTTGGAACTGAATAACATATGTTATTGAACACATGTTATGGCATCAAAAATCGCCACTCAACATTGCTTTAGGGAAAAATGTGTTTTGAAAGACAAATAACATGTGTTATTCCTCAAAAAATCGCCACTAAGCATTGATATTTTTAATGACGGTTTTTAAAAGATGAGAAACACATGTTAAAAGGTCTAAAAACACCACTTAACAAGCAAATCTTTTTAAAGACATAATAATGTATTTTGAGAGATAAAAGCACATATGTTTTTGAGTTTTACATGTGTAAATGAATTCAAATTCTCCACTTACCATAGATTAAATAATAAAATTTTATTTAAAATATGTAATTGCAGATGTAAACTCCACCGATTTACTTGTGAGGACTCTGCAATGGATTTTAATATTTTTAATGCATTTGGATATATGCATTTAATAATGAAAAATCCACTTTGCACTTGAAAACATCTAATGTAATTAAAATTAAACTAATAACCATAGTTTTTAATAAAGTAACATAAAAATAGACTTTAAAAAACTTAATTTTATTAAAACATTAAAAACTATGATCAAATCAACTTGGAATGAGTTGAAATTTTAAAATGGATGATAAAATCCAATTTAAAATTTAAGAATAATCTTAATACGTGCAATCGCCATCAAAAAGTCCACTTTTAATAGGATTTAATAAAATATGCAGTCGACCTGAAAAACCCCACCTTTTACCCCATAACTTGAGCTAGACAACTCCGATCGAGGTCTAAGTTAGCTCGAAACAAGCGAAATTTAAAGGAGCATCGACTCAAAGGAAAAACAAAACTAAAAGCTTCTTAAAGAAGGAAGAAAAATACAAAAAGGACTTAAAGATAAACCAAAACTCCTTCTGACAGGCCACAAGGGAATTCAACTTGACAACAATCTTTAAAAACAATGCATAATAAACGAAACATAAGATGCAATTCAAGGATGACGAATTGCTTTCATGACACCTTATTAATGCATTAAAAACATAGAGGATGCACCTACGAATCCATGAGAAAATTGCGTAGGGTTGCCACAATTTCGTGATGTCAAAATTGAGGACAACAAGTTGCAAGTGTAAGAATATGCATAGCTTTGGACAATATTTTCTTTGTGCTGTTTTCAGATATTCAAGGAAAACTTAATCCAAAACAGATACTTGAGTCAATATAGAATAAAAGTAGAATCATTTTTTTGGTGATAAAATTTCATAATGTTTTAGAAGGATATTTCATATTTTGGGTTATAAGTTTATCTGATTGTAACATGGTTTTGCTAGCTATATATTGTAATAAGCCTCCTAGATTGATATAATAGCTCTTACAAGTTACTAGTTTTTTTTTTTTTGTATGTGTGTGTGCACGTGTGCGCGTGTTTGATGCCTTGTGACTACTATTTCAGCAACAGTAGTGAGAAAGAGACTATATAACAAAGAGAAAAGTCCCGAGTTTAATGCATCTACATAACCAGCAAGATGAGAAGCCAATAAATTTAAGTATATTTCCAAGCTAACCTATTGTTAGCGCAACAATACAAATTTAGACGTTCCTGTGACAAGCACATTCTGTAAGACACACTGATACATTGGATAAGCTTTCATGAGTACAATACTTCGCTGAATTTTAAATGGCATTAACAAGAACTCATATCTTGGTTGATATTCCGGGATTCAAGTTGGTTCCTTAGTCTTTGCATTCCAATGATGTAGGCTAGGTGCCATGTGATCGCAACCAAGTGGATATAAGTCCATATCCAACCCATTCAAGTGGATTTTGTGGCTAGTCGAGAGATGTCAATTACACCAACATACTGTACGTGTGGTAATACCTAATAACCATTGACCCATAAGAAGGTTTCCAATGTAAGCCCCCCTGCTGGTTCTAACCCTGACAAACATCAAATTGCTTTATTTTTCAGATGTTTGACATTTTGTCAAACACTTAGCATGCAACCTCAATCTTTTGTTTTTTATTTTCAGATTGTATTTGCTTGCTTGAAATGGTTTTCAATGAAGTTTAAATGCTAGCAAATAATTATTAAGATATCCAGGCAAAGAACTAAAATGCAAATGCAATCTTTTTTGCCCATTTGAATTCATGCATGTGATTTCTACATTTAAAATGTGCACCTACAGCCAATGGACATTTTAGCAAACACTTGGCTTGCTAACTCCAAACTTCCTCTGATTAAAAGAGATGCAAGTAATAACAATGTAAATACTTGCATATATAAAGAATAAAAACTTGGAATGAAATGCAGGTTTGAAAATTATTATGACAGCAAATTCTGGAACTACAATGCAAATGCAATCTTTTTTGCCCATTTGAATGCTTGCATAGGATTTCTACATTTAAAATGTGCACCTACAACCAATGGACATTTTAGCAAATACTTGGCATGCTAACTCCAAACTTCCTTTAATTGAAAGAGATGCAAGTAATAACAATGTAAATACTTGCATATATAAAAAATAAAAACCTGGAATGAAATGCAGGTCTGAAAACTATTATGACAGCAAATTCTGGAACTACAACCGGCAATCAAAGTCCCATAAATATTCTCCAACAAGTATGTAATCTGTACTTGACAAACTTTAACCATTGCTTGATATAAACCTCACGTGCCAAGGGGAAATTATTGTAGCAGCTACTGTTCACAGGTACTGTAGCGTCATTGTTCATAGGTACTGTAGTAGCTATTAAATAGTTAAATCTGATATAGAATGGCTACCAAGAATGAATCTCCAGGTTTGCTGTAGATGTACCTTCCAATCCTTCAAACCCTAGATGAAATACTTCACTTTTAAGCACAAATAGAACTCTTGAATGAAGCTCACTTGAATGTCAAATTCGTTAGATATTTCACCCACGTAATTGGCTGCAATCACATGGAAGAATTCTCTATTTTTCAAGCAAATGCTGAAACCCTTGGAAACTCCAAAGTCTTCACAAGAACACAAGCAAAATTTCATCAATCATATAATGAAAAAGAGCTCATGTGAATCTTTTATAACTTTTGTGGGAGAACTCACACTTTTCCAGCCATGTGGGATAAATATTCATTTACTTCAATACTTTAATTAATACCTTGGCTTAAGCTTCCATAAATTAATTGATTAAATGGCCTCTTCTAATGATGACTCAACCCTCAACTTAAGTGAAATTATAACTTTATAGTAAGCCATTTAATGATTTATTTAATAATAATTTGGCCACTAAAATAATAATAACTCCCAAAATACTTATCCTTTAAATATGCTGTCCGAAATAGGAGTCGCACCTATTATTTCCCCACGTGACCAAATGCACTTTCCAAAAATAGAAGGGGTCCTTCTCGAACAACATCAGGCTTATTATAAATAGTAAACGTTACAAAAGTATAGCAAATGAAGTCCAAATGACGTCAAACGAAAGCCAAACCAAAGCATACTAAATCTTGAAGTAGATGCCCACTGAAAGAGACCCTTTGTCCATCCTCATTAGCCTGCGAGGGTTACATGATAGGCTAATCCATCTGACAGTCCCAACCGGTGCTGAGAGGGGAGGGGTGAATCAGCACTAGTAAAAACTTTTCCTTACTCTATCCAGTGAAGTAAACTTACAACACGAAAAGGAAAAACAGACTTAGGCAAATAATGACAGTAAGTAAACAATCACAAAGTAACACCAGATTTATCACGTGGAAACTTGGTTAGGGTAAAAACCACGGTGTGAGGAGACTTCACAAATTTTGTACTCTCCTGGAGTACGCCCTGTTAAGAGCTTTCCCAGTTAAGGGATAAAAGCGCACTTGCTAGATGCGACCCGGTCAAGGGATTTGTTACAATAAAGTCTGCTAGGACTTGCCTGGTTAAAGGACTTTTAAACACCTAGAAAGATGTCACCTGGTTAAGGGATTTGGATACAAGGGACCTGTTAGAGTCCACCCAAATATTGGGATTTGTCTATTGAAGTTTGCTAGAAAACAATAGAAGTGTGATCTTTACAGATGACTTTGCTTAGCTTGATAAGATCTCTATTCTTTGGTCAACTGAGAATCAACACCGGTCTTCGCAGGTGTATTCTCATCTACTGTTGTGCTCTTTTGCACAATCTATTATCTCTCTTTCTCTATTCTCTTTTATCCTTGCTATTGTAGCACATAGGTTCATTCTTTTACTTGGCAGAATGAAGGCAACTTATCTTCACAACAGGCATAAGATTATATACTGATTTTTTGCCCTAACTGCTCCTCAAATGCATGACTTAATCCTGAGATCTTACAAGTACGTCACTCAGAGAAGTAAAGGTTCACTAAACAAACATTCGATGCATGCTCTAGCTTTATCCACATCATGAAGATAACAGTAGTTGCGTGTCAGGCAACTTTCCTCCATAGGAGATAACGCCTTGATTTGAAGCCACTGAATCCGGCTTTAAATCCTTTAGTCGCGCCTTGAATTCCTTTACCTGCGCCTCAAACAGATCATCAAGTCAACTCAAGATTACCCAGATGTACTGCAATAAATCCTGGTAGGAGTTGGTTGGAACAGATAGTTAACTATGACTTCCTCGGTTCATACCGGAGTCCTATAAAATATCGGTTGAGTTCTTCATGTTACAACTGGTGCTGTCTCTTTCTTGGCTTACCGGTTGCGCATCGTCGGTGTGCTTCCTTTTGCGCAGATTACCGGTTGCACTGTCACGGTTGTGTTATAGACCGGTTGCAGTTCGGTCCTTGATTGATACTGGAATATTCTCTATCCTAACTGAGTGTATTGCCCGGTTAATGATGCTCAGTGTAGTGACCGGTTACAACGAATAACAGTTGTTCTTTTCTTGCCAAACCAGCCTCTCTTGATGTAGATTTTCGTAGAGCTTCAGCCTGTATAGAGATGACAAATCTCTATCTCTTTTGCCAATCAATGACAATACCTGAACCGGTAGAGCGTTTCACCGGTTACCATCATTTGATGCTAACAATCTCCCCCTTTGGCATTGATGGCAAAATTGTGAAGGGTATTTGGAGTCTTTGCATTACTCCCTTGGCTTATCAATAAGTTTGACGATGGCCAAATGCCACAATCTCTCCCCCTTTTTGACAATAATGCCAAAAAGGCTAATCAGGACGATTTTCGTTCTCTACTCTGCTCCCCTTGCGAGCAGCAGTCCTTTTCATGAGTTCATGAGAGATGAGGTTACAGGTGTAACCTGTGTCACAGGGTTCGCCGAATTTTTGGCTTCAAGTTCGAAATTCGGCGAACTTATAAAAAGTATTTGAAATTCATTAAAATTCGTCCAAAAATTCGTACGGAACAGGGCTTCGTTAGTTTTATTAAATGTATATTTGCAGAGTGCTTTATAAGGGTTTTTTCATAGTTTTTGCTAGCGGCTAGAGTCTGAGAGGTACTAGTCGCAGCAGCCGACGAGAACAGGGAAAGGAAAATAGTATTTAAAGACACCAAAATAGATGCATTTTCTGGTGGATGCTGCCGCTGCTCATTCCAAATCTTTGGAAACGTTGTCGCTGTGAAGACGCTACCGCTACCGCTGCACAGCATAGTTTCTTTTAATACTTTCATTTAACTTTTCCTATGTTTTATAAAATTTTATGCAATGGTTTTATCGGTAAGACATTACCGGGTTACAAGTTTTTAATTTACTATTGGTTACAAGTTTTTAATTTACTATTTATAAGTTTTTATTGGTAATGTCTATCGGGTTACAAGTTTTTAAATTTAATTATGGTTACAAGTTTTTAATTTACTATTTAGATATAATTTGTTATATTTTAATTTTGTTTTTTTAAATAAAATATATATATATAATAGTTTTCAAATAAAATTTAATATCTTTTATTTTTATTTTCTAAAGCTAAAATATTTTTCGTTTATGTTTTAAAATAAAGTTTAACTTTTACATAAAAAAATATAAATATTATATTTTCATTTTTAAGTTAAAAAGATCATTTTTATTTTTATATTTTTAGTATTTTTTATGGTTTAAGATTGCTAAATTTATCATGATTTATAGATGTTAACTATTTAGATAATTTTGTAGATATAACATTTATATATTTTTTTAAAAAAGATTTATATAAGACGAATTTAATGTCGAATTTTTTTTCGAATTTCTTGGCCTTGTCGAACTTCATCCGAATTTTATTGGTGTCGAACACGAACTCGAATTCGAACCTTGTGACTTAGGGTGTAACCTTCTGTTGAATCATAATGAATTGATGATTCCCGTTTGAGGATTACCGATGATCCGAGAGGGGTACAACCCCTAGTCTACCTCTGAGATACACAAAAGTACTCTTTGGTAATGGCTTTGTAAATATATCAGCAATCTGTTCTTTGGTGGGAACATACTCCAATCTTACTTCTTTATCCTGTACTAGTTTCCTCAAGTAGTGATACTTGATGGCAATGTGCTTGGTTTTGCAGTGCATAACAAGATTTTTGGATATGTTGATGGCACTCGTACTGTCACAGTGAATTGCAATTGGTTCAAGTACCTGTTCCTGAATACCTTCCAGCAGTTGTTTGATCCAATTCACTTGTCTGCAGTTGATTGCAACAGTAACATATTCAGCTTCAGCAGTGGATTGTGATATGCAGTTCTGCTTCTTACTTGTCCATGATACAATCCTCCCACCTAGAAAGAAGGCACCACCGCTTGTGCTTTTTCTGTTATCAATGTTGCCAGCCTAATCTGCATCAGTGTAGACTTTTATTTGGAATCCTCCCTGGTGAGGAAACCACAAGCCATATTCTTCGGTTCCTTTCAGATATTTGAAGATTCTCTTTATTGCCACCAGATGTGTTTCTTCGGGATTGGCTGAAAATCTTGCCACTATGCCAACTGCATGAACAATGTCTGGTCTGCTGTGAACAACATATTGCAATTTTCCTATCATGGACCGATACATTGTTTCATTTACGTCTTTGGCATCATCCTCTTTTGATAACTTGAGGTTATTTATCATTGGTGTTCCAACCGGTTTGGATTCTTCTAGTCCAAAAGTCTTAAAAATTTCTTTTATGTACTTGGACTGAGAGATGAAGATACCTTCTTTCAGCTGATGGACCTGTAGTCCAATAAAAATTTTTATGGGCCCAATCATAGACATCTCAAATTCTTTCTTCATTTCTTCAACAAAGGCTTTACTCATCCTATCATCCCCTCCAAAAATGATATCATCAACAAAGATTTCAGCAAGTAGATTTCCATCTTTTCCAATTTTGAGATACATATTGCTATTGTCACCAGTTCTTGTGAATCCAATGGTCAGAAGGTATGAATGCAACTTTTCATACCAAGCCATTGGAGCTTGCTTAAGCCCATAGAGAGCTTTTTTTAGTTTGCAGACCATATCAGTCTTTTGAGCAGATATAAACCCTTTCGGTTGCTCAATGTAGACTTCCTCTTCCAATATTCCATTGAAGAATGCAAACTTCACATCCATCTGATAGACTTTAAACTTTTTGTGAGCTGCATAGGCAAGAAAAATTCTTACCCCTTCCAATCTAGCCACTGGTGCAAAAGTTTCTCCATAGTCTAGACTAGCTTCTTGTGCATATCCTTTGCAAACCAATCTTGCTTTATTCCTGATGACTTTGCCATCCTCATTTAGTTTGTTCCTGTAGACCCATTTTGTCCCAATGACATTTTTTCCTGAGGTCTAGGCACAAGTTCCCATGTGTCATTCTTCTCTATTTGTTCGATTTCTTCATCCATGGCCTTGACACAATACTCATCTTCCAGGGCTTCTCTGGTGGATTTGGGCTCAATAGATGAAAGCAGACAGATGTTCTCTTTGGCTTTCTTCCTGGTCAAGACGTTCACATGTTTGTCACCAATTATATTGTCAGTAGAATGATGTGACATACCTTGGAAGAACAGGTTTCTGTTCTCTATCTGGGTCTTCCGGTTGAGCATTGTCTTCATCATGGTTTGGGACATCAACTTGTTCGCCTTCTTGTATCAACCTGTTGGGTTCAAGTACATTTTCTTGCTCCAGATGTTTGTCCATGTGTATTTTTCCGTCTTCATTCATATCTTGGTTGAATTCAAAGGCATTCCCTTCGTTTAGGCCTTGAAGACTGTTGAGATCATCATGATCGGTCTTCATTCCCAGTTCTGAAGATTCATCAACTTTTACATTGATGCTTTCAACTATCTTCCCTGTTCAGACACCGATAGGCCTTACTTTTGGTAGAGTAACCCAAGAATGTTCCCTCATCACTCTTGGGATCAAACTTCCCAGAGTACATATCTCTTTTGACATAACACTTACTTCCGAAGATTTTGAAGTATCCTTCACTGGGAGTATGTTTGAACCATAGTTCATAAGGAGTCTTACCGTTTCCCTTTTTGACTTGAACTCGGTTGAGTGTGTAGACTGCAGTATTGACAGCTTCCCTCCAGAAGTGATGAGGCAGATCTTTTTGAATCAACAATGTTCTAGCACAATCAATTAGCATTCGGTTTCTTCTTTCTGCTACTCCATTTTGCTGAGGAGTCCTTGGTGCAGATAGCTGTCTTTTTATTCCATGTTCCTCACAGTAGTGAGTGAACTCTTGAGAGGTAAATTCACCTCCTCTGTCTGATCTCAGACACGTCAAGCTCTTACCGGTTTCTTTTTCCACTCTAGCTTTGTAGATTTTGAACATGTGGAAAGCTTTTGATTTCTCCTTAAGAAAGAGTGTCCACATCATTCTTGAGAAGTCGTCCACAAAGAGCATAAAGTAACGGTCTCCATGATAGCTCTTTGTGATGGACATATTGTCATTGATGTCAAAATCAGAAGCATATGTAATGAACATGAATGGATACGAATAGGCAATATATATTCAGCATACATAAATAGTGAGTAGTGTTGAACACAGAAGTCAGGTGACATCTAGGAAAGAAGAATGTAACAAAGAGAGATTCCTTGTTCTTAACATGTTTGATCACAAGATCAGATGTTATAAAGATAATAGAAGATGGTTTGGTCATTGTTATCAATTAGACATTGTATTTTCAGAATGTGTAAGATCTGTCATCATTGGATGTTGTCTGTCAAATAAGAATATATATAGATGATTGGAAAGTGTTGTCAAGAGAGTATGGACAAGGTCATTAACAAAATCAGATTACAATTTGATATTGGCATGGGCAGACCAAGATAGTAAGCTGCCTCCTTTATTAGCGTCCAAGACAATGAAGATAAATCTACTTCATAATCCAAGTGCATGACCAATACAAAGCGGTTGATAGACAGAAGTTTGAAGAATATAATTCTGTTTCATTATCAAAAGTTGATATAAAAAGTGCTTTAATTCCAGATTTATATAGGAATATGAATATGGTCGACTTCCATATCAATTCATAATACTGGGTTATGTTCAAGTACAAACAGAGAATATACAGAGAGATACATACAATCTCACATAAATTTACACAGGCATATATAGCGGATACAAATGAGATAGAACAGCATACAAATATATATATACATACAAAGATGTTGCAGAGATATACAAGACCACAGCTATATACCTATCCGAAGGGATATCAAGTTTATTGGAGTTATTTAATCCTTCATATGTCACAGTTCTTTGTTGAAAGAATTTAATAGTGACCAGTTTCTATGGTGGAATGTAACCGCCCAGAAATCAAATGATGAATATATTTATGTGACAGATGTTTTATGAAAATTTTATTTGTTTATGGTTCAAGACAAGAAGATACAAAGATTAACAGTGATAATCTTCAGTTGAAAACTATATATATATATAGCAGTCTTAAATACAGGGATATAAGCAGTCAACGACAAGAAGACAATATATGAATATATGTTATATATCGAAGTTGAAAATATCATTTTTGAAGATTAACAATACTATATGCAGTGTTAAAATGCAGCAATTGATATCGAAGTGTTTGATAGAAGATAAAAGAAGATATGCAATAAAAAGTTTTAAAAGTTATAATTTGGTGAAAGCGGCTACGAGTATGGTATTTGTGTTTATTTTGAATATGGTGAGCAGAACGTGTGAGAGACGTATATGACAACAGAACAACGGTTTTTGAGATACCATTGACGGCATAAAAACAGCGACAAAGATATTGCCAGCGATACAGAGATTTTATACAGAATGACAAAGATTATCGAAGGTTCAAAGATTATTAAAGAACGGTTGAATATTATACGAAGGAATAATTAAATACAGCGAACGGCATAAAGACATTATCGAAGGTTATATCGATAATAGTTTGCAATTTAAATTTGCAATAATATCGAAAGGTTTCATATGATAAAATTTGTTATCGAAGGTTAAAAACAGCGGTTGAACATTATATGCAGCGAGTAAACATAAAGTGAAAGTTTGATAACACACAGCGTTGAAAATATTATCGAAATCTTTAAAAGAATGATTAGAGAACGGCAAATAAAAAGTCATCGAAGATATCAAATTTTTGATATAGTTGGTAATAGTTAGCAATAGAAGGTTATTGGAGTTTTATTAAAAGGAGGATTAACTTAATTAAAGATAATAACATTTTTTTAAAGAAAAGACACCTGTTCATAAAAAGTCACATCTTTTATAAAGAGACATAATGTTTCATTTAAAAAATATGAATATATATATATTCAGTCTATTATTTTGAAAATGAATGTAAGTCAGCAATTAATAAAGGGGAGAAGAAGAGCAGTAAGAGATATGTATGAATGAGTAAGAATGTGTGTTGGAAAAGAAAATATATAGTGGAAAGCTATATCAGGTATATTAAAGAAGAAGAGTAAGTAAAATAGAGATATGATAAAGATATATCATATAAACAAACAGAGATATAATATGTGCAGACATGAAGGAATAAAAGCGTAGATTTGAGAAAAGGGTAAGTGCATTCAAGGCAGAATTATATGAAGAAATTAAAGACAGGCTTGTATGAAGAGATTGTAATGTCCATCATCAATTGAAGAAAGCAACATTGCCAAGGTGGAAGAGAAATTTATGTGCAGTGGGTTGGTGCTCACGAAGATAGTGGTGGGAGTCGGTGCTTCCAGTAGGTCGGTGCCTGTGAAGTGTGGGAGTTGGTGCTTCCAGTGAGTCGGTGCTCATAAACATAGGGGTTGGAGCCTCTAGTAGGTTGGTGACTACAAAACATTGTAAAAGAACAATATTATATAAAAGCAAATTATTTTGTGGTTTTCTCCCATATTGGGTTTCCACGTAAATATTGTGTTCATGTGCATAATTGTTTATTTGAGTATTTGAAGTTATCTTTGAATAAAAACATTTAAATTTAAAAAAAGTTATTATACTGATTCACCCCCCCCTCTTAGTATAATCGTGTGCTCTTCATTTTGTTCTCATTGGTCCACACAGGTCAGTGTGCACTAGATCTAGAACTTTTTCAGCAGAGAAGGACTTACTGCTGAAGGATGTTCCGGTCAACTTTCCCAACTGACAATCTTTACAAACACCCTTGATGGGCTTTGTAATTTCAGGAAGTCCTCTTACCATTTTCTTTTTGCTTACTTTGACAATACTGTCAAAGTTTATGTGGTAGAGCCTCTTATGCCATAACCAGCTATTGTTCTCTTTGGTCATAAGACAAATTTTGTTAGATTCTTCTTTGACCGAAGCTATGAGGCAGGCTCCTTCCATTGAGTCAAGATAGAAAAGGTTGCCTTTGCTCTGTCTACTGGTTGTGACATGAGTTCCGAATGGATTCTTTACTATACAGGAACCTTGTCTGAATTCCAGCAGGAATCCTTTGTTGTGCAGTTGTGCAACGCTCATCAAGTTGTACTTGAGTCCTTCAACTCAGAATACATCTTCACAGACGGCTTTGTTGCAGAGAGTGATAGAACCTTTACCTTTGATGCCACAGGGAGCATTGTTCCCAAAGGTAACAGATCCGTTGTCACTAAGCTCGAGGTTGATAAACATGCTCTTATCACCGGTCATGTGGTGAGTGCATCCACTGTCGATGATCCAGTCACCATACTGATGAGATCTTGATATGAATGCAACTTCTTCAATTACTAGGCTTTCCTCCTTTATTGCAACAAATGCAATTTCAAGATCCTTCGAGTCTTCAAATTTGTTATCTGTGACTCCTTCTGCAAGATAGCATTCTTTTTTTGCTTTATTCTTGAACCAATCTCTTTTATCTTTATGTTCATTATCAGGACATCTTGCAACAATATGACCTATTTTATTACAAGAGAAGCATTTCAAGGGCAGCTTTCCCTTGTACTTTCCTTTCCCTTTGGGGAATCTTCTTGCAATGAGTGCTTCAAACTCTTTTTGCTCCATCTTTTCTGAGAGTAGATTCTCAGCAAAGTTGCCAATCTTTCCGATTGAGCAGTTACCGGTTTCTCTTCCCTTTTTAGTGGAAGAGATATTGGCAAATGACTTGAAAGATGCTTCCTCCATAGATAAGCTGTTACCAAAGTTACTTAATTCAAAGACAGCCAGCTTACTGCAGAGCACACAATTATATTGAGAGGGGGGCTGAATCAGTATAATGACTATTTTACAATTGAAAAACTTTTATCCAATAATAACTTTAAATACTCAAATAGACAATCATGCACATGAACACAATATTTATGTGGAAACCCAATATGGGAGAAAACCACAAAATAATTTGTTATATATAATATTGTTCTTTTACAAATAGTTTGTAGGCTCCAACCTACTAGAGGCTCCAACCCCTATGTTTATGAGTATCGACTCACTGGAAGCTCCAACTCCCACACTTCGTAGGCACCGACCTACTGGAAGCACCAACTCACTGTATGCAATTTTTTTTCCACCTTGACACTGTTGCTTTCTTCAACTGATGATGGATACAATCTGATCTCTTTAAGTCCGCCAATAATTCTACCTTTCCTCTTATCTTCAAAAATATATATACATAATATATATCAGATTAAAATCTGAATATATATAAACATTTAATTTTTCCTTCTCATTATTCTCTCACTGTTCTTCTTTTCAAATTGCTGACTTGCTTTTTTTAAAAAAATTTTTTGATTCAATATATATATATGTTCACATCTTAAGAAACAATATGTTTCTTAAGAGTTATGACTTTTCAAATCGAAAAGGTGTCTTTTATTAAAATATGATTAACTTAAAAATAAGTTAATATTCCCTTTTTAAAAAATATTATTAACTTTAATCTTCCCCTTTTAAATCAAACCATTATCGATATACTTTGATAATATCTTCAGCATCCTTCAATAATTTATACTTTGATAATATATTTGGCATCCTTCGATAATTTATGTTTGTTGTTCTCTGACCTTCGGTAATCTTTATATATTAATATCAACCTCCACAAGTATAAACGTAATGCCTTTGAACCATTGTGCATATAATATTCAACCTTCAATGAAACATTAATCGCTGTATATATTGTTTTAACGCTGCATACAAACCGCTGTAATATTATCGCATAATACCATCTTTGCTATATATGCTGTTCCTGTATCTGCATACACATGTTCAATCCGCTGTATCAATCGCTGCGTCTCTGATCTTGCCATCCCAATCTTCAATATTAACCTCTGTTCGATATAGTTTTTGATAGTATCTGTTCATACGTATGTGAATACGTATCTGCTTATTATACGTATGTGTAATGTTTTGTATACACATATTCTGTATGCACATATTCTATATGTATATTGCTTTATAAATGATATTCTGTATATGTATGCATGAATACTTCTTATCACTGCATATATATATGTTTTCTGATGCTGCATATATACGTATCTTATATATACGTATTTTCAGTGTTAATTCTTGTCTGGTGAAAGTATACTGAAAATATACTGTTTATTCTTGTTCATTGAATATATGCCTCTTTGATTATATATCAAATATGCTGTATATATATCATATCAAATATGCTGAATGCTGTATATATATTTGTATATGACAATTTTGCATTAATAACATATAATATATGCTATAAGGTAAAGTAATCTTTTTGACATCAATGACAATTTTCCATCAATCTCCCGCTTTGTCATTGATGGCAACTTCTCAAATATATGGTCTTGTTTGTGCAAGGCTCCCCCTTAGTTCGCTGTTCACTTCATCTTCAACCCCTCCCCCTTTGACATCAATGGCAAAGGGTCTCCAAGGCTAGAGACTATCTCCCCTTGAACGCATGCTTCTCATGAAACTTTTAATGAACGGATGAGAGTGATACTACTCCCAATTTCTCCCTTAGGTACTCAAAAGTTTCCTTTGGAAGTGGTTTTGTGAAGATATCCGCTAACTGCTCCTTCGTATTAACGTATTCCAACTTGACTTGCTTCTCAAGCACTTGTTCTGTCAGGAAGTGATATTTGATTGAAATATGCTTCGTTTTGGAATGCATGACTGGATTCTTTGATATGCTGATTGCACTTGTGTTATCACAAAAGATGGGAATAGGATTCTCAAAATCAATCTTGATATCTCCTAGAGTTTGCTTCATCCAAAGCACTTGTGTACAACTTGCAACTGCTGCAACATACTCAGATTTTGCAATAGATAAAGTTACCGATCCTTGTTTCTTGCTTAATCATGAAACTAGACTGTTACCAGGGAAGAATGCTCCTCCACTTGTACTTCTTCTATCATCAATATTGTCTCCCAAATCTGCATCTGTATAGGCTGTGAGTGAAAAGTCTTTTCCTCTTGGATACCATAAACCAAGATCCATAGTGCCTTTTAGGTACTTAATTATTCTTTTAACTACTAGAACATGAGTTTCTTTTGGCATTGCTTGGAATCGAGTTACAACTACAACTGCTTGCAAGATGTCGGGTCTTGTGGCGGTTAGGTACAACAAACTTCCAATCATAGATCTATATTGAGTTTGATTTACATCGGGGGATTCATCCTTTTTGCTAAGCTTGCATCCTGTAATCATGGGAGTGCTGACTGGATTACAATCTTCTATCCCAAACTCTTTTAATATTTCTTTGATATACTTGCTTTGAGAAATGAATATTCCTTTACTTGATTGCTCAATTTGCAATCCAAAAAAGAAAGATAATTCTCCAAGCATGGACATTTCAAATTCTTGTTGTATATTCATGAAAAATTCTTTACACATTTTGTCACTACCTCCTCCAAATATTATGTCATCCACATATACTACTACTACCAAACGTTTGTCATTTTCAGATTTAATGTATAGATCATAGTTGGAATACTCTCACTCGGCAACAACTCGCCAAGCCCCCCAAAAGATTAATCGGGAAAAACTCGGCGATTTAAAAAAAAAACTCGGCAAAACTCGGCAACCTAAAAAAACCGTTAAAATTTAATTAAAAATACATTCTTTTTGTAAAATTCAATGAGAAGATGCATTTAATAAGTTAATTAAAGAGAACACAGAAGAAACAAGCACAGTTTAGATATATATAAATGCATAGTGGGTACAAAATCGCATTCTCATGCAGAATGCTAATAGCGGGAAGCAAAATAGTAATAGTTTCAACTTTCAACTGTCAAACTAGAAGTAAATACTAAATAGTAAATACATCAATACAATCACATCTTCCTCTTTCCAGTTGTACTAGTCCTAGCAGAAAAGATAGGGGGTCTAGTCCTCGAAGAGGTGCCCCTCACTGGGAATGGGCGTGAGCTGGGTGACTGTGAAGCATGTGGTCGTGCGAATCGTGCCTCCTCTCTCGACATCCCTCCTGACTGGCTCGCCATCCTAGAAGTGGATGTATCTCCTCCTATATGTGGCACTGGTAATGCCTCCTCCTCTGAATCATAATCATCATCGTCCTCGTCCTCAATGTCATCCATTGTGAAATGAAAGTCTATTCCATCACCCCCCTCCATGGCCTGCCTCTCCAAATCAGCAATGTCATCCGCTGAGAACAATGGATCTGGCTCCTCTGCGGTCCAATCAGAATAGGGATCTATCTCTTCTAGATCAAGTGGACCAGGTAGTGCTAAACTCTGTGCCCTTTTTATGCGCAACTTAAGATTATACTGCACATAAACAAGGTCATTAAGGACTTTTTGAGTCATTCTATTTCTTTTCTTTGTGTGGATGGACTCAAATAAGCTCCAATTGCGCTCACAATGGGATGCGCTACAAGGTTGGCATAGGACTCTGAGAGCAAAATTCTTTAAATTGGGGGTATTGCCTCCCCAACTTGCCCACCAACCATCTGCAAAACAAAATGTAATAAGTTATAAAGCAATGAAAAAAGATAATCAAAAAACACAACTTATCAATTGGCAAAGGTTTTAAAGTTTGAAGCTTTACCTGGGGCTTGAGTAGATCTTGCTCTCTTTGCTAGCATAGAAGAGAACAAATTACCCCTCGATTCCACATAGACTTGTTGTTCGGTCACAATAAGGTCTCTCTCCGCTTCATTGGATATCATTCTCTCAATGCATTTAGAGAGACCTTCCATGACCTCTCCATTAGGATCTGAGTAGGAATCATCAGCCCTAAAACAATAGAAAATGAAATCAAGTCTTAGTACACAACCTTAAAAAATAAAGTAAAATGAAGTCTTAGTAAAATCTCAAGGATAATCATATTACCTGAATTTGGGGTTGAGGAAGTAGCCTGCTGCATGAATGGGTTGGTGGAGCATATTGTTCCACCTCCTATCAATTATTTCCCAAATGGGGTCAAATTCGAGACTGTCCCCGTGGTAGTAATTTCTAATAGCCTCTTTGGCCTTATCCATGGCCTCATAAAGACATCCCATTGGGGATTGTTGTCCATCACATATGCGCAGGACTCTAACAAGGGGCATAGACATCTACATTTAAAATTTGAAAAATACAAATTAGTTACTAACATAGTAAGTTATGAATTAATAATGAAACTTGAATCTCAATCAACTAAAAAACAATGTTTTGATTCTTGAAGTTACCTCCACAATCTCCTTAGCCTTTGCAAAAAAAATATCATCAAAGACTATTCGTGCCACAGCCTCTCCTTCGGGCTTCTTTGAGTAAGGTGAGGCAACCCAATCAGGACACACAAACATTTGTTTCAGAGGCAATATTTCTTCAATAATACTTTGCAACGTCAAGAACACCGTTGCAAACCTTGTCATAGCGGGTCGCACCAAATCTTTGCCTCCAGTGGTCTTTCTCATCAAACTGAGAACCCATGGGTGATTGTAGATATATTTGGTGACTCGCCTAGCATCTTCCACAACTGGACTCACCCATTCAAGTTTTCCTATGTCCTCTAAAAGAAGATCAAGGACATGTGCTGCACAAGGTGACCAAAAAAGTGTGGGATGCCTCTCTTGGAGGATTTTACCTAAAAGATTAGTAAACAATCAATAATTAGTTACAAACTTTCAAGTTTCCATATTTACATCAAATCTAAATTGAATAAATTATAATACCATAGTATTTCTATTACATTCATATTGAACATAAAAAATTAAATTTACCTGCTGCCACATATGCTGCTGCATTATCTGTGATGATTTGCACCACATTCTCTACTCCCACCTCCATGACAACATTCTCCAACATTAGAGCCAATGTGTGTGCATTTTTCACTTTGTTGGAGGCATCAACAGATTTCCAAAAGACCACATCATCTTTGCAAGCAACCAAGAAATTAATAATGGTTCTGCTTCTTCCATCTATCCACCCATCAGATAAAATGGTGCAGCCATATTTCTTCCACTCTTTCTTTTGGTCTTCTATCATCACTCTTGCCCTTTCAACCGCATTGTCAAGCAACCTACAAAATTTAGGTGTAATAAAAATAAAGTGTTAGTAAAAAATAAGAAATAAGTTAAATAACAATTATTTATAGTTACTAAATAGTTAAATACTAACCTTCCACTCAAATCTTTCCGAGAGGGTGGCTTGTACCCTTTGCCCGATATTGTGATTGCATTCACCAAATTCAACCAATATGGACTATCAGCCACATTCATTGAGAGATTGTTGAAAAACCAAAAATCAGCTGCTGCAATATCAGTTTGCTCATGCACCTCCTTGTTCCATCTAGTGCCCTCTAATGATGGTTGTGATCCAGCTGTGCTCCTGGACACAAAATAACTCCCTATCCCTGATGCAGAAGGTGATGAAGAACTAGGAAATGTAGAAGAAGTAGAACCGGCAAAAGAGGCACTTTGTTTGCGGATTCGTGGGCCACGAAGAGATCCCGGTATGTTCTCAAGTGCTTCTTCTTCTTCTTGCATATCAAATGGAGCTCCTTCAGATTCAGCTATGGCTGCCCTTATAGCTAATTTCGCCCTCTCCTTATTCATTTTTTTCTCTTCAGCAGCTGCAAGTAGGGCATTGATAAATCTTTTTTCTTCGTCAATCACCTTGAGACAAGGATTTGAATCATGTTTTTTTATGCCTGCAAGGTGGTATTTGAAACGGTTTATGCCTCCAGAAATAACTTTTTCACATGGAATGCATATAACCTTCCCAACATCATTTGGAGCTTCATAGGCATACTGCCATGCCTTATCTCTTGCATTTTTAGGCCGAGTGCCTATATATCCAGATGGGCATGGTGTTTGTGGCCACTCTTCTTGCGGATTTGTCATGTTTCTTAATGCTCAAACGCTGCCCTACACATACATTTATAGAAAAATGAATAAACAAAGTTAGAACTTAGAAGCTAGATGAACTTATGAAGATCTATGAATAATGAGACTATGAGCATTGCGTATTAACTAAGTTACTAAACAAACTAGTTACTAAATGAATAGATAGGGTTTGTTTTTAAAAAACAATATAAGTTTTAAGTTTTTAACAATCTCAGCAAACCTACCTGGGAAATAGATTTGTCTTCTAAAACCGGTTAGAATTCGATTCAAATCCACTGAAACCCGCCTTGAATCTCTTGCAATCTCCTTAGAATGCCTTCAAACCTCCTTCTCTCCACACCTCAAGCCTCTACAATGCAAAAAAATGCAACTGTGGTTGCAAAAAACCCTTTTTTTTTGCCTTTATTCTGTTCTGGAGCGCGGCTTGTTGTTTTCACGAGTTTTTAAGAAAAAATCGCCGAGTTTTTGGTGATTAATCACCGAATATTTGGCGAGTTTTTGTCTTCCAGCCGAGTTTTTGACTGGGCGAGTTTTTGGTCCAAAAACTCACCGGCTTGGAAAACTCGGCGAGTTTTTGAAACTCGCCGACTACTCGGCGAGTAGTCCAACTATGGTATAGATTACTATCTACCATTCCTCTTTTGAAACCTTGATCTAGAAGATACTTGTCCAATCTTGAGTACCAAGCTCTTGGAGCTTGTTTTAGCCCATAAAGTGCTTTTCTAAGTCTACATACATGATCTTCCTTTTCTGAATATGTAAATCCTTTAGGTAATTCAACATGCACTTTCTCTTTTAAGTCTCCATTTAGGAAGGCTGATTTTACATCCATTTGGTAGACCTTGAATGCTTTATGACTTGCAAATGCTAAGAACATCCGGATTGCTTCTAGTCTTGCAACTGGGGCAAATGTCTCTTCAAAATCCACTCCTTGTACTTGAGCATAGCCTTTACAGACTAGTCTAGCTTTGTTTCTTGTGACTTCTCCATTTTCATTCATTTTATTCCGGAACACCCATTTAGTTCCTATGACATTTTTGTCTTTTGGTCTTGGAACAATTTCCCAAGTATTATTCTTTTCGATTTGGTTCCATTCTTCCTCCATTGCTTTTACCCAAAGCTTGTCTTCACTTGCTTCTTTGAAGTTCTTTGGTTCTATTTTAGATAAAAGGCAAAAGTGTGCATGCTCAGTAGTGTTGACAAATTTCCTTCTTGTTTGGACTTCCTTATCTGGGTCTCCAATTATCAAGTCTTCAGGATGATTTCTTTGAACAAATTTTGATGGAGTCTTTGCTGGTGTCTTCAAGGGAGTTTTTGCTTTCAAAGGGGTTTTGGAGTCCTCTGGTTCTAGTTCTTTTTCTTCTTCATCTTTTGGATCTTCTTCTTCTTCACATATACTTGGTATTTCAGCATTTTCTTTTACCTTTTCAAATTGTTTTCCTTCATCAATCCTTACATTTGCGCTTTCTACAATCTTGTGGAGTCTTTTGTTGTAACATCTATATGCTTTACTCTTAGAGGAATATCCAAGAAAGATCCCTTCATCTGCTCTAGCTTCAAATTTACCCAAGTCATCTTCATCCCTTCTTATATAGCATGTGCTTCCAAAGACTCTAAAATACTTGACTATTGCTGGTCTTCTTTTCCATAGCTCGTAAGGTGTCTTATCATGATTTACTCTTATTCGTGCACGATTCAAAATGTAGACTATTGTATGTACTGCCTCCTTCCGAAAGGAATCAGCTATCTTTGATTCATTTAGCATTGCCCTTGCCATTTCTTGAACAGTCCTATTCTTTCGTTCTACAACTCCATTTTGTTAGGGAGTTCTAGGTGCTGAAAGTTGTCTTTTCATACCATTCTTTTCACAATATTCATCAAATTCATGGGAAGTAAACTCTCCACCCCTATCCGTTCTGAGACATTTTATTTTTGTATCCATTTCATTTTCAACTAGTTCCTTGAAAGCTTTAAATTTGTCAAGAGCTTCTGATTTCTCTTTTAGGAAAGCTACCCAAGTCATTCTAGAGTAGTCATCAATAAATAGTATGAAGTATTTTTCTCCTTGTAGGCTTTTTGTCCTGGTTGGTCCACAAAGGTTTGAATGAATGAGTTCAAGTGGTTTTGATGTAGAGTATTGCTTGGTTTTGAATGTACTTCTTGTTTGCTTCCCTAGTTGACATTGTTTACAAATAATATTTGTAGGTTTTGATAACTTTGGTATATCTCTTACAGCCCCTTTATGACTGATTTTGACAATGTTGTCAAAGTTTAAGTGCCCCAATCTTTTGTGCCATAGCCAATTTTCATCTTCTTGTACAAAGAAGCATTTTTCATCATTCATTTCTTGTAATACATACAAATTGTTTGCAGTCCTACAAGCATTAGCTATTAATTTTCCATCATTTTTAATTTCACAACCTTTAGGATAAAATGTTACATTATGCCCTTGATCACAAAGCTGACTTACACTTAGTAAGTTTTTTTTTAGCCCTTTTACATACCACACATCTGTTGTTTTTGGTTTTCCATGATCTAGACTAAGAGTTCCTTTTCCCTTTATATATCGTTTTGAGTTGTCACCAAATCTTACTTATCCTCCATTAGCTGGTTCAAAAGAGATGAATTTGCTCTTGTCTCCTGTCATGTGTCTAGAACATCCACTATCAACGTACCACCAATCTTTCTTATTTTGAGCATGTAAAGCTATTTGAACAAATAGCGATTTTTCTTTCTTTTTCCAAACCTTCTTTTTAGGGGGATCTTTCTTTGCTTGATTTGTAGGAAAGATTGTTCTACATTTATGGGCTGCATGTCCAAAATTGTTACACTTTGAACATAGAATATCAAAGTTAACCAATGGAGCAAAAGGATTTTGAGTTCTGAAATTTTGGATGTTCTTCTCTTTGCTTCTACAGTTTAGTGCTTTATGACCAAATTTGTTACAAGAGTAGCAATATCCATTGAATGGGTAAGAAAAATGCTGTCTATAATATGGCCTTTTCCATTCAATCATATTTTGTTTTGGTATTCTACATTCTAGTGCTTTGTGACCAAAACAATTGCAAGAGTAGCAATATCCATGAAAGTTATGACGAGGTTTATGAACACCATTCTCTTCATTCTTCTTGTAGTTCCTTTCTTTAAGCTTGTCTTCTTTTGATGGTTCATTTATGACTGTCTTGCTTCCTTCTTTTATGAAGCCTTTGAATGCATTGTTAATGTTTGAGTTTCCTTCAAAATCAACCCCTGTTTTGCTGGAAGAAGGCTTTTGACTATCAATGATATCATTTAGGATTTCCGAACTCTTATTGATGGTGCATTCCTTCAACTCCCTTTTTAATTTTTCAATTTCTAGTTTTAAATCAGTTTCAGCTTGTTTAGTTTCTTCTAATTGGATCTTTAGATCTTCAATTGTTTGTTCTGATTTCTTTGCTGCTTCTAAATTCTCCATAGCTTCTTCTTTGAGTTTCACTAATTTTCTTTTCAGTCTTTCATTTTGTTTGTATGCAGAATGAAGTTCTTCTTTGAGATCAACATTCTCTTCCTCATTACATGATTCGTCTTCCTCTTCTTCATAACTATCACTTGTGTCTGCTTCAGCCATAAATAGAATTTCATCCTCCTCATCACTTGGGCATTCCTCGCTACTTTCATCCGAAGAGCTGTCCTTTTTGAAATAAAAACTCTTTTTATTTTTGTTTTGATATTTTTTCTTTTTATTAAATTTATTATTATTCTTCCATTTTTTCTTAGTGTATGCTTTCTTTTCATCTTCACTTGAATCATCATCATTTTGGGGACATTTTGAAGCATAGTGTCCTACCTTTCCACAATTAAAGCATTTGAAAGGGAATTTCCCCTTATATTTTCCACTTCCCTTTTTCAATTTTCTTAAGAAATGAGCTTCAACTTCATCAATTTCACTGCTTGAGCTATCACTTGAGATTTGTTTTTTGCTTTTACCCTTTTTAGATACTTTGAATGATATTTCCTTTTTTGGGTCCTTGCCTCCAACCCTCATTTCATAAGCGGTAAGAATTCCATGTAACTCATCTTTTGTAAGTTTGTCCAGATCTTTCCTCTCCTCGATTGCTGACACTTTAGAATCAAATCCAATGGGTAGGGATCTCAAGATCTTTTCAACCACAAGCTGTTCTTCTACATCTTCACCAAGGGCTTTTATTGAATTGACTACTTCATCAACACGAGAGAGAAATGAAGCTATGTCTTCATCTTCCTTCATTTTTAGGCTTTCGAATGTGCTTGATGGGTTTGAAGTTTGGCCTTCTTTACATTGTCGGTCCCTTCATATATATTTTTCAACTTGTCCCATATCTCCTTTGCAGATTTACAATGCATAACTTTTGTGAATTCCAAGTCGGCTAGATTACATAGAATAACATTTTTTGCTTTGGCATTATTTTCACTTCTCTTTCCGGCTGCATCTGTTGGTGGGGTCGCTGGTGGTGTAGAACCATCTAGTACTGATTGCCGAACATCGAATCCAATCACATTTAAATATGCTTTTATCTTTATACTCCAAAATGCATAGTTTGTCCCATCAAAAATTGGTGTCTTGTTTTGAAAACTTTCAGCCATTTGTGCTCTTTAGATCTACCTTCAAGCAGTTAGACTATATAGAAGGAACCCGCTCTGATACCAATTGAAGAGCACACAATTATACTGAGAGGGGGGGTGAATCAGTATAATGACTATTTTTCAATTGAAAAACTTTTATCCAATAATAACTTTAAATACTCAAATAGACAATTATGCACATGAACACAATATTTACGTGGAAACCCAATATGGGAGAAAACCACAAAATAATTTGTTATATATAATATTGTTCTTTTACAAATAGTTTGTAGGCTCCAACCTACTAGAGGCTCCAACCCCTATGTTTATGAGCGCCGACTCACTGGAAGCTCCAACTCTCACACTTCGCAGGCACCGACCTACTGGAAGCACCAACTCCCCCTGTCTGAATTCTGAGCACCAACTCACTGTATACAAATTTTCTTCCACCTTGACACTGTTGCTTTCTTCAACTGATGATGGATACAATCTGATCTTTTTAAGTCAGCCAATAATTCTACCTTTCCTCTTATCTTCAAAAATATATCTTTATAAATATATATACATAATATATATCATATTAAAATCTGAATATATATAAACATTTAATTTTTCCTTCTCATTATTCTCTCACTGTTCTTCTTTTCAACTTGCTGACTTGCTTTTTTAAAAAATTTTTTTGATTCAATACATATATATGTTCACATCTTAAGAAACAATGTCTCTTAAGAGTTATGACTTTTCAAATCGAAAAGGTGTCTTTTATTAAAATATTATTAACTTAAAAATAAGTTAATATTCCCTTTTTTAAAAATATTATTAACTTCAATCTTCCCCTTTTAAATCAAACCATTACCGATATACTTTGATAATATCTTTGGCATCCTTCGATAATTTATACTTTGATAATATATTTGGCATCCTTCGATAATTTATATTTGCTATTCTCTGACCTTCGATAATCTTTATATATTAATATCAACCTCCACAAGTATAAACATAACGCCTTTGAACCACTGTGCATATAATATTCAATCTTCAATGAAACATTAATCGCTGTATATATTGTTTTAACGCTGCATACAAACCGCTGTAATATTATCGCATAATACCGTCTCTGCTATATATGTTGTTCCTATATTTGCATACACATGTTCAATCCACTATATCAACCACTGCGTCTGTGATCTTGCCGTCCCAATCTTCAATATTAACCTCTGTTCGATATAGTTTTTGATAGTATTTGTTCATACGTATGTGAATATGTATCTGCTTATTATACGTATGTGTAATGTTTTGTATACACATATTCTGTATACACATATTCTATATGTATATTGCTTTATAAATGATATTCTGTATACGTATGCATGAATACTTCTTATCACTGCATATATATATGTTTTCTGATGCTGCATATATACGTATCTTATATATACGTATTTTCAGTGTTAATTCTTGTCTGCTGAAAGTATACTGAAAATATACTGTTTATTCTTGTTCATTGAATATATGCCTCTTTGATTATATATCAAATATGCTGTATATATATCATATCAAATATGCTGAATGCTGTATATATATTTGTATATGACAATTTTGCATTAATAACATATAATATATGCTATAGGGTAAAGTAATCTTTTTGACATCAATGACAATTTTCCATCACTTACCGATAAGGGAGTCTATAGTGACTTGATCTTTGTTCACTGATCTGAGCTCTTGAATGGCAGAGATCTTGATAGCATACTGAGGTCTGAGCGTTCGCAGTATTTTGCTGATTACTTCCTCTTCACTTAGCTTTCCTCCGGCACATGTGATGGAGTTGATCACTTCTTTGATTTGATTGCTGTATTCCTCTGTCTTCTCCTTCATTCATCCTCATATCGTCATACTTTCCTCTGAGGCTTTCGACCTTGGCTCTTTGAACATTTGGATCCCCTCCATAGACTGTTTGCAGTTTGCCCCACATCTTGAAGGCAGAATCAAGGTGTTCAATCTCAGCATAGACATAATCAGGTAGCGTGCTAGCTATCATATCCATAGCAGCCGTGTGCTCAGTCTTGATCTTTTCCTGATCAGGTATCAGGGTGCCATTGGGTTCACTGTACTCAGTGGTGACGTGAATCCACTACTAGTCACCGATAGTCTTCATATAGAGCTTCATTCTGCTGCACCATAAGGTGAAGTTTTCTTTTGAAAACTTTGGTCCTTCCTTCCTCATCATCTTGACATTTTCCTTGTGCGGTTAAGCAACAAAGAAAACAAGATCGGGTTCTGATACCAATTGACAGTCCCAACTGGTGTTGAGAGGGGAGGGGTGAATCAACACTAGTAAAAACTTTTCCTTACTTTATCTAGTGAAGTAAACTTACAACACGAAAAGGAAAAACAAACTTAGGCAAATAATGGCAATAAGTAAACAATCACAAAGTAACACTTGATTTATCACGTGGAAACCCGGTTAGGGTAAAAACCACGGTGTGAGGAGACCTCACAAATTTTGTACTCTCTTGGAGTATGCCTTGTTAAGAGCTTTCCCGGTTAAGGGATAAAAGCGCACTTGCTAGATGCGACCCGGCCAAGGGATTTGTGTAATGTCCCCAATTTTCTTTCTTCTGGGATTAGCTTGGTCTGCCTACCCTCGCAAGCTAATCAGGTGGTCAGAGGGGGTCAGATTGAAGAGCTAGTGTTGGGATTCCATTCTGGGGATTTAGTTTACTAGGTCTGCCCTTCGTTCGATTCAATTTGGTCGACTTACTATTTTTAGTAAGTGGTATTTTGGGTATGGCCAGGATTAGCAGGGTGTGTGCACGGAGTGTCAGAGGTTTCAGGATCGAGCTTTAGGGAATCTCCAGTTTGAGAGACTTACTATTTATAGTAAGTCTATTTTTAGCAGCTGACTATTTTTGGCAGTGGGTTATTTCCGGCAGGGTAGTTGGCATTTGGGCTTTGGTGTCGGAAATGAGTCTGTTTCAGTTAGCAGAATTCAGTGGCTTTGTTTTTAAAGTTATCGTTATTAAATAAATGTATTTTAATTTAATAACGTAAGTACTTTATAACTTTATTGTTATAAAGTGAAATTATCATTTTAAAGCCTTTTATATTAAAAAAAGTGAAATTGTGTTTTTTTCGAAAAAGCTATAAGTACAACTTGAAAAAGCACTTTCATTTATCTATTGTTGATTTGATAAATTTATGAAGCTTCTTGGCTATGAGAAATGGCTAGGGTTTTTATGAGGACGGATTCCTCTTTCTACAATTTGAATCATCATTGATTGATGATGAATTTTGCTACTGAATTCTGAAAATTCTTACTGAATCTCTGGATATTGATCTTGATGTTGAGGTAAATCAAGAGTGAGAAGATTTGAGCAAATTCTTCAAAGCTGGAAATTAATACATTCTGAATTTCGAATTATACATCTATCGATTTCTTCTTGGAGGCTGGATTATCTCCAATGGTTATCGAATTTGATTGAAGGGAGACTTGCGGTTGAAATGTAGGGGCAGTGTTTGTTTTGCTTAAGCTGTGATTTAGTGTAAGGAAGGCAACGTAATGATACAAGGCCACGTTTTATTCATTGGCAGCCGTACGAAATTCTGCAGGCTCCGTACGGAATTTAGAGTTGTAGGTATGTGTTGATGGCAGCTGGAAATGCACTGAGGGTTTGGTGTTAAAGTTTTTAGTGATCAGAATCGGTGTTTTACGTTGGATTGGTTGGGGATTGTCATTAGAAAGGAGAACCAGTTGTGTGTGTGCTGGCGCCAATTCACACTTGGCTGCGAATTCCTTTACGCAGCCATACATTAATTAAGGTGCTCTAGTAGTTTAAATTGTTTTGTACTTGAATTCATTTATGGTAGATAAACAATTTGCGAAGTTCTTGAAATTCAATATTCTCTATGTTGCTGTACGTTATTCTACATGAATTGAATATAAGTTTCAATATTTAAAAAAAAACAAAAGACAAGAAATTTCCAGAATTTACTCCAAAGGGTTTGAATTGCATTAAAGAACTACTTAGGTTCTTCACAATTTGTTACAATAAGGTCTGGTAGGACCTCCCTGGTTAAAGGACTTTTAAACACCTAGAAAAATGTCACCCGATTAAGGGATTTTGATACAAGGGACCTGTTAGAGTCCACCCAAATACTGGGATTTGTCTATTGAAGTTTGCTAGAAAACAATAGAAGTGTGATCTTTACAGATGGCTTTGCTTAGCCTGATAAGATCTCTTTTCTTTGCTCAACTGGGAATCAACACCGGTCTCCGCAGGTGTATTCTCATCTACTGTTGTGCTCTTTTGCACAATCTATTATCTCTCTTTCTCTATTCTCTTTTACCCTTGCTATTGTAGCACATAGGTTCACTCTTTTACTTAGTAGAATGAAGGCAACTTTTCTTCACAAAGGCATAAGATTATATACTGATTTGTTGCCCTAACTGCTCCTCAATGCATGACCTAATCCTGAGATCTTACAAGTACGTCACTCAGAGAAGTAAAGGTTCACTGAACAAACATTTGATGCATGCTCTAGCTTTATCCACATCATGAAGAGAATAGTAGTTGCGTGTCAGGCAACTTTCCTCCATAGGAGATAACACCTTGATTTGAAGCCACTGAATCCGGCTTTAAATCCTTTAGTCGCGCCTTGAATTCCTTTACCTGCGCCTCAAACAAATCATCAATTCAACTCACGATTACGTGGATGTACTGCAATAAATCCCGGTAGAAGGAGTTGGTTGGAACAAACAGTTAACTATGACTTCCTCGGTTCATACCGGAGTCCTATAAAATATCGGTTGAGTTCTTCATGTTACAACTGGTGCTGTCTCTTTCTTGGCTTATCGGTTGCACGTCGTCAGTGTGCTTCCTTTTGCGCGGATTACCGGTTGCATTGTCCTGGTTGTGTTATAGACCGGTTGCAGTTCGGTCCTTGATTGATACTAGAATATTCTCTGTCCTAACTAAGTGTATTGCCCAGTTAATGATGCTTAGTGTAGTGACCGGTTACAATGGATAACAGTTGTTCTTTTCTTGCCAAACCAGCCTCTCTTGATGTAGATTTTCGTAGAGCTTCAGCCTGCATAGAGATGACAAATCTCTATCTCTTTTGCCAATCAATGACAATGCCTATGTTGGAATCATTTGCCGTTGCACCAAAAGCTTGAACTGTCAATGCTCGATACAAATGCCAGATTTAACCCGATCCACGAGAGGTGGTTAAGCCATGTCACGAATCTCCAAGGAGGTGCTGACCACCAAGTCAACAATCTCCCCCTCAGCACCGACTAAGCCTTCAGCACCCATTGGAGGGAGACTTGAACCCGTGACCCAAGGCTCTGATACCAATTGTTGGAATCATTTGCCGTTGCACCAAAAGCTCGCAATGCCCTATACAAATGCCAGATTTAACCCGATCCACGGGAGGTGGTTAAGCCATGTCACGAATCTCCAAGGAGGTGCTGACCACCAAGTCAATAGCCTGAACCAGTAGAGCGTTTCACCGGTTACCATCATTTGATGCTAACACCATCCATAGTCATGGTCATGGTAAAAAGGGTACATTACATCCAATCTTTACTAATTTGAGTTCCCGCTTCCAAAAAATAGAGTTTGTCAAGGAATTGACTATAGGGAGTAGCCGAATATCATAATGACCTACTCTTCTTTAGAACTCCCATCTCGCTGCAATCCATATGACAACTAATTGAGAAAATGACATCCATCACCTATATGGCATTTGCAAAAACCATCTGAGCCTCAAGAATAGCATTTGGCATCCATTGCCTGCATGCCATTGGCTTCTAACCTACATGCTGCTAGTAGAAGCCGACTTTCTTTGCGGTACAGCTGAAACATTCCACAGCCATAGCAGGCTTTTTGATTGTCGTCAAGACAGAACATTGATGAGCTTATATCTTATGCCAATCACAGGATCTACCAACTGGTGATCACCTCAGAAGGAGATGAACAAGCTACATCTTAGGGGGTGTATGTCCCTCTATCTATGTCCTTGTAGAATCCTTTACTTTCACTGTCTGATGTTGCCTTAGATCTTGTGCCAAACTTATCTCTATAACTAGGAAAGAGACTCCCAATTCAGAATAAGTCAAACCTAAAGACCTAGGATATATGTAAGAGCCCCTGCTAGACTCTAGCCTCACTAATGATTGATCTCTGTATTTTTTGAAGATTTTGGTGTTTTACAATTTTTTTGTGTTTTTTAGTATATATGCTTTTTGGGTTTTGGAACAAATATATGAAATCAAAAGACAATGCTTGTAAATAAACTATTTACAATGCAACAGAACACTTTCAACGTTATGCTTGAAGTATTTACAATGCCAACAATGCAACATCAATTATTATTTTAATCAAACTATGAACCTGGATTTATATCTGCATCCAACGGTGATCTTCCATAATGTATATAAATCACAGCTATATGGAATACAGACACCCTTGACGTCAAAGCTTAGAAACATCAATGCTGGCACCCAAAGTGACAAAATTGTGCCTTGCCCTTTCAAATAGAGACCCTGAAATGTCTAACACTGCCTTGGTATGCTGGATGATATCTCTCTATGAACCGCAGCTATCTATATTTTGCAGACACAACTTGCTAAGAAAAATCGCTGCACTAAACAGGATGCTTGATAATATTAATAGTTTCTCTTCAAATGCAATACTCAATCATCATTCACTACAAACTCGGGTATTGATTATAACCGCTGATAAAGGCACAATTCACCAGCCAGACGCTGATTCAAAGTGCATATAAGTCATGCAAGAATTTACAATTCCTGCAGATTGATGCCTCTTCAAACCCTTGCCAAGTCTCAATACCAACAAGAAGAAAATTCACAAGTTTGGGGAATGATGATTTCCTCCAAAATAAACGTTATATATTTCCCTCAAACCCATTGAGTCAGAGGCTTCAACAAGACTCTTCACATAACTTGAATTAGCTTGACATTGCAAAAACATAGGCTTTTCAAACATTTGAAATAATATTGAATATTATGTCCTCCCTCCTAAAGTTGGCGCCATATAATAAGCTCTTTAATGAGCAATTAGTGATTTTGCTATAATATAAAGTTTCAACTTTGTAATTAATTAAGACTTAATTAAGTATCATCAATCTATTAAACATTTCAACTATCAAATAACCAAGCCAACACCAAGTGTCCTGACAGGACCATCACCAAACCGCCCTACCACAAATAACATCTGACCAAGAATGGACTTACTATAAATAGTGAGTACTCCAATTTTAAGTCAATGATGAAGATAGAAACAGGACCCCAAAGGAAGATAGCAGTCTCAAAGCGACATGCCACCAACATTGAGATCAATTGACCAACTGACTTACCATAAATAGTAAGCCCTAAACTGGAAGCTCTGTCGATGATCCCACTAGAGTGAAAATATATTCTTTGGCTTGACCACCGAGACCTTCTAACCCTCTGATTAGCCTACAAAGGTCATTGATAGGCTAATCTAGATTGCAACCCAAGGTGAGCTAAAATGGGGACATGACAATATACATCATCTATGGCTATCCTATGAATTTTTGGCTTTGGTATGATGAGAGAGACACGGTGGCCTATTCATCCCCAAGATCTTTCAAACTAGTACTTAGCCAGTAGAAGGTATCCAATGCATACCAAGGAAATGTGGGTAGACGTAATCAACTGATAACTATAAGTAGACTTTGAGTATAAGATCCATTCTTGTAGGCATTAAAATGTGAAACATAGTTGCTTGAGGTTTATTATAGCATAGCTTAATATTGAGAATTTTATGATTGCATTTGAAGGTAGAGCTTTCTTGTTCCAATAAACCTGATTAACTCATAGATTAAATTGTTTTCCTTATATATATATATATATATATATATATATATATATATATCAGAGCTCCAAAACTCGCCACGAGTACAACGAGTCCAGCGAGTCAACGAGCCGAGCAGACCCAAACGGGTCATGATGACTTGTTTCCATGACTCGACGAGTTATGGGTCATAACTCGTCGAGTCATGGCTCCATGACTCACTGTTGTTAAGCTATCAATATTTTTTCTTATCATTACAATCTCTAAGCTATGGAAGAGGAGGATAGGCTATTCTTTCAGTTGCTTCCTAATTTTTGGCTGATGAATGCATCAACAAATGCATGCAATATTTGGAAGTAGTTCACTGGAGTGGGGAGCAAGAGTCCTAAATTTGAAATGTGGTTAAGGAAGAAGATTTAGCTGCCAGACTTGATGAGGACGCAATGGGAGAGGGGACCATTAATTTTATAACACCCTGCACAAAAGCTATATTGTAAACCCAGTCCTTATAAAGCTTGGCATCTAAATCTGCTTCAATATCATCTATCAATATGTTTAAGCTTAGTGAATTGGAAAAATGTGAGGTTAAGTTCATATTTTGCTTTTAATCGTTCCTCTATTGTTGATCAATTAGCAAAAAAAATGTAAAGATTTATATGCTTATTTCAATGTAGCTGTTTCCATTTAACATGACATAACATTTGAAATTTAACACACGCAAATATATACACTTCGTTAACATTTCCTAATAGATTAAAATAAAATTATTTATTCTGAGACCTCATTTAGAGATGCTGCAAAATATTCTCTGTGATTTATCCTATGAATAACTCAGCACGCTCTCCTATTTAAAGAAAAAATATTGCTAGCTTATCATTATGATCTCTGAGCTATGGTAGAGGAGGAGGATAGAGCATGATCTGGCATAGGCACAGTTGATGTTGATCATGTGGCACCTCATAGGCGGAGATTATGGCTACTCAGTCATCCAGGAACTACCTTACACACCTTTGTAGGAGGCAGAGAGACTACTCCGAGGCTGAGGCTGAGCCATAGACTTGTTTTTGTTTATACATATGTTTGGGAACATTTGATATCATGGATTTTATATACATTTGACAATATTTATAATTCTATATATCTATGTTTTCTATTTCCTTCAACTTTATGTGATGGATCATGGATGTATGTTTATGTATGTGATCAAATTAACTTCTATTTGATGATGTTATAGTGTCTTTAAGCTTTATTCAATAATGGGTGCATGAAACAAGTTTTAAATCGTTAAAAATCTCTAAATTTCAAGGGTTTTTTCATTTTGCCAAGTCATAGCCGATTCACGAGTCGAGTCGGCCTTGCCGAGTCTGAGCCGAGTCCGAGTTTTGGAACTATGATATGTATATATATAGTACTAGCTGAGGTTGTTAGAAGTAAATGGGGGTTATTATCGTTCCTCCATAGACATCAGCAGCTTATAAACCCTAATTCATAAGGGGGGCCTCCCGGATAAGTGCTTTATGGGGGTCAAAGCTGAGGAACCAAGCACACAAATAAAGCCCTACATTTCCCATGAACAAGGACCACCCAGCAGAATGTTGTCCCTTCTGAACTCTGAATTAAAGACAATCTGCAACAATCCTAATGTCAGGAAGCTCACTTCCAGACTACATCCCTTCCATTTCTGGCTTATCCTAGATTTAATTTTGTTGATGAACTGCCAAATTATCATAAATTTGTAGATAATTGCATTCTTACTCAGCTTTCCTATCTCTGAGTTAAGGAATCTATTTGGATATTAATACATGGAATTTGAATAGCAACTTCGATATCCACATTACTGACTGTGATCTTGAAGGCAGAATCCTTTCTGGAACCAAATTCCTCTCCAGCCAATTGCTCATGCAGAAATGCCTCCAAAAGTTGCGTATTGAAAGTCTTTGCAGCCTTCTTAAACTGTTCAACTGCTTTTCCTTCTTCTTTTGTGTTCCTTTTACTGAGTTTGCCTCCATGATGTGCTCCATATTGAGTTGCAATAAACAATTATTACTATCTTTAATTACTAATGCTTAATGAGAACGTGAAGGATGATAAGTCTTCCTTGAAAATAGAATATGACTACAATGGGGTTAAATCTGGTTAAAACACTAAGGGTCTATGCCCTCCTATCACAACCAGTCAACTGAATGAGCTGTAAGTAAGAAAATTTTGATGGCTAGGTAAATGTAATGAGGAACAAGGGGTCTTGTGAAGTGTCCTATTTTAACCAGCCAAAAAAAAGACATTTTTCATGCCATTGATAAACCAAAAGACACAAAGGAAGCTTGGGTATGTGGGATCTTAGCCATTAAAGGGGTGAGGTAAACCAGCAAGGAGTTTGATTTTTACTCAGGCAGGAAGCAAATCACATAACATGGGTCGCAGCTGTTGGAGGGTGGTGTGAAACTATTTTAGTATGATGTATAAACCTAATATTTACAATAATACCAAAGAAAACAAGCTGAAGGGAGGAGAAGACCTGAAAACTTGGCGGCCAACTGATCCTTACACCTGAAATTGGATGCTAACCTTTCTCTCTTCTATTACCCTCATTTCATTTCCAGAAATTTTGCCTTCTCCTGGCCATGAAAATCTCCTTTTTATCTTGCTTTTTGCACCCAATGAATTAATTTCATTTCAAGGTTGGATTCCCAACTTTCAAGTGAATATGGTATGGGATTAATAGCGAGGCATGACCTCCCTGGGTCACCTTGTTAGAGATATCCAATTGGGCCATTAAACTATGCCTGTTTCTCTTCCTACCCTGGCTGCAACTTCCACTTTGTCTGCACTCTTCCCTTTTCTCCCTTCTCATTTCTATTTGTTTATTCATTTTGCTTAAATCTAATATTTACAATAATATCAAAGAAAACACGCTAAAGGGAGGAGAAGACCTGGAAACTTGGTGGCCAACTGATCCTTACACCTGAAATTGGATGCTAACCTTTCTGTCTTTAATTACCCTTATTTCATTTCCAGAAACTTTGCCGCCTGCCCATGAAAATCTCCCTTTTATCCTGCTTTTTGCGCCCAGTGAATTAATTTCGTTTCAAGGTTGGGTTCCCAACTTTCAAGTGAATATGGTATGGGATTAAATAGCGAGTCATGACCTCCCTTAGTCACCTTGTTAGAGATATCCAACAAGGCCATTAAACCACGCCTGTTTTTCTTCCTACCCTGGCTGTTACTTCCTCTTTGTCTGCACTCTTCCCTTTTCTCTTTTCTCATTTATATTTGTTTTTTCATTTTGCTTCTTCAAGGGTCGATTAGTTTTTATTTCACACACAAACGACTTACTATTGTTCACTAAGGTTGTCGGGACTTTAGTCGAGGTTATTAGCATGCCTCTATAAACTTAAGCGGAAAATAGAAATATTGATCAATGCAATTAAATGAGCATCTAGATTTCTAAGGTTAAGCACAAGATATAGTTAATCCTTGCAACTCATTTTTTTGGCAAAATAATCATTAAAATATCATACTATGTACTCGATACCTAGTTAAGTGAATTTGCAGTTTGAGCAAAATATTGTTCTCAAGGTCTTAACATTGGTTTGTTCTTTGATCTCTCGACCTCTCTCAGTGGAACCATTGAACACACCTCACCTTGTACCTTAGGTATGAAGAGCACACGATTATACTAAGAGGGGGGGGGGGGTGAATCAGTATAATAACTTTTTTAAATTTAAATGCTTTGATTCAAAGATAACTTCAATTACTCAAATAAACAATTATGCACATGAACACAATATTTACGTGGAAACCCAATATGGGAGAAAACCACAAAATAATTTGCTTTTATATAATATTGTTCTTTTACAATGTTTTGTAGGCTCCAACCTACTAGAGGCTCCAACCCCTATATTTATGAGCACCGACTCACTGGAAGCACCAACTCCCACACTTCGCAGGCACCGACCTACTGGAAGCACCAACTCCCCCTGTCCGGATTCTGAGCACCAACTCACTGATTTCAAAACTTTCTTCCACCTTGATACTGTTGCTTTTTTCAACTGATGATGGATGCAATTTAATCTCTTTAGTCAGCCAATAACTCTCCCTTTTTCATCTTCAAAATAATACCTTTATAACTGTAAATGCATAATATATATATCAGATTAAAATCTGAATATATAATTATTTAATTCTTTATTTTTATCATCTTTACTGCTCTTCTCTTTTCTCTTTCACCTGCTGACTTGATGTATTTATTTCCACAAAAAGATTGAATATATATATACTCATATTTGAGTGAAACATTATGTCTCTTTTAAAAACTTATGTCTTTTCAAGAATGAAAAGGTGTCTCTTTAAAAATGTTATTAACTATTATAGTTAATATTATTAATTTTAATCCCTTTTTAAAATTTAAAAATGATCAATATTATTTTATAAAGATCTTTGATAAATATATATATATATTTATCGACTGCTGTAGCTTCCTTTAGTAATGTTGTCTTCTTTCAAATATTAAACTTGACCTTCGATGATATTCATAATACCTTTGATAATGTAACTTGCTGTTTTAACATATATTTTTGACACATGAAAATATGCATATGCTGTTTGTCGTCTCTGCCGCTGTCAACCTTCAATAATAATTTATACTTTATCCTTCGATAACAACTCTGCATAAAACTTTTAATAAACCACTGTTATTCATATCAACCTTCGAATATATATCGCTGTCGATATATTATCTCCATCCTTCGATATATAAAAACGCTGATTAACAAAACTTGAAGCTGTCATCATTATACTCTTTATTTCAAATGCTGATTAAAGAGCTTCGATATTAACCTTTCTTTGACCGCTGCTATTTGTATCATTTGCCGTCAATCTTTAATATATTCGACCGCTGTTGTATTTGTAATACTTAGTCTTCGATAATTCATAAGTCTTCAGATAATATACTATATCCGTACATATGCGTTTCTGTTCATGTATCTCAGTTCTTCAGATCAATCAATATTTTGATGCCATGAAGCATGAAATGATTACTCCACGTTCTTCACTGCTTCAAACTAGAATTCTCTGTACATGGTATTCTTTGCTGTTTTGTTTGTCAGAGATTCTCCTTTACGAACAAATTCCTCTTCCGTCTCCTTCTACACACTCTGCGTGTTATGCCTTGGAACATTTCTTTTAATTAATATAAATGTATTGGACAACAGAGAAATCAATCAAAGCAATCTGTATGGATTGTACAATGATTCTGTTACATTCTTCATTCTGAATTTGATGAGCCAACTCTATTATGATATAAATCAATCAATCAATAGAATCGATGATTTATTGTAATAGTTTGATGATGATATCACTATATAGATCATATGTCAAGAATTCATCAGATAATGGAGTATTCTGAGTTTAGTTACTGCAGGTTGGTCTGAAAATATGGATATCTCACTTTATCAATCACTTAGGATTCTCATTTAATCTTTATGCCCTTGCTATAATGATTACTGTTTTGAATGAATGAGTAACTTCTATTAATATCTATTGTCATCTTCATATAATTCTCTTATTCATATTCATTGCAACATACCTTTAATAATCCTCTTTTCTGTTCTTCTATCTGAATGATTATATATTGTGTTTCCAACTGGTAATGAATGAGATGTAATTATAATTGAATATCTTCAGTGATATTTTAGCAGCAATTATAGTTTTGTATTGTTTGTCCTCATTTTATGGGCAATTTACTCCTGAAGAGGTACATTAATTCATTCCCAAATTTGACCTCGGAGCCCAACGGTAAGCTTCTGATGTTTATCTCTAGTAATCTGGACTGGTATTTTTCCCATGGTTTTCAGATTGTTCTACAATCCTCAACATCAGACCTAATTTGCTGAGTGTCCACATATGTTACCGAATAGTTGATCTATAAACACAGCCAATAATGTCATATATATATAGAGTATATTAAGTCCTCATTATCTTCATTTATAAGGCAAGTAATATAGTCATTTGAGTGCACTCATAGTTCACTATTCTCAATTGTGCTCCCTTCATGCTGTCATTACATATGCTTCTGATTTTGACATCAATGACAATATGTTCATCAAGGTATCCGCAATCAAGTGCTAGTCCTCGCACAATCCACCATTCAAAAATTAGTCTAGTTAGTTGCAAACATAATTCATTTATTAAATTCAGCAGAACACAACTAATAATAATATTCATTAATAGTAAACATTAATGGTATAAACACAGACACATGCACAATCTAGTAGCATATTACAATTACAAGGTCCACCCTTTGTCCAACTTACAATTTGGCTAGGGGTCCGACAAACAAGAATAGGGGTTCCTAATGGATTTGACATATATCAATTATCCTTTATGGTGGGATCGATTGTAGTGAATTACAATGAAGAAAGTGTTATTTTTTCACAAAATGTGTGGTAGCAAAATTTTCCTCTTATCAACAAGCATAGCAAATGACTATATCCTTTTACATGGCTTCTCATGATTTGAATTTAGATCCAATTAACCATGCATTCATGTAATATTAGAATATTTGTAAATTTTTTAAAGATATTGGTGTTCCAACCTTTTAACAGTGGGTATTACAATGATGAGGATATTGATGATAGTGTCAGGACACTGGATCAATGTGCGTTGGTATATATCTTATGGCTGTTATGTGAACTATAATTTGTAGTTAAATATTGATGGACTCATCTGCATCTGCTATATGCTCATACACAAACCTCTAAACGCCGTGCGGGGGCTATTCTGCTCAATATTAAAGACATCATTTTATCACAAGCTCAGCACCTTTCACTTTGGTCTTTGTTGATCATCTATGATGTCATGCACTTGGATTGCTTATATCAGTGAAAGTGAAGACTGGAACACAGTTGTTTGTTTATCTGTACTTCATACTTGGTTGTTGAGATAATCCTTTTCCACTATTAGTGCATAATACAAGTTCGCAAAATATAAAATTTTCCTGAATTTTCTTTTCCCTGAATTTTTGCAGCTTTCTGAATTGAGTGGTAGTTCACTTGGGTATGGATATTTGAAAGTTATGGGCAAATCAAGGCAGCAACCAGCAGATCCTGATGATGGGGATGACCTGAAACAAGAAGGAATGTTGGCTGTTCAATGATTTATATGATCATCTAAATGATATATTTGAAGACTCTTCAGGAATCTGTCCATCAGAGCTTCAACAGATTGGCCTCGAATAACAGTACAAACATATGCCCTCAAGTGATTCCAATTAATTGCTTCTGTAATTTACTGTACAGATTACAAGTAAAGCCATGCTATCTAGGTTGAAGGAAGTGATCTTCATCTTAAAGACAACTGTAATTTATGAAAGGAAGAAGCTCAAAAGAAAGTTTTCATCTTTCAATGGTCTAAAAATTGATTGGGATAGTCCTATAATCACATGTAGGATTACAGGGCATCAGCAAATTGAATGTAAAAAATAATATTCGCTCTTCATAATTAAATGAATGTCTGGTTTTGAGTTGTCAACAGTGTACCATATATATTTGTTTAACTTTTATATTGTGTTAACAAAATCAGATTTCCACAATCCATTATGATGCGCAATAAGTTTCTGGATTAGATTGTGTGAGTTTTTTTAGCATCAACGTTTCGGATCACACTCTGTGATCCATCATCAGGAATAGAGAACATGATCCGAAACGTTGATGCTAAAAAACTCACACAATCTAATCCAGAAACTTATTGCGTTTAATATTGTGGCTTACTTTAATCAATAAATGAAGTTCTTGGAAGCAGGTTGATGGAGAAAATGGTAATATATAGCATCCACGAGAGATCTGTGCATGAGGGCTTTCATTGAGAGTAAGTTTCCTATGGTTTTATAGTTTAATAAAGTATCCCCAACTTTTGAATTCAATTTGTTCACCTACAGTTAACATAGAAGCTGGGTATAGTTTTTCTGCTTTTGGTACTTTTGAAGAGCATCAAAGTCATCTTCTAATGTGATCTGTCTAGATTTTAGAGAGCTAGTGTAACATGATCAGGTAGTAAAGAGGGCATGCATTTCATTGCAACCTGCTTTTAGTATGTCATTGCAAGACAATTGACGAAATGTATTCATAGCGAAGTTTAAAGGTCATATTGAGTTAAAAGTTATTAATATTACCATGTGGTTGTGCAATAAATTAGGAGCTTAGGAGTTATATTGATGTTACCATATATTAGGGTGAAGGTATGACTTGGCTCACCAAAATTTGTAAACCATTGAATTATAAATTGTGCGTGGACAATTCCTGAAACAAATGCAATTCTTTTAATCAGCTTATTGTTGGGTGTATATGTGAAGCCCAACAGTCATTCTTTTATTATGTCATTTTATTATGTTTCCCTCCAATTGTTCGTCTCTTCATTTTCCCTTTGAGACTCTATAAATAAGTATTGGAGGTTCATTGTTATTGTATGGTATTCGAAGAGCTGAAGCAACAGCTGTGATGTAAAGTTCGATTATTTACATTAATAGAGATCTTCCCTGCAGTGTGGACGTAGCCACAATTTGTGGTGAACCACGATAAATCGTGTGTTTGCGTTTCTCCTTTCTATTGCTTGTTCTGTTCTTTTCAGTTTGCACTTTCAGCGAACTTCACAATTGGTATCAGAGCTTGGCGTAGTAGCTGGAATCGATTTCGGTGTTTGAAAATCCGGAGTCGTGGAAGATTTGCGAGTGCAGAAATTCTCAGAACAGAATTTCAGTTTGTGGAAAGTTCAGATGCGTTCATTGTTAGTCAAGCAAGACTTGGCGGTAGCAATTGATGGAAAGGCAAAGAAACCGGCTGCAATGAAGGATGAAGACTGGGTTAAAACCGATGACAAAGCAAAGGCAACAATATTTCTTTCTTTATCACAGAATGTTTTATTCAATGTTCACAACGAATCTTCGACAAAAGAAGTTTGGGATAAACTTCAAAGTATGTACGAAACGGCCTCAACTGCAAATAAAATATTTATTATGAAGAAGCTCTACAAGCTGAAAATGAAGGATGGGACTGCTATGTCTAATCACATAAACGATTTGAACACTTTGCTATGTCAAGCAACCTCGGTTGGCATGACACAAGATGATGAATCTAAAGCTATCATCTTGTTGTGTTCATTACCGGACAGCTGGGATCCTGTTGTTACAGCAGTTAGTACTTCTAACTCCTCAAAGAGCAAGCTGGTCTATGATGAAGTTATGGCAACTCTACTTAGTGAGGATATGCGGAGAAGCAATAAGGAATCCTCATCCGGTGAAGCCTTGACGGCGGACAGCACCGAAAATAGAGGAAGAAGCCAAAATAGAGGAAGGAACTATAATCATAGAAGATCAAAATCAGCTAGGTGCTCGAAGTCAAGAGAAACGAAAGAAGGAGACTGCTGGTTTTGTGGCAAAAGTGGTCACGTAAAAAAGGATTGTAGAGGTTATAAGAGAGCACAAGAACGAGTGCGGGAAAATCAAGCCAACACCGTCTATGACAAAGATGAGAGCGTGTTGATTTTATCTACAACCGAAACCACTTCAGCCTCATGGGTTTTGGATTCCGGTGCATCATTTCACGCCACCTCATGTACGGAATGCTTCTCGAATTATCAAGAAGGTAAGTTCGGTGTAGTATACTTGGGTGATAATAAGGCATGTGAAATAATAGGAAAAAGAGATATTTTATTATCTTTGAAAGGAGGCGTTAAATGGCTATTAAAAGATGTGCGTCATGTTCCAAAACTAAAGAGAAATCTGATTTCCGTAAGTCAACTATATGCACAAGGTTTTCTCACCTCTCTAACCGATTCATGGAAAGTCACAAAAGGATCCATGTTAATTGCAAAAGGAGATAAGATTGGGAGTTTGTATATTGTGGAAAATATCGGTGAAGTGGGGGCTGCCATGTCAGTTGAAGATAGCAATTCATAATTGTGGCATCAAAGGCTCGGTCACATGAGCAAAAAGGGCCTTGCTGTTATGCATAAAAGGGAGCAATTACCCGGGCTGAAATCAGTTGACTTACAATTTTGTGAACATTGCCTTTATGGAAAACAGAAGCGGGTCAGCTTCTTGAGGACCGAACATGAAAAGAAAGGTACTCCTTTGGCTCTCGTTTATTCTGATGTGTTCGGACCTACTGAGGAAAGCTCTATTGGAGGAGCAAACTTCTTCGTCACCTTCCTTGATGATTGCACAAGAAAGGTATGGATTTACATATTGCATAAGAAATCTGATGTTTTCAGCAAGTTTAAAATCTTTAAAGCTTTAGTTGAGAAGCAGTCTGGCCACAAAATAAAGTGCTTGCAAACGGACAATGGCGGAGAGTTTTGTTCATCGGAGTTTGATTCATTTTGTGCGGATAATGGCATCCGTAGAATTAAGACTGTTCCATTCACCCCGCAAGAAAATGGAGCAGTGGAGAGGATGAATAGAACAATCCTTGAGAAATCTCGCTGTATGCTCTCAAATGCCGGTTTAGGCAAGGAGTTTTGGGCAGAGGCATGCAATACAGCAGTATATTTAATCAACCGAAGTCCCTCTTCTCGGTTGGACTTTGGCATACCTGAGGAAGAGTGGTTGGGAAAGAAAATCTCATATTCTCACATCCGGGTGTTTGGATGTGAAGCTTATGTACATGTTCCGAAGGAGAAAAGGCAAAAGCTTGATCCAAAGTCACAAAAAGGCATTTTTGTGGGCTATGGTGAAGAACAGTTTGGTTTCAGAATATGGGATCCAGTTGGGCAGAAAATCATCAGAAGTAGAGATGTCGTCTTCAATGAGCAGGTATTTCCAGCATTACACAAGGAAGAAAATACGGTATGTGAATATGCCCCTTTCTCTATTTTTGATAATAACTCCAATGCTGACAGAGATCAGAACAATGTTCCTTCAAGTGGTTTATCTCCCAATTCAGTCTTAGCTCCTGCCCCTCTATTCTCTTCTTCTACTAGCATGTGGAGTCACTCTAACACTACTGGTGAACAGAGTAGTCATTGTTTTGAAACTCCAATTTCAAATCAGAACAGAGATGATCATCCTCTGTCTGAACACAGAGAAAATGAAACAGGCCACGCAAGGGATGCTCTGCCGATTCAGCATGAACCGGATTCTGCTACCGTTGACTGGTGTGAAGCACACCGGCAGATTGGCCACGCAGGAGGACAGCTAAATGACTCTGGCCGACAGCATGGTCTAAGAACTATGCAGAATCTACCCACGGTTGAGGACACTCATCATAATCAAATTCATAGGGAGGAAATAGATGACAGGTATAACTCTTATGAACAGCCGCAGGTTCATTCTCGCCTTCACCAGCATGGTCCACACGAGAGTTTAATAGATTTGCCCAATAAACAACAGCTTGGGAAACATAGGCAAGATCATAGGGATGTTTCGCAGTCTCTCCCTCGGAATCACTGCAATAAGTCACATTTGGTGACTGATGGAATTTGTTCAAACTGCCCCCAAATAGATTCCACGCACAGGTCTGATTTACCTCCGACAGGTCATCATAAAGCCAGGGCTCAATCTACAAATGAGCAAAGTCACTCACACAGCAGTGATTCAAATTTTAAGACGAGTCATTATACATCTTCTAAAGGCAGTGATTTTGAACTGCACACACCAAACTCTTTGGATAGAGAAAAGGAAAATATTGATCATAATGAGAATGTTCAGGGATGGAGGAAATCTACAAGACAGAGAAGGCTTCCTGCCCGATTCTCTGATTACGAACTCTTGTACTCCGAAGAAGCAGAGCCAGAATTCTTGCTTTCAGACCAAGTGGAACCAACTAGCTTCAAAGAAGCACGCAAAGCATCAGATTCTCACAAATGGGAGGCAGCGATGCAGGAAGAGATGGATTCTCTGTTGCAAAACAAAACTTGGGATTTGGTTCCTTTGCCACCAAATCAAAAAGCACTCAAAAATCGATGGATTTATCGATTGAAAGATGAAGGTAAAAATCAGAAGCGGTATAAAGCCAGGCTGGTTGTTAAAGGTTTCGATCAGCAAAAGGGCATAGACTTCAATGAGATTTTTTTCTCCCGTGGTCAAGATGACTACGATTCGGGCTATTCTTGGTTTAGTTGCTGCTCATGATCTTGAACTTGAGCAGCTGGATGTTAAAACGACATTTCTCCATGGTGATCTAAATGAAGAAATCTACATGATGCAGCCTGAGGGATTTATTAAACGTGGTAAAGAAAACTTATATTGCAGATTGAGGAAGAGCTTGTATGGTCTCAAGCAAGCTCCGAGGCAGTGGTACCTCAAGTTCGATCGTTCATGACTGAACATAATTTCATTCGGTGTGAATCTGATCCATGTGTCTACTACAAGAAGTTACCTGATGGTTCCTTTATTCTTTTATTACTCTGTGTTGATGACATGCTTGTCACTGGCTCATCTATGAAGCTGATTTCAGAATTGAAAACAAAGATGTCAGAAAGGTTTGCCATGAAAGACTTAGGGGTAGCAAAACGGATACTCGGCATGGACATTATTCGTGATAGACACAAGAGGGAAATTAAGCTTTCTCAAGAACACTATGTTCTCAAGGTACTAGAAAGATTTGGCATGGCGGATGCCAAACCGATCAGCACTCCTCTCACTGATCATTTCAGATTATCTTTAGCCATGTGTCCCAAGACACAAGAAGAACAAGACTACATGAAGAACATCCCTTATTCTTCTGCAGTCGGTAGTGTTATGTATGCAATGGTTTGCACTCGTCCGGATATCGCCCAAGTAGTGGGGGTTGTCAGCAGGTTCATGAGCAATCCGGGTAAACAACATTGGGATGCAGTTAAGTGGATCTTAAGATATCTTAAGGGCACTCCTGATTTTGTATTGTGTTTTGGTGGCAAAGACATTTCACTCAGAGGTTATACGGATTTAGATATGGCTGGAAATTTAGACAATAGAAGATCGACTACTGGTTATGTTTTTACATTTGCTAGAGCAGCAATTAGTTGGGCATCGAAGTTGCAACAAGTGGTCTCACTTTCTACTACTGAGGCTGAATACATTGCTCTCACTGAAGGAGCAAAAGAGTTGATTTGGTTGCAACGTCTATTTGGTGATTGTGATTGTCCTCAACAAGGATCAGCCTTGTATTGTGATAGCAAAAGTGCCATTGATTTAGCCAAAAATGCAGTGTTTCATAGCAGGACTAAGCATATTGAGGTTCGCTATCATTTCATTCGAAGTAAACTTGACGAGGACAAACTTCGAGTCTTGAAGATTAACACCAAGGAAAATCCAGCTGATGCACTTACCAAGGTTGTTCCACGAGAGAAGTTTGAGTTCTGCCAAGCTTCTCTCGGCGTTGTAAAGAAATAACAGTAGGGGATTTCAGGGGAGACTCATACATTACCGCTGTTGGACTTCAAGTGGGGGTTTGTTGGGTGTATATGTGAAGCCCAACAGTCATTCTTTTATTATGTCATTTTATTATGTTTCCCTCCAATTGTTCGTCTCTTCATTTTCCCTTTGAGACTCTATAAATAAGTATTGGAGGTTCATTGTTATTGTATGGTATTCGAAGAGCTGAAGCAACAGCTGTGATGTAAAGTTCGATTATTTACATTAATAGAGATCTTCCCTGCAGTGTGGACGTAGCCACAATTTGTGGTGAACCACGATAAATCGTGTGTTTGCGTTTCTCCTTTCTATTGCTTGTTCTGTTCTTTTCAGTTTGCACTTTCAGCGAACTTCACACTTATTACAGCATTAAATTCAAAATGTGAATACGATGGCCTTTCACAATACAATTGTATAGGATGTGTTTTTGCACTTTAGAGAAAGGGCCATTTCCAAATGTACTTGTGTTTTAATCTACGAGTACAGGTCCAGGTACGAGAATCAGAATGTGGTATGGCAATTTTTTTTCTTGGGTATGATATGATACACACACACATTAAAAAATTATAATTTTTTTATACCAAGACTAGATACATGAACACATGCAAACTAACAAAATCATTCATCCACAGCCATAAATAGCTGTTATTTACTTTCATTAATGATGTCTTCACTGGTTGTTCAATCTACTATGAGTTTTATGTCATGATGTAGTGCTCATATGTTAAAATCACAATCCTAAGTCTAAATGAATTTACAAATTAAACATTTAAGCATGAGAAATTTACTATGATTTTTAACAGTGTATGTTCTGAAAGATGAAATGTTTCTCATAAGTAAAATATGCAGATGATTTCTTGAGGCAGAGGCTTCTGTAAATTAATTAATTGGATTTTCTGTAATTGGTGTCTAAATAGTGGCACTTAAATATATTCATATTTTGATGTTTACTTCTATTTTCTAAGCTAAAGTACTAAAACAACATAAATAAAAATGCATAATATTGATTGTAATTGTAATTGTGTTGAAAGTTTTGTTGACGTCATAGAAAACAATAACTATCCTAATACATGTGGGATTGGAATGTGAGCAGATTTTGGTCTTGGTTTGTGTCTGGGCTATTGGTATGTCATTGGGTTTGCTCAAGATACTGCCTGGGTGCCCACGAAGATATCGGGAATGCGGGTTGTACCCTCAGTGAACTCAAGGACATACCAAGATCAGGCCAGTACTGGGACCAAACTAAGGATTAGAACCCAAGCTTGTAAGGAAGAACTAGGTAAAATTGAGGATTTGGCAATGTTACCCCGATTTATTGGGACATGGTGAAGAGCACACAATTATACAGAGAGGGGGGGGTGAATCAGTATAATAACAACTTTTGCAATTTAAAACCTTTTTCACATAAGTAACTTCAAATATAGAAATAAATAGTTAAGCACATCAACACAATAACACAATGTTTACGTGGAAACCCAATGCGGGAGAAAACCACGGCAAATAAATGCTTTTTATATAAACTTGTTCTTTTACAATGATTTGTAGGCTCTGACCTACTAGAGGCTCCAACCCTTATGTTTATGAGCACCGACTCATTGGAAGCTCCAACTCCCACACTTCGCAGGCACCGACCTACTGCAAGCACCAACTCCTACTTCTGTCTTTGTGAGCACCAACCCACTGCACACAAACTGCTTTTCCACCTTGACACTGTTGCTCTCTTCAACTGATGATGGATACTGTGTAGCTTTTATCTCTTCAAGTCAGCCAATAACACTTCACTTTTCTTCTTATTTTCAAAGATATATCTTAACACATGTAAATATATAATATATATATTAGATTATAAATCTAAATACATAATTTATATTTTATCCACACTATATTCTCTTGATATATATATATATATATATATATATATATATATATATATATATATATATATATATATATATATATATATATATATATATATATATATAAGATTAAAATCTGAATATATATTTCTCTCTTTTTCTTTTCTTCTTCTCATTGCTTTTCTTCTCTTCTATTTTCCAATTGTTGACTTGTCTTTTTCAAATAACTTCTTCCATATTATATATTTTACTGGTAAGGGGGGATGTGACTTTTCAATGAGTCACGTCTCTTACAAATAATCTTAATAAATTACCCTTTTTAAATAAATCATTGATTATATGATTTCGGTAGTTTTATAACTCTCACTTTATTAATCGCACTTTAATATCTTTAGTTTAAAGAGACGCATCCTCCTTGATTATCGGGCTTCAAGTTTATTAATCCATTGCTCCATTTGTGATGTTAAATGATACATAGCTTAATGTCTTACCCGATGGCACCTTTGACGTGGCTTTATAAACCCAATACTCTTGTTCGCTGACATGGAATAATTACTGCCTTTGCTGACATAGAATAAACTCGTATCTTCTTATATTATCGGCAACTTCATTTATTTGAATAAACGTTGCCTTTATGGTTTGTCTTATATGATTTTGTCTTACTCTTATCTTTTATCTTGTTCTTAGTTTTGTCTTATTCACCGTATGCAAACCCTTTTATTTATTATCGATGTTGTTTATTTACTAATATTTTAATCACAGTAAACACTTTGTTTTTATCTAATTTTTGTCTTTATTTGATTTTTGTCTTTATTCTCATTTGTCTTCATCTGATTTTTGTCTCAACTATTTTCTGTTTATACTTTCATCGGGGCTCTATCTTTCATCAGGCTCAAGTTGTTTATATCTTTTACTGATCACTGTGAATGCTATACTCTCACTGTGAATATTGTTGTTTCTATCGCTGTGTAACCATAACCAACTCATCTCACAAACAATTCTTGATCTTTATTAAATAAACTTGTTGTATAGTTTTGATAAATTCATACATCATTGATTGGACTGTTGTAGAGTCAATGAACTGAAAGTAACTTCATATCCTTCCGTATTCTTCGAACTATTTATCTATGCAAGCTCTGATATCCTTGTTGGTGTTTACTATATCCTTCTTACTTTATGTGCACAAACTTGGCTATATTCATGGCATCATTTATGGTATAGATTCAGTATTGTTTTCTATTATTCAATACATGTTTCTCTATAATGCATACTTATTAATCCATTAATGACAATTTCATTCAAACCTTTGACATCAATGACAATATCTCAATCAATCTCCCCCTTTGTCATTGAGGCTCCCCCTTAGTTCGTTGCTCCCCTCTTGTTCAATCTCTCCCCCTTTGTCATCAATGGCAAAGGGTCTCCAGGGCTAGAGACTAGCTCCCCTTGAACACATGCTTCTCATGAAACCTTTAATGGATGGATGAGAGTGACACTACTCCCAATTTCTCCCTTAGGTACTCAAAAGTTTCCTTTGGAAGTGGTTTTGTGAAGATATCCACTATTTGCTCCTTTGTATTAATGTACTCCAACTTGAATTGCTTCTCAAGTACTTGTTCTCTTAGGAAGTGGTATTTGATTGCAATATGCTTTGTTTTGGAGTGCATGACTGGATTCTTTGATATGCTGATTGCACTTGTGTTGTCACAAAAGATGGGAATAGGATTTTCAAAATCAATCTTGATATCTCCTAGAGTTTGCTTCATCCAAAGCACTTGTGTACAGTTTGCTACTGCTGCAACATACTCGGAATCTGCAAAAGATAAAGTTACCGATCCTTGTTTCTTGCTTAACCATGATACTAGACTGTTACCAAGGAAGAATGCTCCTCCACTTGTACTTCTTCTATCATCATTAATATTGCCTCCCAAATCTGCATCTGTATAGGTTGTGAGTGAAAAGTCTTTTCCTCTTGGATACCATAAACCAAGATCCATAGTGCCTTTTAGGTACTTAATTATTCTTTTAACTACTAGAACATGAGTTTCTTTTGGCATTGCTTGGAATCGAGCTACAACTACAATTGCTTGCAAGATGTCAGGTCTTGTGGCAGTTAGGTACAACAACTTTCCAATCATAGATCTATATTGAGCTTGATTTACATCGGGGGATTCATCCTTTTTGCTAAGCTTGCATCCTATAATCATGGGAGTGTTGACTAGATTACAATCTTCCATCCCAAACTGTTTCAATATTTATTTGATAGACTTGCTTTGAGAAATGAATATTCTTTTACTTGATTGCTCAATTTGGAGTCCAAGAAAGAAAGATAATTCTCCAAGCATGGACATCTCAAATTCTTGTTGCATATTCATGGAAAATTCTTTACACATTTTGTCACTACTTTCTCCAAATATTATGTCATCCACATATACTACTACTACCAAAAGTTTGTCATTTTCAAATTTGATGTATAGATTACTATCTGCCATTCCTCTTTTGAAACCTTGATCTTGAAGATACTTATCCAATCTTGAGTACCAAGCTCTTGGAGCTTGTTTTAGCCCATAAAGTGTTTTTCTTAGTCTACACACATTATCTTCCTTTCCTGAATATGTAAATCCTTCAGGTAATTCAACATACACTTCCTCTTCTAAGTCTCCATTTAGGAAAGCTGATTTTACATCCATTTGGTAAACCTTGAATGCTTTATGACTTGCAAATGCTAAGAACATCTGAATTGCTTCTAGTCTTGCAACTGGGGCAAATGTCTCTTCAAAATCCACTCCTACTTGAGCATAGCCTTTACAAACAAGCCTAGCTTTGTTCCTTGTGACTTCTCCATTTTCATTCATTTTATTCTGAAACACCCATTTGGTTCCAATGACATTTTTGTCTTTTGGTCTTGGAACAATTTCCCAAGTATTATTCTTTTCGATTTGGTTCAATTCTTCCTCCATTGCTTTTACACAATGCTTGTTTTCACTTGCTTCTTTGAAGTTCTTTGGTTCTACTTTAGATAAAAGACAAAAGTGTGCATGCTCAGTAGTGTTGACAAATTTCCTCCTTGTTTGGACTTCCTTATCTGGGTCTCCAATTACCAAGTCTTCAGGATGATTTCTCTGAACAAATTTTGATGGAGTCTTTGCTGGTGTCTTCAAGGGAGTTTTTGCTTTCAAAGGGGTTTTGGAGCCTTCTGGCTCTAGTTCTTTTTCTCCTTCATCTTTTGGATCTTCTTCTTCTTCACATATACTTGGTATTTCAGCATTTTCTTTTACTTTTTCAAATTGTTTTCCTTCATCAATCCTTACATTTGCACTTTCTACAATCTTGTAGAGTCTTTTGTTATAACATCTATATGCTTTACTCTTAGAGGAATATCCAAGAAAGATCCTTTCATCTGCTCTAGCTTCAAATTTACCCAAGTCATCTTCATCCCTTCTTATATAGCATGTGCTTCCAAAGACTTTGAAATACTTGATTGTTGTCGGTCTTCTTTTCCATAGCTCGTAAGGTGTTTTATCATGATTTACTCTTATTTGTGCACGGCTCAAAATGTAGACTGTTGTATGTACTGCCTCCTTCCAAAAGGAATTGGCTATTTTTTATTCATTTAGCATTGCCCTTGCCATTTCTTGAGCAGTTCTATTTTTGCTGTCTACAACTCCATTTTGTTGGGGAGTTCTAGGTGCTGAAAGTTGTCTTTTTATACCATTCTTTTCACAATACTCATCAAATTCGTGGGAAGTAAATTCTCCTCCTCTATATGTTCTAAGACATTTTATTTTTGTATCCATTTCATTTTCAACTAGTTCCTTGAAAGCTTTGAATTTGTCAAGGGCTTCTGATTTCTCTTTTAGGAAAGCTACCCAAGTCATCCTAGAGTAGTCATCAATAAATAGTATGAAGTATTTTTCTCCTTGTAAGCTTTTTGTCCTAGTTGGTCCACAAAGGTCTGAATGAATGAGTTCAAGTGGTTTTGATGTAGAGTACTCCTTGGCTTTGAATGTACTTCTTGTTTGCTTCCCTAGTTGGCATTGTTTGCAAATGATATTTGTAGGTTTTGATAACTTTGGTATATCTCTTACAGCTCCTTTACGACTGATTTTGACAATGTTGTCAAAGTTTAAGTGCCCCAATCTTTTGTGCCATAGCCAATTTTCATCTTCTTGTACAAAAAAAATCTTTCATCATTCATCTCTTGTAAAATATACAAGTTGTTTGCAGTTCTACAAGCATTAGCTATCACTTTTCCATCCTTCTTAATTTCACAACCTTTAGGATGAAATGTTACATTATGTCCTTGATCACAAGGATGACTTACACTTAGTAAGTTTTCTTTTAGCCCTTTTACATATAGCACATTTGTTGTTTTGGTTTTTCCGTGATCTAGACTAAGAGTTGCTTTTCCTTTTATCTTTCATTTTGAGTTGTCACCAAATCTTACTAATCCTTCACTAGCTGGTTCAAAGGAAATAAATTTACTTTTTTCTCCTGTCATGTGTCTTGAACATCCACTATCAACATACCACCTATCTTTCTTATTTTGAGCATGTAAAGCTATTTGAACAAATAGTGACTTTTCTTTCTTTTTCCAACCCTTCTTTTTAGGAAGATCTTCTTTCTTTGCTTGATTTGTAGGAAAAATTGTTCTACACTGGTGGGCAGCATGTCCAAAATTGTTACATTTTGAACATAGAATATCAAAATCAACCAATGGAGCAAAAAGATTTTGAGTTCTGAAATTTGGAGTGTTCTTCTCTTTGCTTCTGCAGTTTAGTGCTTTATGACCGAACTTGCTGCAGGAGTAACAATATCCATTGAACGTGTAAGAGAAATGTTGTCTATGATATGGCCTTTTCCATTCATTCATATTTTGTTTTGGTATTCTACATTCTAGTGCTTTGTGACCAAAACAATTGCAAGAGTAGCAGTAGCCATGAAAATTGTGATGGGGCTTATGAACATCATTCTCTTGATTCTTCTTGCAGTCCTTATATCCTTTAAGCCTTTCCTCTTTTAATAGTTCATTTACGACTATGTTGCTTCTCTCTTTTATGAAACCTTTGAATGTATTGTTACTATTTGAGTTTCTTTCAAAACCAACCCTTGTTTTGCTAGAAGAGGGCTTTTGACTATCAATGATATCAGCTAGGATTTCTGAACTCTTTCCAAACTTGAGACTATTGTGCAGTTTGATGGTGCTTTCCTCCAACTCCCTTTTTAAGTTTTCAATTTCTAGTTTTAGATCAGTTTCAACTTGTTTGGTTTCTTCTAATTGGATCTCTAGATCTTCAATTGCTTTTTCGGATTTCTTTAATGCTTCTAGATTCTCCATAGCTTCTTCTTTAAACTTCACTACTTTTCTTTTCAATTTTTCATTTTGTTTGTATGCATAATGAAGTTCTTCTTCAAGATCAACATTCTCTTCCTCATTGCATGATTCGTCTTCTTCTTCCTCATGATTATCACTCGTGTTTGCTTCAGGCATGAATAGAATTTCATCCTCCTCATCACTTGGGCATTCCTCGCTGCTTTCATCCGAAGAGCTGTCTTTTTTGGAATAAAAACTCTTTTTATTTTTGTTTTGATTTTTTTTCTTTTTATTAAATTTATTATTATTCTTCCATTTTTTCTTAGTGTATGCTTGTTTTTCATCTTCACTGGAATCACCATCATTTTGGGGACATTTTGAAGCATAGTGTCCTACCTTTTCACAATTAAAGCATTTGAATGGGAATTTCCCCTTATATTTTCCACTTCCCTTTTTCAACTTTCTTAAGAAATGAGCTTCAGTTTCATCGGTTTCGCTACTTGAGCTTTCACTTGAGATTTGTTTTTTGCTTTTACCCTTTTTAGAAACTTTGAATGATATTTCCTTTTTCGGTTCCTTGCCTCCAACCCTCATTTCATAAGCGGTAAGAATTCCATGTAACTCATCTTTTGTAAGTTTGTCTAGATCTTTCCTCTCCTTGATTGCTGACACTTTAGAATCAAATTTAATGGGTAGGGATCTCAAGATCTTTTCAACCACAAATTGTTCCTCTACATCTTCCTTCATTTTCAGGCTTTCAAATGTGCTTCGATGGGTTTGAAGTTTGGCTTTCTTTACATTGTCGGCCCCTTCATAAATATTTTTCAACTTGTCCCATATCTCCTTTGCAGATTTACAATGCATAACTTTTGTGAACTCTGAGTCGGGTAGATTGCATAAAATAGCATGTTTTGCTTTGGCATTATTTTCACTTCTCTTCTTTCCGGTTGAATCTGTTAGTGGTGTCGCTGGTGGTGTATAACCATCTAGTACTGATTGCCAAACATCGAATCCAATAACATTTAAATACGCTTCCATCTTTATACTCCAAAATGCATAATTTGTCCCATCAAAAGCTGGTGTCTTGTTTTGAAAACTTTCAGCCATTTTTGCTCTTTAGATCTACCTTCAAGTGGTTAGGCTTTATAGAAGGAACCCACTCTGATACCAATTGAAGAGCACACAATTATACTGAGAGGGGGGGTGAATCAGTATAATAACAACTTTTGCAATTTAAAACCTTTTTCACATAAGTAACTTCAAATATAGAAATAAACAGTTAAGCACATCAACACAATAACACAATGTTTACGTGGAAACCCAATGCGGGAGAAAACCACGGCACATAAATGCTTTTTATATAAACTTGTTCTTTTACAATGATTTTTAGGCTCTATCCTACTAGAGGCTCCAACCCCTATGTTTATGAGCACTGACTCACTGGAAGCTCCAACTCCCACACTTCGTAGGCACTGACCTACTGGAAGCACCAACTCCTACTTCTGTCTTTGTGAGCACCAACCCATTGGACACAAACTGTTTTTCCACCTTGACACTGTTGCTCTCTTCAACTGATGATGGATACTGTGTAGCTTTTATCTCTTCAAGTCAGCCAATAACACTTCACTTTTCTTCTTATTTTCAAAGATATATCTTTACACATGTAAATATATAATATATATATCAGATTATAAATCTAAATACATAATTTATATTTTATCCACACTTGTATTCTCCTGAATATATATATATATATATATATATATATATATATATATATATATATATATATATATATATATATATATATATATATATATATATTAAAATCTGAATATATATTTCTCTCTTTTTCTTTTCTTCTTCTCATTGCTTTTCTTCTCTTCTATTTTCCAATTGCTGACTTGTCTTTTTCAAATAACTTCTTCCATATTATATATTTTATTGGTAAGGGGGGATGTGACTTTTCAATGAGTCACGTCTCTTACAAATAATCTTAATAAATTACCCTTTTTAAATAAATCACTGATTATATGATTTCGGTAGTTTTATAACTCTCACTTTATTAATCGCACTTTAATATCTTTAGTTTAAAGAGACGCATCCTCCTTCTTGATTATCGGGCTTCAAGTTTATTAATCCATTGCTCCATTTGTGATGTTAAATGATACATAGCTTAATGTCTTACCCGATGGCACCTTTGACGTGGCTTTATAAACCCAATACTCATGTTCGCTAACATGGAATAATTACTGCCTTTGCTGACATAGAATAAACTCGTATCTTCTTATATTATTGACAACTTCATTTATTTGAATAAACGTTGCCTTTATGGTTTGTCTTATATGATTTTGTCTTACTCTTATCTTTTATCTTGTTCTTAGTTTTGTCTTATTCACCATATGCAAACCCTTTTATTTATTATCGATGTTGTTTATTTACTAATATTTTAATCACAGTAAACACTTTGTTTTTATCTGATTTTTGTCTTTATTTGATTTTTGTCTTTATTCTCATTTGTCTTCATCTGATTTTTGTCTCAACTATTTTCTGTTTATACTTTCATCGGGGCTCTATCTTTCATCAGGCTCAAGTTGTTTATATCTTTTACTGATCACTGTGAATGCTATACTCTCACTGTGAATATTGTTGTTTCTATCGCTGTGTAACCATAACCAACTCATCTCACAAACAATTCTTGATCTTTATTAAATAAACTTGTTGTATAGTTTTGATAAATTCATACATCATTGATTGGACTATTGTAGAGTCAATGAACTGAAAGTGACTTCATATCCTTCCGTATTCTTCGAACTGTTTATCTATGCAAGCTCTGATATCCTTGTTGGTGTTTACTTTATCCTTCTTACTTTATGTGCACAAACTTGGCTATATTCATGGCATCATTTATGGTATAGATTCAATATTGTTTTCAATTATTCAATACATGTTTCTCCATAATGCATACTTATTAATCCATTAATGACAATTTCATTCAAACATTTGACATCAATGACAATATCTCCATCACATGGATGGCAGGGAATGAGGGAACGAGTTTTAGGGACCGCAATTTTTTTTACCAAGTTTGGGGATGACAAAGGGGATGACTATATAAAATATAGGGAAAATTTAAAATATATAAGGAAATTTGCATATATACATTACATTCATATGAAAATATGGATAAAGCATGCCATTTAAACATTGTAGAACCTTAATATACAATATTTCATTGTTTCAATTATAAATAGTCAACTGATTCAATACTCAATATGCATTCATAATTTAGGATTCATTGTCAATATGCATGTGATTTTAAAAAAGGTAACATACAAAATGCCCAAAGGCTAAAGTGCTGCTATATAGTTTCATGTTCAATATAAAAATCAAAATACAAAAAAACAAAACACATTGTTGCATCTATTTTGCATTTGCCAACATTGCATCAAAATCATAGTCATCTAAGTCATTGTCATTTTCATGCTCCACTACAAGTGCATCCTCATCCAATGGAACCCCAACCAATCCCGGTGGTGTCTCCTCATCAACCTGGGTCTCCTCAAAATCACTAGGATTGAGACCTATGAGCTCATTCTCTAATATGAATTTTGTCATTCTATTTGGTTTACTAATGAGGCTCTCCAAGATTACCCAAGCATCATGAGGATGTGTGCAAGATGCAATATGGAATAGAAAATCACGAGAGATGAATGATCTAAGAGAGCCAAGTGTTGTATCCCTTCAATCAAACCATTTTCTCCTTTCTGCAACACTTGTAACTGGTTCTTGATCCCACCCAAGAGTCATTTTAAGCACTCCAATACTTAACAACTGATCAGATAAAGACCTTTTCCATTCGTGGTAGTTATATGGAGTGAGGGTTTTGACCTTTGAAAATTCTATAATGCAACCAAATAATGACAGATAACAACTGATAACTCCTTCAAATTATTAATGCAAATTAGAAAACTGAAATCCAAAGATTAACCAAGTGCATATATAGCCCTACAATGACCTATTTCTGAAAGTGATTTTTCCACCCTAAATCACTAAAATCTAATTGCAGATCTGGAAAGTAGACATAAAACCATTCACTTTCAAAAAATATTTCACCTGAAAATGTTACCGTATGTGCCCAAATGAAGCCCTGTAAGTTGCAAAAATTAGGAATAGATAGGAGAATTCATGAAAATCTACAATTTCTAATTAACATGTCTACCCAAATGAAACAATAATGCCACTATTGGAAACTTCAAGAAATTCTACCCTAAATTATAAAAACATGCTCAAAAAATGGATCAAAATTGAGCAAGATATGGGAGTTTGAAGTTAGGTTGCAAAACCAAAAATTCCAATGGTGAAGGTAGGAAAATTCAAACCAGGAATGACGTTAGAAAACCATGTGATGAAATTTGATGACCATATGGCCGTCACAAGAAAATAGCCTATCTGCCCTATTTGACATCCAGACGGGTGTCAATTTTAAGACAATGAAAATTATCGCGTGGTAAAAAGATGACCTCGGTGTTGATGTGGCAGTGACCGTATGAATCTGACATGATAGGGGGTGGCGCATCATACTGTTGACGTGGACCTGATGTGGCATCAGTATGCTAATGTGTCACTGACTGTACTACCCACATGGCAGTTCGTACCGATGAACTAGCGACGTGGCACTTCTGCCACATGTTGTGATTTGATTGGTCCCACTGATTGCTTGCGTGGCAGCTTTTTGGCTTCCTCTAGTGTTGGTGGCGGTGAAGAAGGCTGCTTGATGGTGATGAAGGATGCTTGGCCGACGGTGGTGGGAGTGGGGCCCGATGACTGCAGAGGGGTTTTAGTCCCACACTTGCAGTGCAAGTGAAATATCTCGCTTTATATGCGTGTCACTGCCGAACTAAACCAAACCGATGGGTTGGGCAACCGGTTTGTATTGGAGTCATCGTATTCTCAGGAAGTCAGACTTTGGGATTAGTGTTGGATTCACCGAAATATCTTAGGGGCACCGTGATGTGACGTGATGTGATGTTAGGAGCCTAGATTTGACAACTCGGTTCTCTGCAGGTGTCGTCTGACAAAACATAGAGCATATATGGCGGCCAATGGCCCAAAATGTTTGACCTAAATATAAAAAATTATGAATAATGAAATTAGAAAACCCACAAAAAAGATAATTTTTTAATAAAATTGTATTGTAGAGGGGCATATCGGGTCGTACGACTCGATTTGCAAATTTTTTTTGTCTCAATTTTGACTTTTTCCAAATATGAGCAAATTTATAGTCATTTTTCATTGAAACAACCTTTCGGACGCAATGACGATGTCCAAATTGCAAAATTTTACACCCACAATGAGATCAAGCCAAGATTGCACTTCTTGAGAAGAGGTCTTCACACCTTGAGAGCTCTGATATCATGTTAGAGTTTTAGGTGACTCTACAACACCCCCAGGATCAAATGAAAGACCAAGATAACTTTCACAAGAGATTGGTAAGACAATTGCATTAAGATGCAAGGATGATATTATTGATAATGGACCTCATTGATTAATTGAATTGATTTGTACATTATAAGCCCCCTTATATAGGAAGGGTGATAAGAGACAATGATAAGGATATGATAAGCTATCACCTATGCAAGGTGTAATCACATTTCCACCAAAGGTGGATCATCCTCCATTGTGCAATGAAGTATGTGTCATGATGAGGATGATAATGTGATATGTGCACTAAAGGTGGATCGCACACCTAAAGTGGAATTTCTCCTACACTATGTGCTTAATTGAGGTGCAAACTCCTAGGTGTTTCAATGACAAACTACGATGCAATGCATTATCCTAAGTAAGATTAAGTAAAGTGTAATTAGGAATATTTATTTACACCAATAAATTTAATATTTAATTTTAAATAAAATCAAAAACTTATTAGTTATTACCTTATTTTGGTCCACCAATTATCATCAAGGATCTTTTGCTTGATCTATTTTCCTTCAAGAGAACTATAATTATATCATCGAGTCCACTCTGGATTCACCACCATCAATTGCAGAGGCTCATGCACCTCAAACATCCTCCATCAAGATGAAGTGGCACACCTCTAAAAATAATATCAATATGTATAATTATAAGGCTCAATGTAATTGGAATAATGAATATATAGATTCAATACACATGTAAGTTACAAAATTCTAGTTTCCTAATGTTTGCATAAATTAAAATTCAAATAATTTAATAAAATGAAGTAATTGGCATATCTTGACTCAACTGGTTTGAGGAACTCTTTTGAAAATGACCTAAAAGGAGCAAGTGATGTGACTTGATTGCAAATGAACATTTGAACTTCTCTAGCTTCTAACACCACTTGCTTCATCCAATCTATCTTCCCTATGTCTTTCAACACATTGTTCAGTGCATGAACACAAGGGGTCCAAAAGATGTTCTTATAAGCACCATCTACCACCAAAATAGTTGATTTGCATACATGTGCTAAATATGTGATCACCTGTACGACATTAGCAGATCTAATCTCCTCTATGACATCTCTCAAAATGGTAAACCGAAAGATTGCATCTTTATGTGTCCTTGAACAATCCACAAATTTTAAAAAATAAAAACTAATAGGGGATGTGACAATGATATTGATGAGTGATCGATGTCTAACATTAGTCTACCCATCCATCACAATAGAGAAACCAGTCCTTGCTTATATTTGTGACATATCCTCTAACAGCACATTAATGTTGGAGTACTCTTTGCCTAGGAGGGTAGTTCACAACTTATGATCACTAGGGGGTTTGAATGAGAGATCCATAATGGCTATATCTTTTACCATTTGTTTCAAATAAGAGGAACATGCCACATGAAATTAGATAGCATTAACAAAAAAGAATTTAGCAATTGACAACTCTGTAGATTCTCGTGCTTGTGCATTAAACATACTTTCAATTGTTTCCCCCTTCTCACCACCACTCACCTTCCTCTTTTCTCTTCTCTCAATAGAGCTATTACCAATTGTGGATGACACAAACTTAGATGATTGTGTACTTGAAAAAGGTGGTCCTAGCATTATCACACCTTGTTTCACCATTTTAGCCTCATTTTGCAATCTATGGTACTCTATTATGTCCTCTTCAGTTAAATTTGAACAATATATAGCCCCATAGCTTGCAATACCCAAAAAATAAGACTTCACCCTTGTATAGCTGCCCCTAAAGTCATCCAAACAAACATGAAAATCCCACGCCCTAATCCCCCTTGAATTGTTTTTTCTTTTCACCCCTAGGTGTAACATATTGGAGAAGAGATTTTTTCTTGTTGAAAGGGCCCTTTGCACATTGATTCATGATTTTTGAAGGGCATTTAAATAAGTTAGATTGTTGCCCACTACTAGCCTCAACGCTTTGAACTCTATTTTTACCACCCATTTCCAATTCATCATCACTACTACCACTCTCACTACTACTCATTTTGATTTTCTTTGAGATTGAACAATGAAAACTGAAATAATGCAAAAATAATTTTAAAAAATATCAGACTTTTCAAGCTTCAAGAAATTGAAAAAAAAAAGAATGAAATGATGTAGCTTACCTCTTCCAAGCTTCAAGAAAGAGAGTTGCCCTCTCTTCCTTCTATCACTTGCACTTGCTATTTCTCCTCTTGTTTCAATGGTTCCTTCAAACCCTCTTTGTTGTTGCACTACTTGTTGCTACAAGAGAAATGTGACTAATGAGCACAAAACATAACAAAATGCATTTTAGGGTGAATTGGGGAGGAGAGGCCCACATAACAATAATTAAAAATGTGCATTATAAAATATTTTTTTATATTTTTTTGATGTTCGCTGCTCTTTTTTGTCATGGACAGATGTCTGTACCAAGGACGATCAAGGGAAAAATAAGCCATCCTTGGGATGTACAACAATCCCCCAAAACATTATGGGCCATCCTCAGGTTTTTGGGACATCCCCTATAATTTTTAGAAAAAAAAGGAGATGGGGTGGGGACATTCCCTGGCCATCCTCTCATCTGGGGATGAGGGTTTTTAGTTTGGGGACACGTTGTTAGGTAACACTAGGTTTTTGCGATGGGTCTACAACCCTTACAATTAATCTGCAAGGATACCACTTTTAACATTCACTCCACTTATGAGGATATCATTTCCCTTACAATTCAACTTTCATGGATATCAATCCAACTTTTGCAAGGATATGGCTCCCAAGACTTCATTTTTAGGATACTCCTCTCCATTTATAGGTTCACTTGTAGGAATACCACACTTCATATGTTGCTCCATATATATGCATGGATACCCTCCATATCCTCTTGTGAGTATTCCACATAATCTCCTATGGAACTACCATTCCACTCCACAAACTCCTTAAATGGGGATATCACTCCACTAGTCTGTCTTATGGTACTATCACTTTGCACCATCTATTGTGATAGCATTCTAGTCCAATTACTCTAGTATGAATACAACTTGTGTAGGGGATACTACTCGAACTATAGTGATATTTCTTTTAACATGCCTTTTTGCATGAAGAAATCCCTTTTGGGATTGTAATTTGACTCTCCACCTTGGAAATTATATGAAAACCAATTGAGGTCACCCTAATGGAAAAATACAATTTTATATTAGGTCCATGTCCAATTATTTATTTATTGTTAAAAATAAATGCAATTGGAGGTTAAAAGGGTTGTGATGTGATTGCATATAGAGAAAATCTCAAGTTACACACCATGTTACCGTCTAAATACCAACTTGGAGAATATCCAAGTGCTAACATTAATTGCAATTTGTGTGAATGCAATATTTTCCCCTTGGATTGTGGTATCTATTTGAAAGTAGGAATTGAGTAATGTCTTTAAGTATTGTTGCAACCTAGAAAAATATTGTTGGGAGCTTTGTATCTGTGCACGGGCTAGGGTCATTTTTCCCTAGCTTCCTCTCACTTCTACAATCATCTTCAAGTTTAAGAGGTTTTTCATTTGTAGGGGGATTTCATCGGTTGTATGGGGAAGGGTTTCTTCCACTGAGGGGGGATTGTGTCGGCGGTCAGGGGGACAACATTGAGTGGTGGGTGTGTGGAATCTTTTTTCAAGGTGTTCAATGTGTGGGCTATTTAGTGGAGTTGCAGATTGTTGCTTGGTTGGGTTTTTGTAGGGTTCTTGTTGGCGTGGATTTTTTAGATCTTTTGGAGTGATTGGGGTTTTCATTTCAGATCTTTTCCTTTAAGCCCTGATGGCTGCATGTGGGGTTTCTAACAACTTGGTGGTTGTTGGAGTTGTGCCACCTGTTGTTTCTTCTTCAGGGTTACATGCTTGGATAGATGAGTCTTTTTATATGGGGGCAAGCACAAAGTTGAATAAAGTTAATGGTTGTCTTCCAATGAGTCATGGTCGCCCTATCCTTGTCATTTGTCTAGAGTCAGTTTTAGAAGATGTTGAGTATTGGACCAAACATGCTCTAATATGTAAGTTTCTTGGCATTTGGATTTCTTTTTTTGTCTCTTGAAGCCATTTATCTGATAGTCCCAAACCGGTGTTGAGAGGGGAGGGGTGAATCAACACCTCCAAAACCTCTTTCACTTTAAATCCGGTGAAGTAAACTTACAGCTGAAAGGAAAACAAATTTAAGCATAAAAAAAATAGTAAGCAAACATTCACACAGTGACACTAGATTTATCACGTGGAAACCCGATTAGGGTGAAAACCACGGTGTGAGGAGACTTCACAAATTTTGTACTCTTCTAGAGTACGCCCTGTTAGGAGCCTTCCCAGTTAAATGATCAAAACACACTTGTTAGATGCGACCCGATTAAGGGATTTGTTACAATGAGGCCGGTTAGTGCTTGCCTAGTTAAAGGACTTTAGAACACCTTTCAAGATGCCACCTGATTAGGGTATTTGATACAAGGGACCTTTTAGAGTCCACCCAAATACTGGGATTTAACTATTGTAATTGTTAGAGAACAATAGAAGGATTGACCTTTTACAAATGGATTTGCATAGCTTGATAAGATCTCTATTTGTGCTCAACTGAGAAGCATCACTGGTCGCTGCAGGTGTGTTCTCATCTACTATTGTGCTTCTTTGCACAATCTTCTTTCTCACTTCTTGTTTCTTCTTTTCACCCCTGACTTATTTTCAGCATATAGGTTCACTCTTTTACTCGGCACAATGAAGGAAACCTCTATTCTCCACAGGCAGAAGAATATATAGAGCCCTAGCCCTAATTGCGCACCTTATGTATGACCTAATTACAGATCCTTATCGGATTCATTACTTAGTGGAGTACCATTTCACTAAGGAAACATCTGATGCATGCCATTACTTTATCTGCATTAAAAGGAAAGAAGTAGTTGTGTGTCAAGCAACTTTCCTTCAAGAGAGATAACGCTTTGGTTTAAAGCCACATATTCTGGCTTTAAAACCTCTAGACGCACCTTAAACCAATCACCATTATAACTCAAAGACTTCCAAATTTAGAGCAAAAAATCTCAGTCAAAGAGTTAGTTGGAACAAATAGTGTGACTATGACTTCCTCGGCTCATACCAGAGTCATTAATATAGCAGTTTAGATCTTCATGTTGTGAACAGGTAAGAGTCTTTGACCTGTTACTATCTCTTCCTTGGCTTACCGGTTGCACCGTCCTCAATTGCATTGTCAACACCGGTTAGCTATTGCTTTATCTGTACTTGTCTACACCGATTGTAGCCTTGTCCTCGGTTGATGCTAGAATCCTCTTTTCCTTAACTATGTACATTGCCCGGTTTCTAAAGAATTTGTATAGTGACCGGTGGTATTTGCATACAGTCACATTTGTCTTGTATATTGGCACCATCGGCCAAACCATCCTTCTTTCATACAGATCTCCTTAGATCTTTAGACTTTGTAGAGATGACAAGTCTCTATACTCCTTTGCCAATCAATGACAATACTTATATCGGTACTAGGCTTACCGGTTACCATCACTTGATGCCAACAATCTCCCCCTTTGGAATTGGTGGAAAAACCTTGATGGGCAATCACAATATCATTGGGTTACTGTGCTTGTATCTCAATCTGTATACCACTGCTACTGCTACAGTCTTTCGATTATTGCCAAACTCTCCCCCTTTTTGACAATAATGCCAAAGGCTAGTTAGAAAGACTACCTTTATCTAATCTGCTCCCCCTATGAGCAACATTCCATTTCATCAGTCCAGAAAAGATGAGGTGTAACCTTCTACTGAAGCACAATGAACTGATGATCACCTTTCTAGGTTTACTGAAGATCATGAAGGGGTATCACCCCTAGTTTACCTCTAAGATACTCAAAAGTACTCTTTGGTAAAGGTTTGATGAAGATATCAACAATTTGTTCCTTGGTGGGAACATACTCCAATCTCACCTCCTTGTCTTGTACCAACTCTCTTAGGTAATGATACTTAATTGCAATGTGCTTTGTCTTGGAGTGCATGACAAGGTTCTTGGATATGTTAATTGCAATGGTGCTATCACAATAGATGGCTATTGGTTCAGGTATCTTTTCTTTGATTCCTTCCAGCAGTTGTTTGATCCAAATTACTTGTGTGCAATTGATTGCTGCAACAACATATTCAGCCTCTGCAGTAGATTGTGAAATGTAGTTTTGTTTCTTACTTGTCCAAGAAAAAATTCTTCCACCTAGAAAGAATGCACAACCACTTGTACTCTTTTTGTCATCAATGTTTCCTTCCCAGTCTGCATCAATGTACACTTTTACTTCAAATCCTCCCTTGTGTGCAAACCATAATCCATAATCCTCAGTGCCCCTTAGATATCTGAAGATTCTCTTCACTGCAATGTTCGGTCTACTGTGAACATACTATAGTTTTCCTATCATGGACCAATACATTATTTCATTTACCTCTTTTGCATCATCCTCCTTTGACAACTTGAGGTTAGTTATCATTGGAGTTCCAACCAGTTTAGATTCTTCAAGTCCAAAGGTCTTAAGAATTTCTTTTATATACTTGGACTAAGAGATAAACATTCCTTCTTTCAGCTGATGGAATTGGAGTCCAATGAAGAACTTTATTGTGCCCATCATAGACATCTCGAATTCTTTCTTCATCTCTTCAGGAAAGAATTTTCTCATTCTTTCATCACCTCCAAAAATGATGTCATCCACAAAGATCTCAGCACTTAGATTTCCATCTTTTCTGATCTTTAGATACATGTTGTTGTTGTCCCCGATTCTTGTGAATCCTATGGTCAAAAGATATGAATGTAGCCTTTCATACCAAGCCCTTGGAGCTTGCTTAAGTCCATAAAGAGCCTTTTTGAACTTACAGACCATACCATCATCATGAGAAGATGTGAAGCCTTCTAGTTGTTCAATGTACACTTCTTCCAGAATTCCATTCAAGAGTGCAGACTTGACATCCATCTGATACACTTTAAAATTATTGTGTGCAGCATAAGCAAGAATAATTCTCACTCCTTCCACTCTTGCTATTGGTGCAAAGGTTTTTCCATAGTCCAGTCCAGCCTCCTGGGCATATCCTTTGCAGACTAGTCTTGCCTTATTTATTATTACTTTCCCATCCTCATTCAACTTGTTCCGGTAGACCCACTTGGTCCCTATGGTATTCTTGTCCTTTGGTCTTGGCACAAGCTCCCATGTGTCATTTTTCTCAATTTTCTCAATTTATTCCTCCTTGGCCTTGACTCAATTTTCATCTTCTAGAGCTTCCCTAGTGGATTTAGGCTCTATATAGGAAAGTAGACAAATATTCTCTCTAGCCCTTTTCTTGGTCAAGACATTAGCATGTCTGTCACCAATAATGTTGCTAGTGGAATGATATGTGACATACCTTGAAGAACTGGTCTCTGTTCTCAGTCTAGCTCTTCTGGTCAAGCATTATCTTCATCATGGTTTTGGGCATCATCTTGTTCACCATCCTGAGTTAACCTATTGGCTTCAGGTACAGTCTCCCACTCTGGATGTCTATTTATGTGTATTTCTCCTTCATCTTCAATTGTTGCTTCATTGAACTCAAAGACATTTCCTTCATTTAGGCCTCCAAGACTGTCATGATCATCATGACTGATCTTATTATCTGGTTCTGAAGATTCATCAACCTTTACATTGATGCTTTCAACTATCTTTTCCGTTCTAATGTTCAGACACCGATAGGCCTTACTTTTGGTAGAGTAACCCAAAAAGGTTCCTTCATCGCTCTTGGGATCAAACTCCCCAGAGTACATATCTCTTTTGATGTAGCATTTACTACCAAATATTTTGAAGTAACATAAACTAGGAGTATGCTTGAACCATAGTTCATAAGGAGTATTACTGGTTCCCTTTTTGACTTGAACTCGGTTGAGTGTGTAGACAACAGTATTGACAACTTCTCTCCAGAAGTGATGAGGGAGATCCTTCTGAATCAACAAGGTTCTTGGACAGTCAATCAACATCCTATTTCTTCTTTCTGCTACTCCATTTTGTTGAGGAGTCCTTGGTACAGAAAACTGTCTCTTTATTCCATGTTCCTCACAGTAATGAGTGAACTCCTGAGAGGTGTACTCACCTCCTCTGTCTAACCTTAGGCACTTCAAGATTTTACCAGTTTTCTTTTCTACTCTAGTCTTGTAGATTTTGAACATGTGGAAGGCCTTTGATTTCTCTCTAAGAAAGAGTGTCCACATTATTCTTGAGAAGTCATCTACAAAGATCATGAAGTATCGGTCTCCATGATAGCTCTTTGTCTTCATTGGTCCACACAGATCTATGTGCACATGGTCTAGAACATTTTTAGCAGTAAACGTCTTACTGTTGAAGCTTGTTCTGGTCAATTTTCCTAACTGATAGTCTTTACAAACCCCATTGATGGGTTTTGTAATCTCAGGGAGTCCCCTAACCGATTTATTTTTGCTTGCTTTGACGATACTGTCAAAGTTTATGTGGCAGAGTCTCTTGTGCCATAGCCAGCTATTGTCTTCCTTGGAGACAAGATAGATTTTACTTGATTCTCCTCTGACTAAAGCTATCAAACAAGATCCTTCCATTGAGTCTAGGTAGAATAGATTTCCTTTGCTCTATCTATCGGTTGCCCAACTATTTTTTGACTATACAGGAACCTTGTATGAATTCCAACTGGAATCCTTTGTTGTTCAGTTATGCAACACTCATTAAGTTGTACTTGAGTCCTTCAACCTAGTACACATCTTCACAAACATCATTTTTGTAGAGAGAAATAGAACCTTTACCTTTGATGGCACAGGGGGCATTATTTCCAAAGGTAACTGATCCACTGTCATTGAGCTCCAAGTTGATAAACTTGTTCTTATCACCGGTCATGTGGTGAGTGAAACCATTATCAATTATCCAATCATCAAGCTGATGAGATCTGGATATGAGTGCTACTTCATCTATCACTGGGCTCTCCTCCTTTATTGCAACAAATGCAATTTTAGGATCCTCAAAGTCTTCAGACTCATTTTTGGTGACTCCTTCCTCTGCAAGATAGCATTCCTTCTTTTCTTTTCTCTTGAACCATTCTCTTTTATCTTTATGTTCATTATTAGGACACCTTGCAGCAATATGTCCTATCTTGTTGCAAGAGAAGCATTTCAAATGGAGCTTTCCCTTGTACTTCCCTTTTCCTCTGGGGAATGTCCTAGCGATGAGTGCTTCCAACTCATCTTTCTCCATCTCCTCTGAGAGAAGATTCTCAACAAGGTTGCCAATCTTACCGGTAGAGCAATTACCGGTTTCTCTTCCCTTTTTGGTGGAAGAGATATTGACAGAGGACTTAAAAGATGCTTCCTAAATGGGTAAGCTATTATCAAAGTTACTTAATTCAAAGGCAGCCAACTTACCAATTAGGGAGTCTAGGGTGACTTGATCTTTGGTCACCGATCTGAGCTCTTGAATGACAAAGATCTTGATGGCATACTGAGGTCTGAGAGTTCTCAGTATTTTGCTAACCACCTCCTCTTCACTGAGCTTTCCTTCAACGCTTCTGATGGATTTGATCACCTCTTTGATTTATTTTCTATATTGCTCGATGTCTTCTCCTTCATTCATCCTCATGTCATCATATTTTCCTCTAAGGCTTTCGACCTTGGCTCTTTGAACATTTGGATCTCCTCTATAAACCATTTGCAACTTGCCCCACATCTTGAAGGAAGAATCAAGATGTTCGATCTTAACATAGACATGATCAGGTAGCGTGCTAGCTATCATATCCATAGCAGCCATGTGCTTAGTTTTGATCTTCAATTCATTAGGTGTCAAAGTGCCAGCAGGTTCACTGTAATTGGTGGTAACATGATTCCAGTACTAATCTCCGGTGGTCTTCATGTACAACTTCATTTTTCTGCGCCGTAGAGTAAAGTTTTCCTTTTAAAACTTTGGTCCTTCCTTTCTCATCATCTTGAATTTTTCTTTATGATGTTAAGCGGTAAAGAAAACAAGACTTGGCTCTGATACCAATTGATAGTCCCAAACCAGTGCTGAGAGGGGAGGGGTGAATCAACACCTCCAAAACCTCTTTCACTTTAAATTCGGTGAAGTAAACTTACAGTTGAAAGGCAAATAGATTTAAGCATAAAAAAAATAGTAAGAAAACATTCACACAGTGACACCATATTTATCATGTGGAAACTCGGTTAGGGTGAAAACCACGGTGTGAGGAGACCTCACAAATTTTGTACTCTTCTAGAGTACGCCCTATTAGGAGCCTTCTCGCTTAAAGGATCAAAATGCACTTGTTAGATGTGATCCGGTTAAGGGATTTATTACAATGAGGCCGGTTAGTGCCTGCTTGGTTAAAGGACTTTAGAACACCTTTCAAGATGCCACCCAGTTAGGGGATTTGATACAAGGGGCTTGTTAGAGTCCACCCAAATACTAGGATTTAACTATTGTAATTGTTAGAGAATAATAGAAGGATTGACCTTTTACAAATGGCTTTGCATAGCTTGATAAGATCTCTATTTGTGCTCAATTGAGAAGCATCGCCGGTCGTTGCAGGCGTGTTCTCATCTACTATTGTGCTTCTCTGCACAATCTTCTTTCTCACTTCTTCTTTCTTCTTTTCACCCCTGGCTTATTTTTAGCATACAGGTTCACTCTTATACTTGGCATAATGAAGGTAACCTTTATTCTCCACAGGCAGAAGAATATATAGAGCCTTAGCCCTAATTGTGCTCCTTATGCATGACCTAATTAAAAATCCTTAGCGGATTCATTACTTAGTGGAGTACCAGTTCACTGAAGAAACATCTAATGCATGCCCTTACTTTATCTGCATTAAAAAGAAAGCAATAGTTGTGTGTCAAGCAACTTTCCTTCAAGAGAGATAACGCTTAGTTTTAAAGCCATAGATTCTGGCTTTAAAACCTCCAAACACACCTCAAACTGATCACTAGTATAGCTCAAAGACTTCTGAATTTAGAGAAAAAAATCTCGGTCAAAGAGTTAGTTGGAACAGATAGTGTGACTATGACTTCCTCGGTTCATACCGGAGTCATTAATATAGCAGTTGAGATCTTCATGATGTGAACAGGTAAGAGTCTTTGACCTGTTACTATCTCTTCCTTAGCTTATCAGTTGCATCGTCCTCGGTTGCATTGTTGACACTGGTTAGCTATTTCTTTATTTGTACTTCTCTACACCGGTTGTAGCCTTGTCCTTGGTTGATGCTAGAATCCTCTTTTCCTTAACTGTGTACATTGCCTGGTTGCTAAAGACTTTGTATAGTGACCGGTGGTATTTGCATACAGTCACATCTGTCTTGTATATTTGCACCATCGGCCAAACCATCATTCTTTCATACAGATCTCCTTAGATCTTTAGACTTTGTAGAGATTACAAGTCTCTATACTATTTTACCAATCAATGACAATACTTGTACCGGTAGTAGGCTTATTGGTTACCATCACTTGCTGCCAACATTATCAAATTATAAACTTTGCATGAATCATTAACAAATATAGAAATCAACACATAAAACATAACTCATAACACCATGATTTTTGGTCTCGTAGAAACCCTTGGTCAAAGGGAAAAACTATGTTGGGGATTACCCACAATCCTTCACTACTGCAGTAAAAATGTTCGTCAGTTAGAGCTACAAAATTAGCTATTACTAATAGCTTACCATGTTAAGATTATTTACCCTATTAGAAGTACAAAGACATATTTAGTCTACCTTGCGAAAGGATTTTACAACTCTAATCTAATAAGAGATGTACCCTATTAAAGGATTTACAAATTAAGACCTATTAGGGCCTACCCAGTTAAGGGATTTTACAACTTTGATTACAATATAACCAGTACTAAAAAGGTTTGTAATGATGCATCAACAAATGCTTGTCAAACTCAATATGCTCAGTATCAATTTACCTCATTCCGCATTTCACTCACAATTCAACTTTTGTACTTGGTAGCTTCAACTTTGATTCACATTCACAGTTCTTCTCTAACTATTTTGTTACTCGGTAGCTTCTCTTCTCTTCATCACCTTTACATTCTTCTCTATTTGATCATCACTTTCTCTCTATAATTTTTTTCTCTTCTCTTTCTCACTCTCTGATCTTCATACACTGATCCTTTTATATTTAATCTAGAAGCAGTAGAAAAGTTCTAGATTCTTCTCCTTAAACGGTGATAGCATTGGTTACATCTTGAATGTATATATTCCACTTAATTTTCATTGGTGGATCTTACCTCGTAATCATGTGCTATCATCTTTGTTTATATCTCCAATGCTTTACCAAACAATCTTCATGGAATTTGTAAAATGTTTTATACTTTGTGTCCAGATTCAATGTATTTGTTACAATCTATTATGTCGGTCTGTATTACTCGGTAATGCATTTTTTTCTCACTTGGTAACATGTATACTCGGCTCGGTAACTAACTTTCTCTTTGACTCGGTAACTACTTGATGCCTTGTTTTTCTCGGTGTCTGTTTCTTATTTCCCTTAACCAAAATTGACTTTTCCTTTACCGATTGACTTATTTGCTTTATTGACTGAGCCTTATGACTCCTTCATTCACCGATTGAATTTTACAATCAATGTGACTTTAAAAAAACTAATGACAACAAAATAGCTCTTTTAGGAGTATCAATCTCCCCCTTCAGCATTAGTTTGACATCTTTGTTTAAAACTTGAAAGTCATCAAAATTTTGTGTCCTTAATCAAAATTTGACCATGTATAAACTTCTCAGAACTCCTTAGCTTCATAACTCTCCATGACTCTTCATAAATCCCCTTGTGTCAATACTTCCTATATACATAACTCCTTATGACTGATATTATATCCCCCATTTTTGACAAATATGCCATAAACAAAATTGCTTACTTGGATTCGGTGGTGGAATCTTATAAAAAAATATATTGATATCTTTTCTTTGCATCTTCCAGGGTTCCCTCCCATGATTATTTTAGTGTTTTCAACACCACAATTTTCTCACCTATATCAGTTGCTAATCCAATCATGCTATCCATAGCACTGATGTTAGGGGTATTCATCAATCCTTTTGCCTTGTGAATATGCTTCTGTAGTGATTCAATTTGGGCTATCAAAATTGTTTGCATCTCTAGAAGTTCCATTCTGATCTTATTTTCTTCTTTTCTTAGCTCATGTTGCAATCCCATTAAGTGTTTCAACCTTTGATAATAGACTTGAAATGTTCCAAGCTTGGTTGTGACATTTGTTAGCTGCTTGGTCAACTCTTTTTCAACAGATTCATCTTTTTGCTTGATATCCTCAGTAAAGTTTTAAATTTTAAAAAAAAAATTGAAATAAGGAAATAATATTTTTCAATTCATTCTCTAATTCTGCAACTAATTCATAAAGTGATACCTTGTCCAATGAAATTGATTGAAGTAAATCTTCAATGATCTTGTTTTCCATGTTCTTCCGATGCACTTGCATGAGATACTTGTTGGCATCTGTACCAGGTTCTTTCACTTGTTTTACCAATTCTTCCAATTGACTTAGTAGATTTCCCTTTTCATTTATAGTAGCATCAGGTACAATTTCCTGTAGTATATCCTTTACACTCTCTAGCACATTGGTCTTTTATTTCTTGGCTAGCATTTTATCCTGTGTTGCTTTCATTTTAAGTAGATCTCTGAATTTAGATATCTCTTTAGGAATTAGGGAGGAGATATTTACCTTTGGAATCACTACCGGTTGGCTTAAGTCATTTTTTCTTACTCATATTTTCTTTTCTTGGACTTTTTATTCTCTATTTGTACACTTTATCCAGTAAAAAACTAAGGGGAACATGATGCCTTTATTGCATCAGATGTAGTCATTGTAGTAGTATCCTCAATTCTTTCATCTCTTTCTTCTGCTTTCTTTTCTTCCTTCTTTTCTTCTTTATTTTCTTCCTTCTCCTTTTCTTGCTCTTTCTTATCTACATTTTGATGTAGTTCTATGGTCTCGGTAGAGATGTCTGGCTTGGTATTCTGATCTGTAGTAGTCTTAGTATCTTTGTTCTCCCTAGTTTCCTTTCGTTTGGTGGACTTCTCTACATCAATAGGAATTTCTTTAGTAGCTTCTAAGATAACCTCATTAATCTCAAGAAAATCAACTACTTGTTCAATAACTAGATCTTCATCCATCAAATTATTCTTAGCTATATCATTAGTGTCCATTTATTCAGTGTCCTTTTCCTCAGTTACCATGACATCTTCATCATGTGTTATTTCTTCTATTGGGTCCTTTTCAGTGATATCCTCAATAACCACTTCATATTTTTCTAAAGTCAAGTCAATAGGATCTAACTTACCTTGAGTTGCCTCATTCTTGGTTGACTGGTTAGGAATGAAGATCTTTCTCCATATATCATCGGTATCCTTTTGTACTTCTTCTAGTTCATCAAACATGATCTTTAATTCTCTACTCTTTAATAGAAATCTCTTTGAGTACTCCTTCAATGCTTCTTTAATTTCTTGTACTGACAATTTAGGTACAATAATAGCTAGGGATATTTCTCTCATTTTATTTTTAGAAGTCATAGCATACTTCCATCTAGCATCAATTTTCTTGTATATCTCATATGGTATTCGGTTGGCAACTTCAACCACAATAGTTCTAAATTTGTGCAGTGTAAACACAACTACCTCCTCAATATTTTATTTATCTTCATCACTACTTGTTTCATATTTGATTCCTGCAAAACCTCCATAATTCTTGAGACTTTCAATAAATTCATCTAAGTTTTTAGGTTTTGAGGGCTGATTTTGCACAACTTTAAATTTACTTAAATCTTCTGATTTTGTCTCATTGTCTTCTTGTAGCTTCAACTTTCTCCTTAGTCTACCAGATGTTTTCTTTTCCCTCATATATGTCTTAGGCTTTGGTTTCTCTACTTCAGGTTTCTTCTTCTCCCTCGGTGTATAAGTAGACCTTGTTAATGTTATTGATCCCTTAGGGCTAGGTGTTTCCTTTTTCACTCTTGTTTTCTTGTCCTTGTCTTAGATGGATCTACCTTATCTTCTTCAATAGTGACACTTAGATTCTCTGACAAATTACTTATCATTCTACTTGTTTTTCTCTGAGCCTTAGGTATTAATATACCTAGTTTTATCTTTTCCTTCACTTCTTCATTGTCCCATACCTATTTTATCTCTTATCAATTGGTTTAGCTAATAGGGCTTGAATATGTTGTGATGCAGTGTCTATATCAATTTCATATCCCATTGGTTGTAGCTAGATAGTCATTGGCTCCACATCTTTCACTATACAAGTGTCAGTATCCACTTCAAAACAAATAGTGTCTCGGTGATCTTCCACTAAGGTGGAATTCTGAATTTCTTGTGCATTCTGGTTTGGAACTTAGTGAAATAATTATTCATTACAGTATCAAAATTGTCTCCTAGCCTCTAAATGAATTCATTTATCTAATAAATGATCAGTTTCTTCACACTCCATACTACATTATCAATTAATGGGAAAAAATTTTGAAAGTAGAAAAATACACATACCAACAATGATTCGAACATCAAACTTTTGGTCTTTGCTTTCCAAATGGTGTTAATATTGTCATCAAACTATTTCAGCAGGATCTCACATAGATCAATCTTCATGTCCTTCTTGACTATCTTATATGAAATGTCCATTGCTCCACATGGTACACTATCTACTTGGGAGGACTAGACGATTCAGTAGGATATAAAATTACATTTGAATCTCAATTTAGGATCTTCAAAAGTTGATCATTTGAGACCTCTTCCATCCTATTTATCTTGTGTCAACTCACACAACTTGTTCTTGTCAATTTGTTGTTTTGCTTTCAGTCTATCACCGATTGGATATCTAGTCACAATATGCAGGACATGTTTTTTAATTTTGATGTTAGCATGAATGTTGATGGTATTCGTGTGGCAGATTATCCTTATAGTGTTGGAGATATGTTACAGTGATTGTGTGTTGTATTCATGACAGAGTTTGTCATTGATGTCAACATATGTTACTGACTTGTTATTCAGAAGCTTGCAGAGAATTGTACAGACACAATATAGAGAATTAGCATGTGAGAAATTAGATGGAGAATCTACATAATGTCTTGGGTGAATGGTTGTGATGGTACATTCTTATGAATTGATCTAATAGAGTTATCGTTAATTTATTGATGACTATTTGTCTAGAGACAGAAACTGTGATTTTGATAGAGTTGACTGCAGAACTTTGTGGATAGCATTCATGATTGTTTAAGTCATGATGAGTGAACATAGGTTTGTGTTGAACATTGGCTGGAGAGCTTAGTGAAATCATATGGATTTATGATCATACAGGTGACATCAGCTATGGTGTGTGTATTGGCAAAGACCTATTTGGAGGACGACTTGGAACATGTTTCAAGTAATTTGATGAGCAAGCTTGATTTACGGATCTGCATGATAAATTGATGTAATTTTTATATTGTAACATTGTAAGAGGTTATGTGTGCATCTTCTCATGGGTCTATTTGTATTTTGTAAATAGGATTTATCCTATCTAGGCCAACCCAAATTTAATTATTGTAACTTGTATATAAGGATTGAAATCCTTGGAAAATAAAGATGATATATATGAAGAAACTGCATAGGTGAATGCAAGCCTGAGGCTACATTTACCGTTGTTCAAAAAATAGTAGTTATGCATTTGGGCACAAGTTGGAGCTTGATTGGCAGTGATTGAGTACTGGAAGCAGTTTCAAGTCAGAATTGTCTTACTCTTGAAGGTGTGAGGTTTGGAGAGCCGTAGGGTGGCTTTAACTCTCAAATATACTGATTAGGTTGCTCTATTGTATACCCCTAACACGGTTGTTTCCTCTAGCAGGGTTGGACTCTTAGCATGGTTGATTCCTTAATAGGGGTCACATTGTAAAAGACTCCTAACAGGGTTTGTCCTTTAATTAGGACCTGCCTACTGTAATACTCGACTCCTAACAAGGCCAAAATTATTAACATGGTTATTATACTAATAGTGTAGATATTTGTGGGTACCATCCCCATCGAGGTTTTTCCCTTAACAAGGTTTTCCTCGACAAAAAATCTTGGTGTTCATGTGTATGTATATTATAATTGCATTTAATTTTCAGTTCAGTATTTTGGTTTTAGCATTAAGTTTGAAGTTAAAGTTTAAAGTATTCATTATTGGAATCAATTGATTCATCCTCCCTCTCAGTTGATTAGGACATTATTATTCTAACAATTGGTATCAAATCTTTTGGTGTGAAGTGATATTTGGAAAAGACTAATTGCACTCTATGAAGGAGATGAATACACTAAGAGAGAAAAGTTACAAAATTGGAGAACAAAGATGGAGATAGTGCAGATGAAGGATTATGAAACAATAAGGATGTATGTTCATAGAGTATCTAAATGTGTGATTGGAATCATAAATAATGGAGGTACTTATACAAAAGATGAAGTCATAGAAAATATTTTGAGATCTGTGACTCCTGCCTACAAACCCAAAGTTCTTTCTTTGGAGGAGACAATACCACAATACAAGGATTTCACCAAAGAAATGTTAGTGGCTAACTTGACTACATTTGAGACCACGGAGCTAAAGGATGCACTACCTAAGGTGGAGACATCATTTAAGGCTATTATTCAGAGAACTAGATCTATTGGTGCTAGATCTAGTAGAACAAACAAGCATGTACCAAAGATCTTGGAGAATATGTTGAAGAATAGGAAGAGATTCAAATGCTAGACAACCAAGTGGATGAGAAAATCATGGCCCTAATTACCATGAGAGAAAGGAAAGTTAAAGGTAAGTTTGAAGGAAAATTACCTTTGAAATGTTTCAACTACAATAAGGTTGGTCATTTTGCATCTAGATGTCCAACTAGAGTACCTAAGCACAGGCCTAAATATGGAAAGTAAAATAATGATAAGGAATGCTACTATGCTAGTGATGGATCTAAAGATTTAGATGATGAATTCAATGATGTTTTTGGATTTTTTGCTATCCAAGAAGATGATCTTGTCCATGAAGAAAAATCTTTAGTTTCTCATGTTGATAAGAAAACCAATTGGATAATTGACAATGGATGTTCACACCATATGACTAGTGACAATGATAGATTTATTCAGCTGAAGAAGTTTGATGGTGGAGTTGTAAGGTTTGGTGATAATACTCCTAGGATGATTTTTGGCAAAGGATCAATCACTTTGGATGGAAAGACTAACATTGGTGATGTATTGTTTGTGGATGGTTTAAAACATAACTTGTTAAGTGTTGGACAACTTAGGGATATCATCTCGAATTCAAGGATGGTCATTTCTCTATTAGAGGAGCTAATGAAGAGTTTATCACCTCTAGTACTAAGACAAGAGGTAATATATTTCAGTTGAACACTATCGAGGTCAGTTGTTTTGTTGAAAAGATTGATGAAAGTTGGTTATAGCATATAAGGTTTTTTCATATCAATTTTGATAACATGGTAAAGGCATCTAACAATAATGTTATCAGAGTTCTACCTAAGATTGTGAAACCTACTAACACTACATGTAGAGAATGCATTTTGGGAAACTAGATAAGAAGCAGTTTTACAAGAAAAGGATATTCAACAAGTAGAAAGATGGAGTCGATTCATATAGATCTTTGTGGACCTACTAAGACTAGGTCATACTTTGGAGATAGGTACTTTATCATATTCACTGATGATTACTCTAGAATGATGTGGGTTAGATTTCTTAGAGAAAAATCAGAAGCATTTGAGACTTTTAAGTTTTATAAGGCAAAAGTTGAGAATGATACGGGCTTGAATATAAATTTTTTGACATCATACAAAGGTGGAGAGTTCACTTCACATGAATTCAATACATTTTTTCAGAAGCATGGTATTATGAGGTAGACTGATCAGGATTAAATTAGAAAAATACTAAAATCTATTTTTTTCAAAATTTTATATGTTTTAGTAAATTGCAATTTTTGGGCTTGGATGATGCACAGAAGGACAATAGAATGTTGTTCCTTATGAAATTTTCTTCTAGATCTTTTGAATACCTTTCCAACGCATCAAACGGTTTGCAATTCGGAGCTAGGATGAGAAAGTTATGCCTTCTCCAAGTAGACCTAAATTTTATATATATTTTTTTGATAAATTTTGATAGTTTTAATAGTTTATTTGTAATAAACATTATGATGACTCTTCATTTTGATTCCAAGGGATTTGTGTGACCCTTGGGATCCATCCAAATTGTATAAACTCCAATTTTGAATAGAATGGACACTTTTTGGCTTGCAATCTTGTTGTTAGTCTTTTCAATTTTTATGTCCAATTTCACAATACTGCAGGTTTCACACCAGGTATTGTAATCTGATTCATAATTCAGATAATAGACTTTTGCACCTAGGACACCACAACAAAATGGAGTTTCTGAGAGAAAAAATAGAATAGTTCTTGATGTGACAAGAACCACATTGATAGAAGGAAAAGTTTCACATATGCATTGGAGAGAAGAAATCAATACAAAAGTATACACAATAAATAGAGTATAAATAAGAGAAGATATATGCAAGACACCATTTGAGCTATGGTATGATAAGACACCTACTGTTAGTTATTTCAGAATGTTTGGAAGTAAATGCCACATTAAGAGAGATGAATGCTTAGGAAAATTTGATGCTATAAGTGATGAAGGTATATTTCTTGGCTATTCTACTAGAAGAAAAGCTTATAGATGTTGCAATCTGAGAACTAGGAAGCTGATTAAAAGTGCTAATGTAAGATTTGATGAAAGGTTTCAGGTTAGAGAAAGATATTGTGACTTTAACCCCTATGAGATTACATTTGATAGTGTGAATACAAATCAGAACAATATGAAGATGATAGAGAATGAAGAAAATGAAGCATCTCAGGATGTTTTGATGACTGAAAATGGAATGAGTGTGGAGTTAAAGGAGAAGACCACACCCAAATATGTTCTAATAAATCATCCTAAGGATTATATCATTGGTGACATCAGTAAAGGAACTAGAACAAGATTACATAATGGAGAGGAGAGGTCACTGATAACCTACAACTGATTGAATATCTTGAAGGAAAGAATGGATAATTGAAAGACAGTGATTGATGATCACCAAGCTACTAAAGTATATGTAAGACAATTAAATCAATCAATGTATTGTCATTGATGTCAACTAGTTCTGACTATACTTATCATGATGGTTACAAACATCTAAAGAAGGAAAATGGTAAAAGAATGAGATACCTACATGAAGATGAGATGGATATGAAAGATATGGCTATGGTATACATTGGGTAACGTATTGATGATTCTATGGAATCATGTTGATGACTTGATTGAATTAAATGATTCTGTTATGTATTGAAGATTAGGACTAAACAAGTTTGTGTGGTTGGTAAATGAAGATTTATGTATACACTGAGCTAGTATAGTGTATACTGAGTATAGTATTAACCGATAAGGTAATCACCAATGCATTTTGATATTGACCGAGTGAAAGAAAGAAATAAAGTTTATAACAACCGACTGAAAATGATGAGTTGGACAATTGCTTATGATTTCAAGGTAGAAGATAATGTTTGTTATGATGATCCAATAGTTGACAAAATTCAAGATTAATCAAATGAAGGAGAATGAAATGTGTTAATAACACAACTGCCAAGGAAGGTTAAAGCAGCAAAATGAACAATGAAGATTAAGAGGAAAAATCTACAGATGAAAAAAAAATGGTTTATGATGTCTATATAAGGAGACATGGGATTCTTATTGCTGAAATTTTTGTTGATGACATCATATTTGGAGGACATGATAATCTATGCAAATGATTTGCTGATGAAATGAGAAAAGAATTTGAAATGTCAATGTTTGGAGAGATTAAATTCTTTCTTGGTTTGCAAATTTTACAGATGTTTGTTATTCTATGGCATATTTCATATTGTGCTGCCATCAATGCCAAAGGGAGAGATTGATAACCTACAACTGATTGAACACCTTGAAGGAAAGAATGGATAATTGAAAGACAATGATTGATGATCATCGAGCTACTAAAGTATATGTAAGAAAATTTAATCAATCAATGTATTGTCATTGATGTCAACTAGTTTTGACTGTACTTATCATGATGGTTACTGTATACACTTAAAAATGGCTTCATTAATTAATTAAATATTTATTATTTAATTGATATTGACTTGATAAATTAATTAAATATTTATTATTTAATTAATAATTATTTCCTCTATTTATTAAATAGATTATTCAATTTATTTAGTAAATTCACTATAGTCTATTCCTCTATCCTAAGTCTTCTAATTAGTCTTATTAAAGTGATTTAATTAAATACACAATCACCTAAATATGACTAAGTCCCCTAGTCCACCTCATCTACCCAGTCACCTGACACATCACTTTGGCTAAAATAAATAATAATTATTAATTATTTATTGATAATTATCCTCACCCACACATGTCCTATTCTTAAGAGCTGTGTGGCCTCATAGGACTTGGTCTCATGACCACATGTCCTCTCTTAAACCAAGTCAAGAGACATGCCCTATTCCTAAGGGGCTTCTCAAGCCACCTCTAAAGGTCAAAGGTGACTCATGGGACACTTGTACAAAGAGAGTATTTTACTAAATGGATTGAAGCCGTTCCATTGATTACCACCACAGGGAAACAAATATCCATGTTTATCCTAAATTATATCATTTGTAGATATGGTATACCTATGTATCTCATTACTGATCATGGGAAACAATTTCAAAATTAGGACATGGATGAACTGTGTGCAAAATTCCATATCACCCATAACTATTCTACCATATACTATCCCCAAGGAAATGACCAAGCTGAGGTGTCAAATAAAACAATTGTTAAGATCCTACAAAAGACTGTCAATGACGCTAGCCGTGACTGGCATATCCAACTGAATCTGACCTTATGGCCTTACCGTACTTCCATTCGTACTCCCACTGGAGCCACCCCATATTCCCTTGTCTATGGATCCGAAGTAGCCCTGGCCCTCGAGGTTGAGTTGCCTTCACTTCGTGTCACTCTCAAAGATTTGATTCCTGATGAAGACTATAGAGTTGCACGGTTGACTGAACTAGAGCTGCTGGATGAACACTGTCAGAGAGCTTATGATCATTTGAAAGTCTATCAGCAGCATATGTCTCGCCAGTATAACAACAAGGTAAAGATCAGAGACTTTCAGCTGGGTGACTTAGTCCTTCGAGAAAATCCAAAGAATCAACTGCATTGTGAGAAGAAGGGCAAGTTCGAACCCAATTGGTTAGGTCCTTTTGTAGTTAAAATAGTTTATGGTTCTGGGGCTTATCAATTGTCAACGCCCGAGGGAGATCCTTTGGATGAACCTCTTAACAGTATACACCTCAAGAAGTTCTATCCTTGAAATCCCAATGCAAGGGTTATGTATATATTTTGTAAATAAAAATCATAAAAAATCCAAAAAAAAATCCCAAAATCAAAAGAAAATTGCAATAAAAGCATGTGGTGAAAACCTGGAAACAGGCGCCATGTGTATCAAGTTAGCTCCTTTATCTATTAGGATTCTTCTAGTGTGTTCATTCATTGTATATATCCACAATAAAATGGCTAGTCCATCCCCATTCCTGCCATGTATATATATAATAAAATGGCCAGTTCATACACCATCCATTGTATATACCCATAATAAAACCCCATCATAGCTTGATCATTTGTCATGGTCTTCATCCTAGTCTTTTTGCGTCCTTCTTCATCCATAATAAGTCAGTCCATCACCTAGCTGGGGGCATGTCCTTGGCCTAGTTTGGGAAGTGGATCTATGATAGTGATGATTCTTAGAGGACAGAATGGAGCATTTTTCCCAAACAAGCAAACACAATCAAATGTTCTTTCACAATGATATCTTTATGATGAATTAGAATCAGTGATTTATCCTTCGAAACATGGTTGTTTATCTATTGATTCTTGACTATACATCATCAATTGAACTAATCACTATACCTTACACTATCTTTTGGCAAAAGACATGTATATTCATGGCAGGCATGCTAGAATGATTTGTTGTCGATTATGCATTCATATCTGGATTTCATTGTTATCATGTTTCCTATGCTATTCCATGATATCTTTGACATGAGTTTGAAACTCCCATATGTCATTGATTAGGATAGCCAGGATGGGGCATGGTATTTTCTTTGATTGCTGTTTGTGGGATATTTTCCAATGAAGTCGAAGGAACAAATAGTTGGGGTGTCTGTGCATAAGTGCCTTCATCAATTTAATAGTATTGACAACATACAAATCATGTTGCTCTACAAATGCTATTAATAGTGATACGCCAGCACATACCTCGACTCCAAATATTTGTTCCCCGATGGAGGGGGGGGGATATTCCTTGTTTGTTATGCAAATGAAACTCAAGTCATCTCGGTTCAATTATACCTAGATGCTTGTCAAGTTTGCTACATTAAACCCCATGGAAGAAGTGCTCAGGTCATCCTGGTTTAATTATACCATGATGCTTGCATTTCCTTGCAACATAACGAGCTCAATGATGAAAATCAAATTCCAATTATTATGAAGTTCTAAGATGTTACATGAAGTTGTGGAGATATACTCATTTCATATTGCATTTCATTTAAATAGTTCACGACTTGCATATCAGTACTCCTTTTATAGGGATTTGTAGGTTACCTTTCTTATTAGGTTATCTGTGCTCCTAATCCATTCTTCTTGTGTTAGATACATTGTTATTTAAGCTGAGGATATTTGGACAACAAAAACATTGAGTTTTTATCTCACATCTTACAAACATTTAATCAATTCATTTAGGTCATACGTTATCTTCATTAGGTGTGTTCATTTGTATATTATCCATTTATCTTACATGCATGTTTCACGTGTGTAAATTCCATAACATTTCATTATCTTTTCATTATGATATCAATTGTTATCTTTTAGTCATTTGAACGAACATCATCATTTATTATCCATTATATGCATTTAAGACCATCATGTATTTCCAATCATCATTCATTTACATCATTATTTAATGTCCATTTATTATCCATTATCCACATTGTTCTTTACATCATTTCATTAGTAATCACATAGCATTATATAAGAGTAAATTCATTTAAGACATGCATTTATATTAACCTCATATGATTAACCATTAAGCATTAATAATATCAGATAGAATATAAAGCATTTTGCATTCTAAGACATACATTCTATACATATTAAAGTAAAACATCACATCTTGCATATGTCAGTACGCACATGTATATAAAATAATAAAATCAAAGTAAATCATGATAGAACTGCATCACTGTATATATAGAGTCCATCAATATAGAGTCCAATCATATAAAGTCCATCAAACACAACAAAATTGTCCAAATGTCCAATGATATAAAGAAATATAACAATGTGTCCAAAGTCAGTGTCCATCAAGTCAAAAATATAATGATACAATTATAACATGATACAAAAGTGTATACACTGATCTCTCAAAATCTATGATCTGCTGCCTCCAGACTCTATCTGTCTCTGTCTGCGAGATGCAATGAGACCCCATGTTGTTGAACCACCTGATCGTGAGGATCCGCCTTGATCTCCTGAACCTATCGGTGCTCTCGGAGGGCGTGATGAAACACCACCACTACCAGCTGGTGCTTGTCTATCATCAATCACAGTCCTAATAGCCACTAAGCTCTCTCTATAACTCCCAATCCACTGATCCCTCAGGACCGCCTGTTTGTAAGCCTCTCGATAGTAGGATATCTCCTTCCCTGCACATATCATGGCTCTCAAGCTATCTCCATGGGGACCCAAATCCTCTGTGTGTTGTAGCTCATCTAATAACATCTCTGACTCCCCGAGTCTCTCAATAGCTGCATCCCGCTCATGTCTCAGTAGTCCCATCTGGCTCTCTAGCCTCTCAATCCACCTCTCCAGACTAAGAACACGGTCTGCCTGCACCTGTGTCATTGCTAGTCGGACTAGCAATGAGTCAATATCAGGATCCTCCTCCTCTGTAGCATCTCTCTGTAAATAGGGATCCTGTCCCTCGATGCCCATCTCTGCTGGCTCCTCCTGAGCATCCACATCCGCCATCGGTACATCCTATTCATCCTGTACATCATCATGGATCTGTCCACCCTGTACAACTCTGTCGTGGGCTAATAAAATATTTGCCTCATCTTGTCCCTGCTCTACCTGTATCGGCACCTGTACCTATATAGCTGGTCCCTATACTAGGGCAGCTGGTATCTGTACCTGAACAATTGGTACCTATAGTGGAGCTCTTGGTCATGTCACTGCAATATGCTCCCATGCCCAAACATGGAGTAGCGAGATGCCTACTAATAATGATGCACTCCTATGGTACACCACCTGATGAAGATCATGATATAAATGCGCTAATAAGCAGACACCCCAAGCAAAATGGGTCCCATCCAACATCCGTTGTAGAGTGCAGCCCCATTCAACTGCAAATATGTGTGATCTCCGATCTGGGCATACAAAACCCCCAATCACTCCTGCTAGTACTACTGGTAGAGGCTCATACAGGTCCACCATGTCCTCCCAGTTGATCTCCTCCTCATCAATGTCATCATCTCCAAAGATGGCTCTGCACTCCGTCACTCTGTTGTGACGATCATAATGCACTAACTCCCCTATGATAGGAAGCCGAAGGATGTGATATAGATCCTCTAGTGTGACTGTCATCTCCCTTATCGGAAGATGGAAGGTACTCATCTCCGAGTGCCACCACTCTGCCAATGTCATCATCATATTCTGGTTCACCCTAATCTTGAGCATATAAATAACATGATACAAGCCAGATGCACCAATCAGCATTCTGTCAGTCTCTGATAGCGCCGGTCTCAGATTCTGTGTGACGGGATATCTCTCCCGTGACATCAAAATATCGGTAATATCCTCCTATCCAAATCAAACAAAATCAAGCTATCAAGATTTTGATAAACTGATCTACAACATCTATCTATCCTATTATATCAACTACAAACATGTTTTATCATGTGTTTTAACAGATGATTTTATCAATCATCTAGCATCAAAACTGGTTAACTAGAAACCATGCTACAATGTTGCCTATCTTGACCAAATCGATCAAATTTAATCATCGACAGATCAAATCGGCTTATCGACATCTAGTTTGACCTAATTGACTTGCTAATTTAACCAAATTCTATCAATTCAAACAAATGCACAGCACAGAAAAATGCATGTGCCGTATCTTTAAACATTTACTCAGAAACTAATATATGCGCAGATTTATTTGACATATGCGCAACAATTCACAACAAATGCGCAGCAAGAACCTATGCGCACTTTTAATTAACATTTGTGCCACAAAATTTTTCTTCTAACATGCATGCGTAGCTTCCCTAAATGAATGCGTAGAAGTTTGTATTTTCTGTGCAAACGTTGCAAGTTGCTATGCATTCATGCACCACAATGGCGCATTTGTTTGCCACCCAAGAAGAAATTTTTTCTAAAAAACTAACCTATGATTCGATCTAACCTACACATGCTAAATCCTATTCTATCATGCTGAAAATCACAAATTGACAGAGGTTCGAACCACCTACTGGCTCACCCGAATTGGGTGGTCGCTAGAAGTGTCTAGCCCTCTTGAAGCGGTGATCTGACAACGGAAATGACATCTTGGCAGCTCTTCTCTTCACTCTCTCGCACTCTAATCTCCAAATGACAAGTGTGCACAATGAGCCTATTGTGGACCCCTTTGCCCTATTTACAGCCTGTGGACTCGATGTGCTTGGTGTGTGGACCCTATCTCTCATTTTTCTTCCGTTTCACCCCGTTTTCACCCATCTTTTCTACTGTTTCTTTCGTGAGATTTATTATCTAACTTCGAAAAAACAAAACAACATAATAAATCAAATGCAAATAAATCTTTTTGGTTAATCAATCTCTCGAGGGGGCATGCATAGGTCATCTCAGACATTGTCTGGGGCAGGGGCAAAATACTTGAAATTTTCTTTGAAACAATGTGACACACATTATTTCAAAGAGGGGCAAAATGTATACACTTAAAAATGGCTTCATTAATTAATTAAATATTTATTATTTAATTGATATTGACTTGATAAATTAATTAAATATTTATTATTTAATTAATAATTATTTCTTCTATTTATTAAATAGATTATTCAATTTATTTAGTAAATTCACTATAGTCTATTCCTCTATCCTAAGTCTTCTAATTAGTCTTATTAAAGTGATTTAATTAAATACACAATCACCTAAATATGACTAAGTCCCCTAGTCCACCTCATCTACCCAGTCACCTGACACATCACTTTGGCTAAAATAAATAATTATTATTAATTATTTATTGATAATTATCCTCATCCACACATGTCCTATTCTTAAGGGCTATGTGGCCTCATAGGACTTGTTCTCATGACCACATGTCCTCTCTTAAACCAAGTCAAAAGACATGCCCTATTCCTAAGGGGCTTCTCAAGCCACCTCTAAAGGTCAAAGGTGACTCATGGGACACTTGTACAAAGAGTCCTCATAAGGAAAAGGTCTCTCCCTCTTTCTCTCTTGGGTCTTTGTGAGACACTTGACATGTGTCTTTCCCTTCCACCTTGTTCTCCCCCATGTCAATGTGAGAGGAACATCATCCCTATTCTTCCTCTCACATTCCAACTACATCCCTCTTTCTCTCAACTCCTTCAACCAAGTCAATCCTAGCCCGAGGATCTTCCACCTTTCATTCTCAACCGTAGGATTGTGCCACCTAGGCTTAGATCCTCCAAAATTCTCTAAAAGGAGCCTAATTTCCCCTTTGTGAGTGAATAGGTATTTTTGTAATCAAGCATTCAAGCAATAGACAATCAAGCATTCAAGCATCCAAGCACTCATTATCAAGCATATTCATATCATTTTGTGAAGCATCCACACTATCATCATCTCATTTGCATAATTAGGATTTAGTTTTGCATTCAATCATTCAATCTCCACACTTTGGTATCATCTTGGGCAAGGAGCTTCAAATTGGAAATCTAAGAGCTCAACACATCCAAGAAATCAGAGCATAGGAGGACAATGGAGACAAGCTACATGGTAAGTGAAGGTAAAACTTTGTTTTAGCTTCATTTTTAATTGTATTCTTCATTGTTGTTTGCTAATTAGTTAGATTTATTAATCTTAGAATAGTTAATTTATCATTTATAGTAGTTAGACATCTAATTTGCATACAGTCACAAACATCTAAAGAAGGAAAATGGTAAAGGAATGAGATACCTACATGAAGATGAGATGGATATGAAAGATATGGCTATGGCATACATTGGGTAACTTATTGATGAGTCTATGGAATCATGTTGATGACTTGATTGAATTACATGATTCTATTATGTATTCAAGATCATGACTAAACAAGTTTGTGTGGTCGATAAATGAAGATTTATGTATACATCAAGCTAGTATAGTGTATACTGAGTATAGTATTAATCGAGCAAGTAATCACCAACACATTTTGATATTGACCGAGTGAAAGAAAGAAAGAAAGTTTATAACAAACAACTGAAAATGATGAGTTGGACAATTGCTTATGATTCTAAGGTAGAAGATAATTTTTGTTATGATGATCCAACGACTGACAAAATTCAAGATTGATCGAATGAAGGAGAATGAAATGTGTTAATAATACAACTATCGAGGAAGGTTAAAGAGGCAAAATGAATGGTGAAGATTAAGAGGTAAAATCTACAGATGAAAAGAAAATGGTTTATGATGTCTATATAAGGAGACATGAGATTCATTATTGAGTCTGAGATTTTGATGCTCCAAGAGAATTCACGTGAAAAGGATTATTTTCATGCACCACTAATCAAACTGGTTGAAGACAGAACCGAGTAGAACTGCAGATAACACCGAGCGACAGAGAAGTATATATCGAGCAGAACAGAGTTGGAGGATATGAAGGGTTGAATTGATTATTGATCAGAGGTATTTTGAGCTTAGCATAGATCTGAAAATCTGAAAATCAAAGTTGTATTTGAGTCAGATCATTACTGTATTAGTTTAACCATTGTTATAGATAAATCTCTTAACCGAGTGAGACTTAACAATCTTTTGTATTTCAATATGACATTCAATGAATGTTGTTTATTTTCTTGTTGACCCCATAGTGAATGCATGGTCAAAAGAGAAATATTAGTGATAAATTATCTAACCAGGTCACACCTCACAGTGTGTTTTGTAACCTTTAACAGGGTTGGCTCTTAACTGAGCTCACTTCAGAAGAGTGAATTATTTTGGGTTACCAATCCGAGGTGGTTTTTCCCCTAACAAGCTTTCCACGTTAAAAATCTGTGTTATATGTGTATGATGTGTTGAATTGTTATTTTTCTTTACACATTTCATAAATGGATAGATCGATGAATACAATATTTAATTTACTGGTAATTGGTAGATGTAGAGAAAGGCACAGTTGATATCTTACTGAGTTGATTATTTGAGAGAAAAGTTTTAATATATCATCTGGGAGATTTGGGACTATAGGATAGCTAGACTTAACTGATTCACCCCCCTCTCAGTTATCTAACAATCACAAACTACAAATGCCATTTTCTTGATCTCACAAGTAGAACCACAGTACATAAATGAGGCACGCAGAGATGAATCATGGATCAAATCCATGAAGGAAGAACTGGAGAAAATTCAAAAAAATAACACTTGGGAATTGCTTCCAAAGCCTAAAGACAAAAATGTGATTGGTACTAAGTGGATATTTAGAAACAAGATGAATGAAGGAGTTGTTGTTAGAAATTAGGCCAGATTGGTGTGTAAAGGGTATCACAACAAGAAGGAATTGATTTTGAAGAAACCTTTGCACCTTTTTCTAGGATTGAGGTAGTAAGGTTATTCTTAGCCGATGTTACTCATAAGAATTTCAAAGTATATCAGATGGATGTGAAATCATCTTTTCTTAATGGAGACTTGGAAGAGGAAGTATAAATTGAGCAACACGATGGATTTCCTTTATCAAAAAATGAAGATCTAGTTTGCAGATTGAAGAAGGCTTTGTATGGATTGAAACAAGCACCAAGGACTTGGTATGAAAGATTGGATAAGTATCTAATTCATTTGAGATTAAAGAAAGGTAATGTTGACAACAATTTGTACTTAAGAATCAATGAAGAAGGTATCTTGATTGTTGAAGTTTTTGTTGATGATATCATCTTTGGAGGAAATGATGAAATGGGTAATAAGTTTGCAAATGAGATGAAGAGTGAATTTGAAATGTCTATGATTGGGGAGATAAAATTATTCCTTGGATTATAGATTAGTCAAAGTAAGAAAGGGATATTCATATCGCAGACCAAATATCTTAAAGAAATATTGAAAAGGTTTGGCATGGATGACAGTAAACTTGTTGGAACTCCTATGGTAACTAGGACTAAGTTATCTTTAGAGGATAAATAAAATAATGTACCATAGACAAAGTATAGATCAATGATTGGATATCTTTAGTATCTAACACATACTAGACCTGATATTGCTAATGTAGTTGGAATTGTTGCAAGATTTCAAGAAGATCCCAAAGAATCTCACTTTATGGCAGTAAAAAGGATATTCAGATATCTAAAGGGTACATTTGAGTTTGTCTATGGTATGATAGATCAAAGGAATTTACATTTCATGTTTTCACTAATGCTGATTAGGTAGGGAATGTTGATGATAAAAAGAGTACAAGTGGAGGAGCATTCTTTCTTGGTAAAAGGTCGATTTCTTGGCTTAGCAAGAAGCATGACTACATTGCTCAGTCTATAGAAGAATTAGAGTATGTTGTAACAAAAATCAATTGTACACATATCATATAGATGAAGCAAATGTTGAAGGACATTGGAGTATGTCTTGAGGATTAAGTTACTATCCATTGTGACAATACTAGCATAGTAAATATGTCAAAGAATCTTGTTATGCATTCAAAGACAAAACATATAGCAATAAAGTAATCATTTCTTGAGAGATCAAGGTAGTAGAAAAAGAAGCAAAGTTAGAATATGTGAATACAAAGGAGAAAAAAGAAGACATTTTTACAAAACCTCTACCAATGGATATATTTGAGTATTTGAGAGGTATGCTAGGGGTTATTCCCCATCCTACTTTTTAATAATTGATGCAAAAATTGCATTAGTCTAGAAATATCATAGCACTATTTCATTATCTAGATTGAATTCTTGATGCTTCTCCTATGGGGGAGTATATGTATTTGAGATGAGTCACTGAGGAATCTTGGTACTGACATTTAACAATGTCTTGAAGATGGACATACACAATTGTTGTCAGAATAATTGTATGCACAGGTTAATATATTAATAAAGTATTATGTTAGCCTCGGTCGTTAGTGACCGAGAGGTTAGACAGTTATGTCACGACATTTCGGTCATGGCCCTTCGGGTACTTTATATACCCTCTCAGAGGATGGACACGAGAGATATTATGGTATGATCATTATGATGTAAATGTACTTGCCAGTCTGGAATGATTAATGCAAGTATTTATTATTCTATGATATATTCTTTGTTTATTATATTTCCTTTACTATGTTTGTGCAATACTAAGTTTACCCCAGTGGGAAAACATTTGGCATTGTTGCCAAATGAATATGGCAAGTGATGGAATGAGTGGACAGATGGGAATACCATTGGAGGAGGATATCAATGTGAGGATGAATAAGGATGAAATCATTGCATAGACTTTATGCCTAATCAATTGAATAAAAATAAAAATATAAAGAAGAGGAACAAGCCATCAGACAAGCCATACTTGCACAACAGTAAGCCGAGAGAAGGGAGAGATTAAGAAGATGCACCGAAGGACTACCGAAGGGAGTAAGCGAAGGCGAGCGTCTGGAGGAATCTAACCAGGAGGCTGAAAGAAGTGATGAGGACCGCCTAGAGGAAACAAGGAGCTTGTTTGGGTCCTTAACCTTAACCCCATGAACAGAAGCAAGAGAAGCCCGAAGGAAGGAGGAAGAGGAAGCCGCATGGAGGGAGGCTCAGGAAACCACTATTTCCGAGAGTGTCGAAGTGATAGAGGGGCACAGGGATCATAGTAGCCCACTAGGCTTGGACAGTTCCAGTAGTTCAGGGACATCAAGTGGTACAGTACCAAACAATTTTGGAGGACCAACACCGGCAGTACCATCCCAGCCTATAACACAACCGGTGTTGCAAACACAGTCAGCACCTAGAAAAGTAACCATGGTGACACACAAAGAGAAATTGCCCAAATTTCATGATGACAAAAAGGATGATCCAGCATGACATTGTCATACGTGCGAAACCATCTGGTCAGCCAACAGGGTTACCGACCAAGACAAATGGATGAAGCAATTCCCTGCCACACTGAGAGGAGTTTCCATTGACTGGTACTTAGACTTGGATAAAACCAAGATAACCACGTGGGATGAACTAAAGAAGGGATTCGAGAAGGAGTTATGGCTCCTCAGGGATGACAATGAGATAGTCTAGAAAATCTATGGAATGAAACAAGGTAAGAAGGAAACCATACGAGCTTATGGTCGCCGACTAAAGGAGCTAGTCGGGAAGATGGAAAGCCAACCAACATATATGGCTTAAAGAAGAGATGGTTTGTTGAGGGCTTGAACTCCAAGTTATGGTGGAAGATGAAAATAGTACCTTCGACATCCTATGACAATGCATATAACTAGGCCATGGACCTAGAAAGTGAGAACAAAACATCAAAAAAGAAGAAGAACAAATCATCGCCATCAGACAATGACACTTTCGAAGAAGATAGCAGCAGTGACGACCAGCGGAAAAAGAAAGTCACGGCACTCTAGAAAGACATGGAGAGAATGGTAAAAGAATTTAAGTCAATGAAGGGGAATATGAGTAAGGATGATGAACTCTGGTGCACGGAGTGTAAAGAAAGTGACCACACGAAGGGTGCTTGTCCCAAAAAGGCATTCTGTGACATCTACTAGATTATGGGACATTCCACAAGGGAATGCCCATATAACATGAAGACATGACACTGACAAGTGCTCTTTACACAAGAGCAACCATCCACATCAAGAGTGACAGAACCAAACAATAATGCATCTTCAAGGGGTTACTGAGGCAACCGACGAGGCAGACGAGGGAAGAATAATAATTCCACCATTAACAGGGTCCAGTACAATGCGAAGGGATGCCCAATGATCCAATGTAGGGCATGCAACCAATGGGGTCATTACGTAAGCAAGTGTAATAATAATGACGCCCCTCAGCAGCTGTGTTGGTGGTGCAGCCCTGGTGACCATGAAGATGCCAATTGTCCTAAGTCTGGCGTAGGGACCAATCTGCTCGATATTGAACGAAATGCAAGGATAAAAGAAGTGGTATTGACTCTTACCTGAGGGCAAGCGAAGGAAGCTAGGTACCCCCGTACGGAGAAATAGAGGATGCTGGAAGTAGGACTCTACAACACAGACGCGGAATGAAACATTGTACGATAGATGCTCCAACTGGAGGTACCTATGAAACTCCAGGACCTCCTACACACCATGCCACATTTGGGGATAGTCCTACTGGACACAAAGGTCAGCCAAACCAACACGAAGCACACAGACACTTCCATACCTGGAGGCTCCGCAACAAATCCAATGCTGCTAGCCGTTAATAATGGCAGACACCCAGCTGTGGTGGAGATGGGCATTCTCGGCACTATTCTAATGGACACCATAATAGATGGCGGTTCTGGAGTAAATGTCCTACCCAAGGACACATGGAAAAAATTAGGGAAGCCTACCCTGTGGTCACCAACATTTAATTTGCTAGGTGTTGATCAGCACGGGATTAAACCCCTCAAAACATTGATGGCACAACCAGTTACGGTGGGTGCACAACCATTTGTACTTGACTTCGTGGTCATCTCACTTAAGAAGAAGGGCTATGACACCATCCTGGAGAGAGGATGGCTAGTGGTGGCAAAGGAAAACCATAACTAGAAATAGAATACACTCTTGATGGAGAGTGGAGGTAGGAAATTTACCATTGATCTTCAAACCCAGTTGGTGAGTGAGGAACTTGCCTCTTCCTCAGGGTCAGAATTTGAAGGGGAAAATGACCCACGAGACGAAGGAAGGAACGGAATGGAACCGAATAGTGAAGGCGTGCTAAGATTGGGAGAATACGTAGAGGATGATGTAGATTCACTAAACGGTCTCTTCCACTAGCAAATAGAGGATTATGAACTCTTCCAACCAACATGCAATGTACTAAGTATTGAGGAGGTACCAAAAACATTTCCCTCTGAGTACGGTGAATACAACGAAGGGGATTTGAAAGTAAGCGAAGTCCTGATGCATAAATTTGATGAGCGAAACCCCCTGAGGTATAAGAAGGAAGAGGAACCTAAGATCATTCCTGTCCATAATGATTGGAATCCTGTGTGGAAGACCGTAACCTTTAAAATCTTTATTGTCCTTCTTCTTATGTATGGGAAGGAGACTGTGGTCCTTGTAGAATTTATGGTTCCACGCCTTTGGATTGCCATTGAAAACAGACTTGGTGACAGGGAAATTTTGAGGGAACGGTTGCCCAATGAGATTAAGCAAGGAAAATTTCAGGAAGTTAGTAGCTATGACGGGGCTATCAAGTTGTGGACTCTCGATGGATTGGAGATACACAAGGCCATCAACGGGTCCAAATTGAAACCTTACTCGGAGAGGATAGACCAGAGAGCCAAAGGATGGAAAGGGACTCAAGAGGTCAGGCAAGTGACTTGAGAGACGGAGGATGGAAAGGGACTTGAGAGGTCAGACAAGCGACCCAAGAGCCATCTGTACAAGCGGTATAAGCATCCGGACGGTAATGAAAAAATAAGTTTTAAAAAAAAAAAAATACCAAAACTAAAAAAAAACTGAAAAAAAAAAGAAAAAAAAAAGAGAAAAAAAAAGAAAAAAGAAGTGTTGTTACCGTATGGTGTTTGGCCGTACGACGAATAAAGCATGACACCGTACGATGAAAAGAAGTCAGTAATGCTATCGTACGACAAAAGATAGTCAAGACACCACACGACATATGTGCCAAGAAGTTAGACAACACACGAGTGACAAGTATTGTACGACACTGTACGGTCCAGCAACAACCGAAGGTGATCCCAGAATCGTACAATGATGAAGAGGCAAGAATATTTGTATGGCATATAAGCCCGTACGACACCCAGAAAAGGGTGAAACGCACCGTACGATATCGGACATTCCATCCCGCATGCAAGGGAAAGCAGAAACGTCATATTGTGAACACGGTTACATTCGCGCGCATCCCTACGACATACACGATATTTGAGACTATATGGAAAAGCACCGTACGACATAAGAGGAGGGTTAAAAGGGAGGTCCATATGGTTTGAAGCATAGTCTGTACAGTGAAACAAAAATCAATAAAAGTATCAGTCTTGCATTCTGTACGGTACGAAAGCCAACGAGAAGAGTAAAAACACAAGGGAGAGTTCATACGATAGGGAAAAGGGAAAATAAATAAGAAAAAGGGTACGGTATTAAAATGGAAGAATGTAGTCTATTGATGGCAAGGACTGGAGCAGCGAGGAGAAGGTTCTAAAATTTTTTTTTAAAAATGATGACAAATACAAACAGTTCACATTGAATAACGTATGGTACCGAAGGGAAGGACAGAAGCAGGTAGTGAAGAAAACATAAGCGGTTGCCAGAAAGAGTATGGGATCAGAAGAAAATCACAAAAATTATGTGTTCCATGGACTTTTGTGTGCCCTAAGACCCTAGGGGGGCGCTGCCCCTTGACCCCGCTGGGGGCGTTGCCCCCTAGACCCCCAGTCAGTTCATTTATCATCCTTTGGAAAGTATGACCAGTTGATGGCACCCGGAGCTGCTGCAAGCATGGAGTGTATGCATGTTGGAGGTAGAGAGAGCACTAGAGCAAGCCTTTCGAGAGGGGTACTATGCCTTGAGGCACTCATAGTAGGTGTTGGCTGGACATGAGACTATCTTGGTGGATGCATAAAGAGCTCGAGAGGAGCTGACCACCCAGTTGGAGCTAGTAGAGCGACACTTGGATCAGAGTACCCAGGAGTTGGAAGACAGTATTGGTTGAACAAGAGTTAGTGGAGGCTACAGCTGAAAAGTATGTTTTGGAGACATGTTTGGTGCAGGCATAGGAGGAATGTGATGTAACGGAAAAGACCCACTGGAAGCAGCATTGATGGGAGGGTGGCACTTCAGCTTTGTTAGGGATGCCCCTCTGCCCCTTCTCTTCAGCAATTTTCTTATTCTATGTAGTGTATTTCATCTCCATGTTGTTGTAAGTCGTCGGAGATGACTTTTTTTGGGGGGTGGGATGATGTTGTCGGGATAATTGTATGCATGGGTTAATATATTAATAAAGTATTATGTTCACCTCGGTCGTTAGTGACCGAGAGGTTAGACAGGTATGTCACGACATTTTGGTCGTGGCCCTTTGGGTACTTTATATACCCTCTCGGAGGATGGACACATGAGATATTATGGTATGATCATTATGATGTAAATATACTTGCCAGTCTGGAATGATTAATGAAAGTATTTATTATTCTATGGTATATTCTGTGTTTATTATATTTCCTTTACTATGTCTATGCAATACTAAGTTTACCCTAGCGGGCAAACAAAAATGATACCTTTGACATTAATGTCAATGGGGGAGATAATAACACATGAAAAATATCCTTTGATATGTATGGATTAATATCAATGGGAGAGAAGAGTATGAGAAGATCATCCTTTGGGGGAGAAATGTTCACAAGATTCATATTGATTGATGATTGATGAAAAGGATTTGAAAATATGTTGATGTATGGGGGATATTAACACCTTCCTTATACATTGTGGAATAGTAGATGCAATAGAGGAATGTTTGGTATGTATGGAACTTAGATATTTTTCATCTATGTTGTCATCAATGCCAAAGGGAGAGATTGTTAGCATGAATGTTGATGGTATTCCTGCGAGGGAGTATCCTAGTAGTGTTGGAGACATGTTACAGTGATTGTGTGTTGCATTCATGAAAACGTTTATCATTGATGTCAACATATTTTACTGACTGGTTCTTCAGAAGCTTGCAATCAGGTTGCAGAGAATTGTACAGACATAGTACAGAGAATTAGCACGTGCAAACTTAGATGGAGAATCTACATAATGTCTTGGGTCACTGGTTGTGATCGCACATGCTTATGAATTGATCTAACATAGTTATGTTTGATTTACTGATGACTATTTTTCTCGAGATAGAAATTGTGATTTTCATAGAATTGACTGTAGAACTTTTTGGATAGCATTTGTGATTGTTTAAGTCTTTATGAGCGAACATAGGTTCATGTTGGACACTGGTTAGAGAGATTATTGTGATCATACAGATTTTTGATCATATAGGTGATGTCATCTATGATGTGTGTATTGGAAAAGAGCTATTTAGAGGACGACTTGAAACACGTTTCAAGTAATTTGATGAGCGAGATTGATTTACAGATTTGGATGATAAATTGATGTAATTGTTATGTTGTAACATTGTAAGAGGTATCGTATGCATCTTTTCATGGGTCTATTTGTATTTTGTAAATAGGATTTATCTTATGTAGGTCGATCTAGATTTAATTATTGTAACTTGTATATAAGGATTAAAATCCTTGGAAAATAAGGATGATATATATGAAGAAACTACATATGAAAATTGTAGAGGTGAATACGAGCCTGAGGTTGCATTTGTTTTTGTTTGGAAAATAGTAGTTGTGCATTTGGGAACAATTTGGAGCTTTCTTGCAAGTGATTGAGTAATGAAAGCAGTTTCAGGTCAGAATTGTCTTACTCTTGAAGGTGTGAGGTTTGGAGAACTTGAGGGTGTCTTTAACTCTCAAAACTCTTGATCAGGTTGATCTATTACACCCTAATAGGGTTATTTCCTCTAGCAGGGATGGAATCTTAGTAGGGATCACATTGTAAAAGGCTCCTAACAGGGTCTATCCTTTAATCAGGACCTTCCTATTGTAATAATCGACTCCTAACAAGGTCATAACTCTTAAAAAGGTTATTATACTTAGTGTAGATATTTGTGGGTACCATCCCCACCAAATTATTTCCCTTAATAGGGTTTTCCTTGAGAAACAATCTTGGTATTCATGTGTATGTGTATTATTGCTACATTTACTTTTTAGTTCATTATTTTGGTTTCAACATTAAGTTTTAAGTTAAAGTTTAAAGTATTCATTATTGGAATCAACTGATTCATCCCCCCTCTCACTTGATTAGGACATTTTTATTCTAACACTTGATTGGTGCATCGAGCCACATGAATTGGTCGTGAAATTAGCTCAATACAATTCTCATCCACTCTAATTTGAATACACTTGGTACATGCAGGGCATGTATTAAAGCCCTAGTCTCTAAATGGATATGTTCATCCTTCATCTTTCCATTCTCACACAGATTCTAGAATAATGTGTTCATATTATCTTGACAAATTTCTTCAAAATTACAATGGATGAAGGCACGAATATCTTCGATCAATCAAAATTACTCTTGGAGGAATTGAGGATAGAGCTCCCATCTTGTCAGGCTCAACGGATTTAGATGGAGGTAGCTTGTACTTCAGATTGACAATATCAACCTTCTCAATGACAACAGGCTTTTGAACTTTAGGTGCCATCGATTAAAAGATATAAACGCTTGATTGAGATAGGTTTTCATTTATATATCAACTCAGTCGCACTTTTAGAACTTGGGAAAACACTAGAAATCACTTGAATATCCTTGATAATGCTTAGATTTGTTCAGTCAAATGCTTGAATTCTCTCAAAAGACTCATTTCTGCAATGTGCTCAAATGCTCTTGAAAACTTAAGGTAAAAATAAAATAGAAAAGTGGTCTATTTATATCTTTTCCTCTATTAGGGTTTCCAACGGCTATAATTTTTGCATTTAATGTTGTCACCAACTCCCTTTTCACTGATTACCAATTACACTTCCTTACACCGAATGAAATAAAATAACATAGTCTTTAACCAATCAAACATGAAATGTTAACTTTACAACATATATCCAAATGCATCTTAATATTCTTATATGGATCTTTGCTCAAATGTTAGGAACCGATTTAAGATTGAATTTTAGCTCACAATTCCTACACATACCTTTGACCGATTCGGTGAAGATAGGTGCACCCGATCCAGAGGATGAGGTGCCATCGATTGTTCCAAGTGCAGTTCCATCATCTAGAGACTTTCTCCTCCATATTTTATTCATCTACTCTCTTATTTATTCAACATTTACTTTAATAGTTTCATTTTTTTCTTCCTTAGTTGGAGTTTTGCCTCAGTACCTACAATATTTGGCTAGATGAACGATCTTATGATAGTGAAAACATGTCATTCTATGATTTCTCCATGACCTTATATTGTTTCTACTATGCATCAAAATGCAATTTGTTGCTATGTGTCCAAATCTTCCACATGTTGTACATGAAATTCTTGTATTACATAGTCTCATGGTATTGTTGAGCCTTGTCAGTTGTTTGCAATTTTATGTCAGTTAGATACCCATTTGAAATTCTTTCTTTGTGACTTGAAATCTTCAAACTTATGACCATATCTATTGCAAGTATTGTAGTAACCATTGAATTTTGGCTTTCTTGTATTGTTAGCAATTTGCCTTGATCTACACTCAAATTCTTTATGACCATACTTATTGCAATTGTAACAATATCCATCAATTTTAGAAATTCTAGGTGGCTTACCTCTTTTACTCCTACAAACATTGGCTGTATGACCAAGTTTCCCACAATGATAACAAGTAGGATTTTTTTGTCTTTGGTGGGGTAGTCGTATCTCGGTTAGCTGCTTGATTTGAGGACTCTCCCTTCTCGGTAGTGTTGTTTTCACTAATCCCAAGTCCAATTGTATCTCTCAGTTGTCTCTGACCTCTAACTTGTTCATCCAGTATTCTTAATGTTTCTTCATTCCTTTTCAATACTTCATTTTCATCCTTTCATATTTCAGTTCAATCTTTAGATGTTCATTCTTTGATCTCAGTCCAACAATCTCTTCAACTTTCCTTGTAATCTCCTGATTAATACCAATTTTTTAATGTCATATTATAGTGATTTTGTGTCAACCTCTATATTTCCACATCTTTCTCATTTAGTCTTTCACTCATATGTCTTCTCTCATCTTCTATCACTCTCTTATCATCTTCAAATTTTCTCTTTTTCTCCAGGACTTCACACAGTCTTACTGATTGAGCTTCTTGTTCCCTCTTCAATGATTTTACCCACTTTGTTAGGATTTTGTTCTTTTCAGTTAGTTTTGATATGGAAGCTTTAGATTCATCATAAAAACTTCCCTCTGACTATTCTTCAAGTTCTTCAACCTGATCTTGAGCATCTTTCAATTGATGGGCTAACTCCTTTCTGTTGTTAAGTGAATGCTTCAACTTTGTTCTTAGTTCATCAATCTGATCATTTGCAAATTTTAGTTCCATGTTCATATTGTCAATCACCTTTTCATACTTATAGCTTTCAATCTCTTCATATATTTCCTCTCAAGTGGTTAAACTTCTAAATAAGAGACTCATCTCTAATACCAATTGTTGGATTAATTATGGAAAGTTAAGTACTCGGGGGGGGGAGGGGTGAATCAATACTCCAAATTTTTTTATCAACTTTTCTAACCATTTACTGAATTATAAACTTTGCATGAATCATTAACAAATATAGAAATCAACACATAAAACATAAATCATAACACCATGATTTGTGGTCTTGTAGAAACCCTTGGTCAGAGGGAAAAACTATGGTGGGGATGACACCCACAATTCTTCACTACTATAGTAAAAAAGTTGCTCAGTTAGAGCTGCAAAATTATCTATTTCTAATAGCTTACCCTGTTAAGAGTATTTTCCCTGCTAGGAGTACAAAGACTTATTCAGTCTACCTTGCTAAAGGATTTTACAACTCTAATCTAAGAGATGTACCCTATTAAAGGATTTACAAATTAAGACCTACTCGGTTAAGGGATTTTACAAATCTGATTACAATATAACCAATACTAAAAATATCTATAATGATGCATCAACAAATGCTTGTCAGACTCAATATGTTCAGTATCAATTTACCTCATTCTGCATTTCACTCACAATCCAACTTTTGTACTCGGTAGCTTCAACTCTGATTCACATTCACTGTTCTGTTACTCAGTACCTTCTCTTCTCTTCATCACCTTCACATTATTTTTTGTCTGATCATCACCTGCTCTCTGTAATTCCTCTTCTCTACTCTATCTCACTCTCTGATCTTCATACACTGATCCTTTTATATTTAATCTAGAACCGATGGAAAAGTTCTAGATTCTTCTCCTTAAATGGTGCTAGCATTGGTTACATCTCCAATTTATATATTCCACTTAATTTATATTGTTGTACCTTACCTCATAATCATGTGCCATCATCTTTTTTTATATCTCCAATGCTTTACCAAACAATCTTCTTGGAATTTATAAAACATTTTATGCTCGATGTCCAGATTCAATGTATCTATTAGAATTTTTTATGTTAGTTTGTGTTACTCGGTAACACGTTTTATTCTCACTCGGTAACATGTATACTCAGCTCGATTATAGCTAACTTTCTCTTCGACTTAGTAACTTCTCGGTGCCTTCCTTTCTTTTCATGGTGCATGTTTCTTATTTCCCTTTACTCAAACTAACTTTTCCTTTACTAGATGACTTGTTTTCTTTACCGATTGAGTCCTATGACTCCTTCATTCACTGATTGACTTTGACAATCAATGTGACTTTAACAAAACTAATGAAAAAAAATAATTCTTTTAGGAGTATCAAGATTCACCGGTCATGGTAGATAGAAGGTGACATGGACATTATGTTGGCTGCGAATAGCTATTTCTTGGTGTTCTTTTCTTGCATGCTTGATCGAGATCATGTTTTTGAGGGAGACCCATATTTTTATAATCATGTGGGGTTGTTCGTTAAATCTTGGCATATGCGGTTCAATTCTATAGATGATCTCCTATCGAGGGATCTTGTTTGGGTTCTCATATTGAGGCTTCCTTTAGAGTTCTAGCAAGAAGAAATTTTGTGCCAGATAGATGCTTTTCTCGAGAAGCCGACCACAATTTCTCATCAATCCCTAGATAGAAAGGTTATTTCTTAATTACGCCTAAATTTGTGTTGAGATTGATTTAAATAATCTAATGTCGAACTCTTTGGAAATTTTACCTGGATCTTCTTCGTGGGTACATCAATTAGATTATGGATCCCTACCTTTCTAGTGCTGAATATGCCATGAGTATGGGCATTTGCAAGGAAAATGCCCTTAGGTTTCTAAGGGGAATGATAGTTCTATGGGGGATCTTGGTGGGTCTTCTTCAACAAGACCAAAGTTGGATAATGAAGGTAAAGTGAAATCCCAGATAGATAATACAGGTAAGGGGAAAGCCCAAATAGATACTGCAAGTAAAGGGAAAGCCCCCATGAATGAGGTAGGCCCTGATAAGGATGGATTAATTCCTTCTAGAACCCAAGCTAAGGGGAAAGGATAGAAGAGATCTTTATAAGTCGACAACTTGATGTAGGTTTTAATCATTTAAATGTTAGATAATATGGCCTTATAGGAAGGTATTCCTCCATATGTCTTGTCTGGTGTGAGATGATTAGTTGGGGGGATTCCTCTCTAGGATTCCCATATTGTGAACCAGGATATAATTGTTCAGCATTAGAGTGTGGCCCCTATTGGCCTTGAGTTTGGAGCCCTTGTGGCTATTGTTGTGCTACATAACAATGATATTGTGTTAACAGACTTGTTCAAGGAGGTATTTGCATCTAGTAAGGGCAAGGGGTATCCTTTAGAATTGGGCTTGATACAAAGACCTTTAAGAAAGTTTCTTTTTCCACTCCTTCAAGAAGTGGATGCAAAAAGGACTAGGAGAAAATCAAAATTGGTAGAGATTTTTTGGCAGAGTCTGGGGTTGTCAAGCCCATGGAAGCTCATTTCCCTCACTCTACTCAATGATTATTCTCTCATGGAATGTTAGGGAGTTGAATAGAATCCCCAAAGAAAAATCTATTCATGAGTTGGTGGTTGATCATTCTTCATATATCTTTTGTATTCAGGAGACTAAGCTTTTAGTGGATTCCATGTTCTGATGTAGTTCTAAATTTTGGTATTATGGAAAATGTCAAAGAATTGGGTCTATGAGGATATCTGGAGGTTTGGCTATGTGTTGGGACCCAAGGAAAATTACCCCTCTTTGGTGGATGTCTAGTCACTCTTCTCTTTCTATGGTTGCCACTAGTTTGGGAACTGGTGAGATGATTTTGGTCACCAATGTGTATGCTCACGTTGATCCCTTTGGCAAGATATGGTTTTGGTCACATATAAGGTATGCTAGAAGTTGTACCTCCTATTGATCACTTTTAAGTTTGGAGGATAAAAGAGGTGGGCTAGCACATTTGGGGCCTTCTTCTGAGATTCGTCGTAAAAATATGGTTCTTTTGCATCTTAATGATGTTAAGCCAATTAATGGGCTTTTTACTTGAAATAATAGAAGGGGTGGGGAAGATGCTATCTCTAAGAGCTTGGATAGATTTTTGGTTTCCTATTTTTAGATTAGTGGCAATCTCTCCCCCTTTTCTGAAATTCTGGATTGGAGGGGTTTTGATCATTGGCCTATCAAATTTTAAGCTAGTTGTCTTGCTATTTCCAAAAATCCTCCTTTTAAGTTCCAATTGATGTGGTTTTGGGATTCTTGTCTTCATGAATTAATGGTTTACTGGTGGCGAGATGGTGGTCAATCATATGAACTACTATGTATTCATTTACAAATAAATTACAATATGTTAAATGGAAGCTCAAAAAAAGAAACTGGATATATTTTGGTAATCTTCATACAATGAAGGAGAGCACTCAAGAACATTTGGAAATCATTACGAGGCAGATTTAGGATCTTGGTTTTCTGAAGCTCTTGGCAGAGAGGAGTCCTAGGCTTACCGAGATTTGGAATAATGGGAACTTAGGAAATTTATTGGAAGTAGAAGGATCAGATTGATTGGCTTCAGAAAGGGGATAGGAACACTGTCTTTTTCATAAATCTGTGTAGGCTCACCAGAACAAGAGTTATATTTCCTCTTTGGTTAATTTAGATGGACTTCAGTTGACTGAACTTTTCCATATTTGTCCCCGGAAGCTATCCATTTTTATTCTTCTCATTTTACAGATGATTCACCTCCTTCTGATAACGAGGAGAATATTATCTTGTCTTGTATTTCCTCTCTTATTACCAATGTGATGAATGACTCTCTCATGAGGCCGATTTCTATGTCTGAATTGGAAGCGGTTCATTGGCATGAGTAAGGGCAGAGCTTTTGGTCCTGATGGATTTCCAGTAGAATTTTTCTAGGAATTTTGGGATATTTTTATTAGGATTTGTTAGGTGTGGTTCAAAATCGTATGCTAACAAATAGATGCTTTGAGCCTTGAACTCTACATTCATAGTTCTTATCCCAAAAAAGGAAGGGGCTAATAAGATGAATTTCTTTCAGCCTATTGCTCTATGTAATGTGGTCTACAAAGTTATTACTAAGTTGATTGTAGAAAGGATTAAAGTGTGGCTTCCCACTGTTATCTTAGACGAACAAGGAGGTTTTGTGTCCGGAAAACAAATTCTAGATGATGTGGTTATTGCTTCTAAGACCATCCATTCTATGGATATTTCCAAAGAGAGATCTATGTTCATCAAACTTGATATGGCTAAGGCATACAATAGAGTTAGATGAAGTTTTCTGCAGAAAATTCTTCTTGCCTTTTTCTTTAGTTCAAAGTGGGTGAGTTGGAATATGAGTTGTGTTACTTCTTCCTCCTAGGTTTTTCTTCTTAATGGTGAGCCTTATGAGTTATTTGGAGCCTCTAGGGGCCTTTGCCAAGGAGACTTTATCTCTCCATATTTGTTTATTATTATGGTAGAGGGCCTTGGTAGATTTATTAAATATCGAGTCTCTCAAGATTTGATTCATGGTTGGAGGTAGGGCAATGTGCTGCCTAAACTTCCTCATCTTCAATTTGTTGATGATACTACTCTTACTAGAAGTGCTTGGATTCAAGAAGCTGAAGCCTTTAGGAAAACTTTGGATATTTATTTGGTTGTGTCAAGTCAGAAAATCAATGAGCATAAATCCTCTATTTATTTTTTCAAGACTCTAGAGCCTATCTAGTGGAGGATTGCGACTATCTTGAGATTTTAGATGGAGTCTCTCCCTCTAACTTATCTAGGTATTCCTATTGTTGTGGGTAGGCATATGCGAATCTTTTGGCAAAACCTACTTGATAAGTTACAGAAAAGGGTGAAACTTTGGACTCATAGATGGCTTTCTACGATTTCCCAAGTGACTCTTCTGCAATCTGTGATTCAGGTTCTTCCTATCTATAGAAGTATGGTTCAAGTGGCTTTAGTTTATTTTCTTAAAGATTTTGACGCTCTCTTATGATAGTTTCTTTGGAGTGGTAATTTGCAAAACTCTAAGTGGAGCCTAATTAAGTGGGATACAGTTTCTACACCTAAGAAGGAGGGAGATCTTGGCCTTCATTCTACAATCTCTAGTGGTCAAGCTCTTACTGCAAATTTTTATCAGCATTGTTGTTCCTGTCAGTCTCAGGTCTGGGCCCATATTCTCATACATAAGTATTTATGGGGAGTTGAACCTTTGAATGTTTCTCATATTCCTTTGGAGGGAAGGGGTTCTATGGTTTGGAATACTCTAAAGATTGTTGCTCAATTGTTCAAGAGAGGCCTTTTCTGGATATGTAATAGAGGCTTAGTGGCTCTATTTTGGAGTGATTATTGGGATGGAAATCCTCCTCTTTTGTCCTCACACCCGCATTTGTAGGCTCTCTATGAGTCTTTTCTTGTTGCTGGATGGGATAAGGTGGCACATTATAAGAAAGTTCATAATCTGGACCTTGTTGGCTATAGATGGAAGAATTCTTCAGATTGGTCGCCAGGGAGTTCAAAGAGGGACCAGAATGAGCTTTCTCAGATTCTAGCTTCTAGGGAATGCAACTATTTGATGGAACCTAATGTTTTTTCTTGGGGTGGTGCTTCATCTAGGAAATATTCTATTTCTACAGGGTACCTAGAGCTTACTAGACAATTATTTGGATATGTTGAGGTGCCTTGGTGGAAGCAGGTTTGGAACTCTTTGTCTTGGCCCAAGTGCAATTTTTTCCTATGGCTAGTGGTTCACAATTGTTGTCTTACTTGGGATAATCTTTGCAAGTGTGAATTTTAGGACCCCTCAATATGTGTTTTATGCAGCAATGGCGAGGAGTCTGTTTCCCATCTCTTCTTTCAGTGCTCTTTTGTTAAGCCAATTTGACACTTTTGGTGGAGTGCACGGGGCTGCCCCTACTGGCATGCTTCTTCTTTATCTGAGTTTTGGGATCACTTGGGGTACTCCCCTTCTAAGACCTCTTTTCTTCAGGTTGTGTGGTCTATTAGTCCTTCATTTATTCTTTGGCATGTTTGGTTGGAAAGGAATAGAAGGATTTTTCAGAATGTTAGAATTGGGGTCATGCAACTGTGGGGAAAAATCATCCACTCTCTTAGTGAAACAATTCTGGAAAAGTGTGATTTGAATGGAGGTATAGACCCTAGAGATGATGTTATTTGCAACCGCCTTAGTTTTTCTCTTTAGGGAGGGGTTCCTTTGTTTGTTGGCCATCGGTATGGGAGTAGAACCAAACATCATTCACAACGAGTTAATCATGAGGGGCATTGGAATCATCCTCTTCCCAGAGTTATTAAAATCAACACTAATGGTTCTTCTCAGGGAAATCCAAGACCTACAGGCATAGGTGGAGTTGGCAGAAGTAGTTTTTGTGAAGTCTAGTTTCTTTTCTCTATTTATAAGGGCTTTCATACTAATAATCTCATGGAGGCCCTTGTCATCCTGGTTGCTGTGGGAAAATGTTGCATGCGTGGTTGGAATAGGATTATTTGTGAGACTGATTCGTAGGTGGTTGTGAATTTGTTAACTAGACAAGAGCTCATGGGTGTTAGCTGACACTTGGATTTGGTTATTAATCAAATTCTCTAGTTACAAAGGTCTCTTGAATCCATCATTTTTACACAGATTCCTCGAGAGTTGAATGGTGTTGCTGATTGTTTGGCTAAATGGGCTTCTAAGCATATGCAAGATTGGAGTATTGCGGATAAGAGGCAACCACCTCCTGATTTATCTCATGTTTTTTATCAACTTATTAATTGTGATAGGGTTCAATAGAGCTCTCTGAACCTCTGGTTGTACTTTTTTTCTTTTTGTTTTAATAAAATTTTACCCCTCTTTTAGTAGAAAAAAAAAGTATTGTTGCAACCTATGAAATTTTTAGTGTCAGTTAATGTTTCAGTGCTAAAGACCACATGTAAATATGGGTCATAGAGCATACTTGGGGGTTACTTCCATTCTTCAAGTGACAAAGTTTTTTGAAGGGACTTTGTAGGTTAGTATCAATGTATAGGAGGTTGCTAGTCTCCAAGAGCACTTTCAACATGTTTCAACTCTTGTAAGTGGCAAAAACCCTCCAAAACCACTATGTATTTGAAAATCAACTTTTAATGACAAGGTGTTCCCTAGAGTACTCTTGACAGTTGTTTACCAAGTTAAGTGGCAAACATGATAGAAACCACACTTTATGAAAATAACCATGTTTTGGGTAGTGAGAACTAATTAGTTCAGAGCAGTCTTAGTAGTTGGTTGCCAAATGGACTAGAGGTGATAGAAAAGCACTCCTAGAGTAATTAAACCAAGACTGAATTGGTTGATAAGATCAATAAGTGATAGGAAAGTATTCCTAAAGTGGTTGGATGAAAAATAAAATGATTGATGTGATCAATAAGATGCTCTTTGACCAATAAAATTAGATGTAGTGATATAGATTAGAAAAATGCACCTCGAAAGAATATAATATGTTTTTAGTGGTGAAGAAAAGAATGTTAGACACCATAATAATATTGTTATTATAATAATCTCGTTCAATAAACATTACACTTATGTTGGTTAACATTGTTGTTGCTGCAAAAATTATTAGATTTGTTTGACGGGAAGCAACAAAATGTACTAACAAATAGAGAAGCCGTTAGGAAGTTAATGATTCTCTTCTATATTTGAGAGGGCAGCTCCCAGCTCCTATATATGATAAGATTTTAGATTTTTAAATACTTTTAACCAAAAATGTAAAAAAGGTAAGAAAATGAAAAGAGAAAGAAATCAAATGGTGAACATATAAAACACAACCAGAATCTTTGAATGGAAGGGGAAATATAAAATATTAAAATCTGAAATTAGGAGAAGAGAGACTCCAAATCATTTGTACGTTAAGAGCAGGCAAAAGAGGTTATGAACATAGAGAAACTGATTGAAAACCAATGCTATGAAAAATTCTTCACCTAAGTAAAAGAAAATCCTTCCTTTTAAAAATACAAAGAAGTGCACAAATTTAAGTTACCCCTCTTCAAGTTTTTTTCATCACTCCTTGTAAACAACAGACTGCACCTAATGAGGAATATGAACACCATCATCATTCACAAATTCATGAGTAGATTTTTACCAGTCAGAAGCTCCAAAAGTAAGATAACAAATCTGCAAACATCAGCCTTCTGTGAAAGTTTTCGAGCATTAGTAACTTCTGGAGTTTTATATCCCACTATTCGGCTAGCAAATGGAGTTGCACTCACTAACAAAGCAAGCTCAGAATCTGAAACCCACCAATGTAGTCTTTGGTAAGAAAGTTGGAAGATATAATGTTTGTGAGAAATCTGGCTACAACTGGTCTGTTACCATGTAAAACAGCATAAAGGTTACCCATTGGCATATAATTATGCACAAGAAGCTTTTCATCCTCGAAGAAGTAATAAGCTCTGAGAGGAACAATTTATGATGATTGATTTTTACAACCACTTCAGCTTGCTGATCAAATCCTTTCTGCTTAATGACACTGTCTTTTAACCGCTTTACTGTAAATATTAAAGATACAGAGAAAATAGAATTAAACATAACAAAAAGATAAACACGATTGACACAATATTTACACTATACCAAACTCCAAATTGGCCTTGTACCCAATTCCAACAGCTTCCCATTGAGTTTTGACACAATCTTGATGACACATTAAACAATTTCTCAAGATTTCTACTGCCTCCATCTTCACTATAATGTCTTACTGGAATCATAGTGGCGGGGCCAATCACGCTTTTATAGCTACAAAAATAAGTTGTTTGAACAGTAATAATAATATAAATAAACAAGGTATTTAGCGGGATGGTTTTACCATATGTAATTTACCAGAAGGGAATTCGGTGAAGAAATATATGTGTGCTCTCGATTGAGGAAATGGTTGAGTTGGACAGAGGAACTAATGGTGTACTTTTCTAAATTAGTACATATGAGAAATCAATGAGCAACATAACAACCACAACGTTTACATAGAAATTCTTCCAGAAAAAATCACCGCAAAACTTGTATTAATTTACTTGTTATAAATTTTAGAGGTGCCAACCTCTCATTTATTTTGTGAGCATTCACTCACGAGAGACACCAACTCCTCATTCAAATTATCTTCACAAGAATTATAACTCTCTTCTTCAAACTGTTATGATTCTCTTGTCAAATCTGTTTCAAATTGATCGCCAATCTGCCTAGAATATGATCACAATCTGCTCATATAAATCTGCTATAACTGCTTATACTTTTCTCATAAAATCTACAATCTATCTTCACATTAATGTCTCCTATCTCTCTCTATATAGATCTTCTAAGACATGCATTTCCCTTCTAAAAATACATAGCTATTCAACAAATTGCTTCAAATTGCTTCCTTTCATAAATCAAATCATGTTGCAACTAAAAAAAAACTTCATCTTTAATGAATCGTACCTTTTGAAGAAAAAACTCCAAGGAAATCTCACCTCTTGGTTTATGAATCGGTGCTCAGTATTAGTTGTTTGTTCTAATCAAACTGCTGCATTGTCTTAATGAATCACTCCTTTGTGTATTAATTAATTATTGTTTCAACAACATATGGATTGTGTCATCGCATCCTTCACTTAGTAATTCACTGCTCCTCTTAGTTAGTGCATTCCGTTATTAATCATTGCCCTCTCAGAAACTCTTCAATCGACGATCAACGGGAATACAAATGTTGATCAAAGACTTTGCATATTGAAATCATTCATCTTAATTTGCATCAATGAATTTTTTTTCAATCCACCCTTTTGTCATTGATGACAACCTTTCAGAAAAATTATCTTGAATATGCATTGTTTCCCTTGCTCCAATGCTCTCGCTTATTTTCCCCTCCTTTGACATTAACGACAAAAGCATCTATAAAGATTGATAGTGCAATGAAGATCTCTCACTTACGTATAATTCTCCTTGGAAGGATAGGGTACCACCCCTAATTCTTGTCTAAGAAACTCAAAAGTCTCTTTGAGAAGATGCTTTGTAAATATATCTGTAAACTATCCTTCGTCGGTAACATATTCCATTTTCACTTGTTGATATGCTACTTGTTCCCTCAATAAATGATGTTTGATGAGCAATTCACTAGATTTTTGGGAATAATGACACTTCAATTATTACAATGTATAGATATTGAGTGATTATGCTTCACTTTGATATCTTTCAAAGTTTGACACATCCAAAGAAATTGAGTACAAAATGAAGTTGCTGCTATTTATTATGCTTCATCAATGAATTATGAGACTCAAGCTTGTTTCTTACTAAAATATGAAACAAGATTGTAACTCAAATAGAATGCACTTCCACTTGTACTCTTTCTATCATGCAAAACTACCTACCCAATTAGCATTTGTATATGCTCTTAAGGTGAAATATTCAATTCTTATGTACTAAGTCAAAATCTATTGTCCCTTTTAAGTATTCAAAGATTTTCTTTATTGTTTATACATGTGTCTTTTTAGTGGCTTCTTGAAACCTTTCTACTATCCCAATTGCTTGCATAATATCTCGTCTTGGGGTTGTCATATAAAGCAAACTTCCTATCATAGATTTGTGGGGAGTTTGGTTTACTTTGGGAGATTCATCATCTTTACTTAGCTTACACCCCGTGGTAGTTGATGTACTTGCAATATTATAATCCTCCATTCTAAACCTTTTTAACATCTATTTATCATACTTGGTTTGCGAAATAAAGATTCCATCGATAAATTGAGAGACTTGTAATCCTAGGAAGAATGAGAGTTCACCTAACAAGGACATTTCAAATTTTTTTTACATCTTCTGAAAAAATCTCAATGATTCTATTCTTACTACCTCCAAAGATGATATCATCTACACATACTGCAATAATCAATTGATGGTCATATTCAACTTTGAAATAGAGATTGTTTTCTGCTACACCTTTTTGAATCCTCGATCTTGCAAGTGTTTATCCAATCTAGAATACTGAGCTCTAGGAACTTTCTTTGATCCATAAAGAATTTTCTTAAGTTTGCATACATAATCTTTGTTCTCTTCCAAGATGAACCCTTCAACTTGTTTAATATAAACCCCTCCTCTAGATGTCCATTGATAAATGCTGATTTGACATCCATTTGATAAACTTTAAAGTTTTTGTGACACACGCATGCTAGGAACATTCTTATAGCCTCTAGTTTTACAACTAGAGAAAATTATGAACTTTAGAGAAAACCCCTTCTACTTGAGCATAGCCTTTGCATACCAACCTTGCTTTATTCTTTATCACTTGCTCATCTGCTTTTAGCCTGTCTTTGAACACCCGCTTGGTATCAATTACATTTTTATCCTTGGGTCTTTGGACAAATTCCCAAGTTTCATTTTTCACAATTTGATTCAACTCTTCTTCATGACACTTACCCAATATATTTCTTTACTATCTTCCATAAAAATTTTGGGTTCAATTTTTAAAAATAAAGACATATGTCTTGATGTGGCAGCTAATCTTCTCCTTGTTTGAATTTTTATATTTGTGTCTTCAATAAACAAGACTTCTTGATGATTTTTATGAAAAAACCTTGATGGTGATTTGGGTGCCTTCATTGGTATTGTACATTTCTCATTCTCAATTTCATTCTTTTCTTCTTCTTTTAAGTTTATTCCTCTTCAATATCAATTTCTTGAGTTATTTCTTCATGTTGTATGTTATCATCTAGAGGAATATTTATACTTTAAATTATTTTGTTTAGCCTATTATTGTAACTCCTAAGAGCTTTTCTTATTGAGGAATAGACAAGATATACTCATTCATCAAATAGCCAAGATTCATTCATTCATTGCATCTAGTGTCAAAATTTCCTAAGTTTTCTTCATCTCTCCTTATGTAGTGTTGGTTAACGGATTATCTATTTTATTAATATTGACTCAAACCCTCACAAAAGCCTCTCCGTTGCCCACAACTGAACAAACTATAAAACATTCTGATCTCTGAATTGATAGGTACAACTCTCTAATGTGGATATACAATGAATGAAAATCTAAACTATTTGAAATGGGGTATGCTCTTAACCAGATAGCAGAAGAGACACCTAATGGACATTTATCACCATGATATATCCACAATACAATATAAAATTATGAATCAAAATAAACTCAATGCTATTCTTGATTACCCACAACCATGAAAAAAAAAAACCAGTTTTATATCACCATTCTGTTTCTGTACATACACCTCTACAACCATAAAGATTATATGTACAGTTTGATTACTAAAAGAGTATAATTATGTCTTGAACAACATGAACATGATAGTAGAGAAAACATATAGTGATTCACGGATCACCCTATAATCATAGATCCCAAAAGAAACACAGTCTGATATCTATAATCAATTTGCTTCACTCACCATATATTCATTCATTCAATAGTAAATCAAATTCTATCTATGAGAAACAATCACAAAATAATTACTCAGTATGGAAACTATTGAACATATGGTTAAGATGGTTGCTGGGGCGACACTGGACATTGGGGGTTCGCTGGTCGCTGGTGCTGGTGGTGTTGGAGTGACACTAGGCACTGGGGGGTCGCCGGTCATTGGTGCTTTTGCTGGGAGCTCGTGGGCCTCTGGTGCTTCTGTTGGGGGTTTGAAATTGTCAGTCGCTAGGGCTTCTGCTGGGGGTCCGAAGGTTTCTGGAGTTTCTACTGGTGCTCGGGTGCCGCGGGTTGATGGGGATCACCAGTCACTGGTGCTTCTATTGGGAGCTCGAGGGCCTCTGGTGTTTCTACTGGGGGTTCAAAGGTCGTTGGTGCTGGGGGTTTTCCAGTTGCTAGGGGTTTGCCAGGCGCTAGGGCTTCTGCTGGGGGTTCATCGGTTCCTGGTGCTTTGCCTTCTGCTAGTGTGTCGCTAGTAGTCTCTGCTAGGGTTGCTGGAGGTGTTCTTGGGAAGTTGCAGGCCTCAGAGGTTGTTGGGGGATCTAGGGTTTTGTTGGATGTCGGGGTGTCTTTGGTCTCTGGGGGTTTGCTAGGTTCTTCTGCTGGTGGTTCCTAGCTTGCTGGTGTTGTTGGGGGGATGCTTAATGTTTCAGCATGGATTGATTTACAGATTCCAGGGTTTTTGGCCCTCTCTGCCTAATCTTCATTCCTAGATTTCCATTCATTGGGAACCCCTAATCTCTGGTACAGTCCATATCTTCCCTATGGCTAAAGGATTTTTTGTGGCTAAATTTGATGATGCTGAGGATATAAATATTATTTTGTGTGAAAACTTCTTTAGCTGGGAGGATCATTTTATGCTATTGCTAAAACCATGACATTCTAATTTTTCTCCATCTTCCGAATCTTTTGATCTGCAACCTATCTGGGTTAGGCTTCCTAATCTTCCTCTCCATCTTTGGATTGACTCCGTTCTACAAATTGTGGGGGAAGCTTTAGGGGATATGTTAATGGTAGATGAGAAATCTTCTGATTTATTTCATTCTACTTATGCTCGTATCCTGGTGGATATTGATAACTCAAAAGGCATGCCTTCAGAGATTAAACTTGAAGCCCCTATGGGTAGAAGTTGGATTCAACAATTAGATTATGAAGGCATCCCCTTCAGATGTAGAAGATGCTTTAAGACTGGTCATATTGCCTCTCAATGTGATCTTCAGAGACATAATAAGACTGCTTCGTGGTGGAAGGGGGCCTCTTCTCAACACTATACTGTGGAGAAGGTTCGGAGCTTCGCAAATGTGGTAGAACAGGTTACTGGCCCTGTCTCTTGTCCTACGGTTATTTCTATTCCTTCTTCTTTGGTTGTTGGTAGTACTTCTGCTGGTTCTGTTAGTTTGGCTGCCAGCAAATCTTCTAGTGGTTCTGTTCTTGCTGGAATTAATTCTTCTGTCGCTGGTGATCCTCTTTTTTCTCCTGGTTCTGTTGGGCATTAGGTTCCTTCTGCTGGTAGTACTGGTGTTGGACTGTCTGTTGAGGCTACTAGCCTCTTTCCAGCCAATTCTGTCTCAGAAATTCCTATTGGCGCTGGGAAGTCTGGTACTAGTTGTGTGGCCATTGTAGGTGTTGTCCAGACTTCTCATACTGGTTCTATTGTGGTTGGCTCCTCTCCTGCCTCAAACTGGCACGAAAAAGCTTCTTTGGTAGAGGAGGGATGGACTGTTGTTATAGGTAAACATAATAAAAAGTCCCCTCTACATTTTGATATGACTCTACGCTCCCAGAAGAAGGGAGGCAAAGGAAAATCCTAGGTTGGGTGTTGTGGTAAAGCGTTGGCTTTACACATTTGACTTTAGCAGCTAGAGCATTTATGTTTATCTTTTGTTTGGCTACTGTTGTTTTTGTTGGATTAGTGTTGCTGGTAGTTCTATTGGTATTACGTGCTGGGGGGGCGCTGTAAGGTTTTCTCTTTTTCCTCCAGCTATTTCATTTAAATCTAAGCGAATTCTTCCTATCTTTCCTAAGGTTACAATTCCCTTCAAAAATTGAATGTATATGGTTTCGAGGCCCATTCAAAACCTGCTTTTACCTTAATAAAAAACAATCACAAAATAATTTTGAGTTTCACACAGTTGTCACAATAACAGGGGGAAATTATATTAAAAATTGTTGATCCTTGTAAAATGTTCAACAGAGATATATATAGTCCATTCACCTTCTCAAGGCGGTTACAATAATGACATCTTGAAACTAAACTGACATAATTTAGGACAAGTGTCAAAGTATAGAATAATAAAAATAGAAAAGAAATTGGGCTTCAGCTAAGAAGCTTTCGCTTCTTCTCCTTTCCACTTGATGCATCCGTGGAAGCCTTTTGGCTGGATTCGTATTGCTAAAGATCTTCAATGCCACATGTTATCTCTTCATCTTCTGACACTGTGATGTTGTCATTTTTAGTAGTCCGGTAGAGATGGTTTTCCCGCATATCTTCTACTTCATCCTCATAATCTTGTATTTCATGGTTAATTTTGGATAGCAAGGCATTAATCTGAGTAAGCTTTTGAATTTATGTCCTTTGATATACAACGAGACTGGTTATTCTATTGATATGCTCTTGATAGGCTTCCTCTATACTATCGATATCGATGACATCTTCTCCCTAGCCTTGGTGTGAAGCACACCCCAAAACAGTGAAATTCTTTTCATTTCTCTGAATTTCTTCCTACAAACTATTAGTTATTTCCTTAAATGCTTAAGGGTTTTGGTCACACAGTTCCGCTTGAAAGTTACAGAGAACATCTATTTTTTCAATGGCTCATTAGGTGATTGCAACAGTCCCAATTTGACTGCATTTTCCACTTTTATATCCACAACTTCTTTAAGCATTGAAAATAGTTTTTCATAAGTGGCTTCCTCTTCTTTGATGATTATGTTGTCATTCTTTACACTATCCTTCATCTATTGCAATAATATTTTATATAGGGAACCAAGGCGTTCAATTAGGGGCAACCCCCAGTCCTTTTAATCTTCTATCTAATCCCTACCAATCCTATCCATATGTGAGCACTCATTCATTAGAGACACGAACCCCTCATTCAAATTGCCTTTACAAGAGTTATAACTCTCTTCTTCAAACTGTTATAATTCTCTTATCAAATCTATTATAAATTAATCATCAATCTGCCAAGAATATTATTACAATCTCCTCATATAAATCTGCTATAACTCCTTATACTCTTCTCATAAAATATACAATTTTTTTCTCGTTAATGTCTCTTCACAAATTTGATGTATATGCTTTGGTTGACTTTTCATTCACAATCCTTAATTTCCCCTCTCTCTATATATATAGATCTTCTAAGACATGTATTTCCCTTCTAAAAATACATAGCTATTCAACAAATTGCTTCAAATTGCTTCCTTTCATAAATCGAATCACCTTGCAAACTAAGCACTTTGCAACAAAAAAAATAAACTTCATCTTTAATGAATCATACCTTTTGAAGAAAAAACTCCAAGGAAATCTCATCTTTTGGATTATGAATCAGTGCGCATTATTAGTTGTTTGTTCTAATCAAACTTGTGCATTGTCTTAATGAATCACTCCTTTGTGCATTAATTATTGTTTCGACAACATATAGATTGTGTCATCGCATCCTTCACTTAGTAATTCATTGCTCCTCTTAGTTAATGTTCTTAACTTGTTATGACTTCAATTAGTGCATTCTATTATTAATCATTGCCCTCTTAGAGACTCTTTAATCGACGATTAATGGGAATGCAAATCTTGATCAAAGACTTTGCATATTGAAATTGTTGATGCATATAGCCACGATCAGATAAATTCATAATAATACTGAAACATATATCAACGATCAGATTAAAGAAGCATAAATGTATATATATCAATATATATATGATGATAATTATTATTATCAATATAAAAATATATATTAATATATATATATATATGATATTATTACTATATTTTCTTTATGATCGAATTAAATCTGACAATTAATGAATATGATAACATTAGTATTGAAATATGTTTAATATTGGAATCGGTTTCAAACCGATATCATTAGCAATGAATTGTAAGTGATAGTGGAATCGGTATTAAACCGATCTTATTAAATGATGGATCATTTTGTATTAAATCTGATACCACTAACAATGAAACATTTGGTTTGTATTAGTGTTTTATGTTATATTAAGGAGTGATGATTAGTCACGCCTATGATAGGCATGAATCCTCAAGGAGTCACGTCTATCATAGATGTGACTTATCAATGACATACAAATGAATATATATATTGATCGGTATGTTCAATACCGACACCGAAATCGATAAGTGTGAAGTATATTGAACAAAAATCAATACATATATTTCTCTCATTCTAATTGGAATCATAGTTGAATTTACAAGTTCATTTCAAGCATATACTTTCAGTTCCTCTTCTCCTACAAATAACATTAATATTGTTACAATAGAGATTTATATATATAATTAGCATTGCATATATATATATATAAAAGATTAAATTAAAATTTGAATAATAAGTTTGTTTTGATGTAACATGGTATCAGAGCTCTGGTAAAGGAATATCCAAGAAGCTCTCAAACTTGAGAAATTCAATATCAATTATAATCTATCACATTTCTATGGCAAGTGCTATCAGATTTGAGGATAGACTTGAAGGAAGAAACAATTTCTCATCATGGAAATTCAGAATCAAAATGATTTTAAAAGAAAATAAAGTCGAGTCATTTATAAAGGAGGAGAAAGAAGAGACAAAGAATGATCCTGAAAAATCAAATTGGATTGAAGGAAATGAAAAGGATATGAAGATCATAGTTGATGGTGTTAGAGACCATATAGTGTTGATCCTGACAAAATATGAGACTGTCTATCATATGTTTAAATCACTTGAAAGCACATATGAAATAAACAATGCTAGAAGAACCCTGGCCCTAAAGAGAGAAATCAATCATATAAGTATGAACAAAGGAGAATCCATCAATGCATACTTTATGAGAATATCCTCTCTAAGGGATGAATTGACGACACTTGGATATGTAATTTAGAGAAAAGAACTGACACTCACTGCATTAGATGGCCTACCAAATATGATGCAGGGGCATCCAAGGTTAAGGCAGGGGAATTCTTGTCCTCGGTGAAACTGCATGGGGTGTTGGTATTTTGGCCGGTGTTATTCGATTGCAGCCTTGACCGACGGTCTCGGTCGTTGAAGGAAGCTCGGTCACTAAAGGAACTCGGTAGTCTCTGGTACACGGTGAATTTGTTACTCAGTCATGCCTGCGATGCTTGGTCGACACAGGTGCTTGGTGATGCCTGGCTTGCTCAGTTATTTTACTATCGCTCGGTAGTTCTAGTTTACCGACTAGAGTTCTATGTGATTTGTTGAGCTGACTTGGTGCATTTATTGTTGGTAGCCATTGTTATGGGCTGACATGCTGAATTAAATGTTTGTATACATTTGTAAGCTGACTTGTATGGCATTTAATTATTTATTTTGGGGAGTTAAGGGTTTCATCTTGCTGACTTGTGGCTGATGACTAGTATTTAAGGAGTGCTTGGGTAGATGTTTAGGAGAATGACTTAGCAGATCTGGGATATCTAATGTGAAGCTTGAGAGCTGAAGTTGGCGAAGTTGTGGAAAAGTTATTAATGAGCTTGCAGATCAGATTGTAATCTGATAGTTGTTTGTAGCAGAGCTAGGGGTTTGCATACTTGGAGACAAGGAGATTGCTTGGAGGCTTGTGAGCTCAATTTTAGATCTGCCTTAGGGTTTCCATCAGCTTCTGATTATCTTAAGAGCTGAACTAGTTGAGATTGTATTGGATCTAGTCAAGTGGATCTTGCATATTTGTTTCATTTTGTAATTGGCCCTAACCCGGAAGGCCTTACAGCTGAGCATGTTAATGTAAATTACTTGAAGCATTTGTGGTGTTATCTATTGTGTTGAGTATTCCACTGTGTAATTCTGTTGGCTGCAAGGTTTGGACTATCCTTCATTGGATCCACCATCCTTGACTGCATCAGGTGGTATCAAAGCGAAGGTTTGTTCATGTTGGAGATGATCTTGAAGGTTAACCTAGCAAGGCTGATCTTGCGAAGTTGATCCTATTGAAGTAGAGATTGTGTGCAATCTGGATCACAGATCTGAAGCACTAAACTTATGGAATTGTGCCCTAGTTGTTTGCAAGATTGTAGGTGAGATCTGACTTATTTACAACTTGGAAATTGTCACAAGGTGGTCAGTGAGGGTTTGTTGCAGAGGGTTTATTTGCATATCTTTAAGGATGCCTCCGAGAAGATTGAACCATAGAGTTATTTTAGATCTTTGTGATACTATTGAATCTTGAATCACGGAGAAGGTGAAATCAGATTTCAGATCTGAGATGGAATTGATGAAGAATGACATGGTCACCGAGATCATGAGAGTTGTATGAAGAAGTTGCTGAAGAATTTGAAACTATCGGATCTAGTGGTGATGACCGGAGGAACAAATCTGGTGAAGACATAACTACTCGATTGCCTCGATCTGCTTCTTGGTTCAGTAATTATCGAATGGAAGTTTCTACTTTCTCTAGTACTTTGAAGCCCAAAAATCTGATTGATTGGATTGGTGAACTTGAAGATTTCTTTGAGCTAGAAGAAATTGAAGATCCTCTTCGGGTGAGATTAGCACAAAAAAATTTGAAAGGACATGTTTCTCTTTGGTGGAAAGAATTACAAAGAGACCGAGAAGATGAAGGTGAAACAAAGATCAATCGGTAGAGATTGATGGTGACTAAGTTGAAAGCTAAGTTCATACCTGCTGACTATGAGCTTGACTTGTTTAAGAAATTGCAAAATCTGAAATAGAAGGATTTGTCTGTTGAGGATTATACTGAGGAATTCTACAAACTTACTATTCGGTTTGGACACCGAGAGCTTGGTAAGGAAAAAGTAGCTCAGTATGTGAATGGTCTGAGATTCAATATTCAGGATGAGCTTGGTATGCTGAAGATTGATTATGTTGAAGATGCTTATTAGTATGCTCTGAAGGGAGAAGATAAGTTGAAGAGGAAACAACCTAGCAACTCCCGAGGGAAAGAAAAGGTTGATCACTCGGTGAAGGATAAGCCGACTGATGCAGAAGATAAATAGAAACCTGTGGAACTGAAGAAGAAGATAGGTAGAGTTATCTTTAAAGGTACTTGCTATAACTATGGAGAGGAAGGACACCATTCTTTTGAGTGTACACAGAAGAAGGTTGACCGACGAACTACTATGATGAATGAGAACATTTAGAATGAACCTGAATCAAAGAACTTGCTACTTTGGCAAACATTGCTTGGTACAAAGGATGCACCTTGTCAAAGGAGTAACTTGTTTAGGACCCAGTCCAAGACTGAAGGTAAACTCTGTGATGTTATTGTTGATAGTGGTAGTACTGATAACCTTGTTTCTAAGGACCTGGTTCAAAAACTTGGTTTGAATAGAATGAAGCATCCTTGTCCTTATAGGATTGGCTGGTTACAAGATGTTCATGCTTTGGAAGTTAGGGAACAATGCTTCATTGATGTTTAGATTGGCCAGTACAAGGATTTTGTGTTATGTGACATTGTGAAGATGAATAGTTGTGATATATTTCTTGGTAGACCTTGGCAATATGATTGCAGAGCTATTTATGACTGTGTCTGAAATGTGTTTACTGTTGAGAAGGATGATGGGAAGTTTTCATTGATACCTTTGATGGATACAACACTCAGTAGGAGAAGCCTGAGTATTGGTTCCCAAGTTGAGATTGTAGATCCAAAGAAAATGAATGATCAGTATGGAGAACCGACCTATACATTGTCAAGAAAAGACTTAAAGAGACAGAGGAAACTAAAGTGGGAGAATTTGCAAGCAGAAAAGGTGGAGGACTTGTATGTGAAGAACCAGTTTGGGATTTATGTGCTAAATCCTAAAAGATGTTCTTCTCACATATGAACATCTTTTGGAACCTGGGGTGTCTGATGCAGGGGCATCCAAGGTTAAGGTAGGGGCATTCTTGTCCTCAGTGAAATTGCATGGGGTGTTGGTATTTTGGTTGGTGTTATTTGGTTGTAGCCTTGACCAACGGTCTCAGTCATTGAAGGAAGCTCGGTCACTGAAGGAACTCGGCAGTCTTTGGCACTCGGTGAATTTGATACTCGTTCATGCCTGCGGTGTTCGGTCGACACTGGTGCTCAGTGATGCCTGGCTTGCTTGGTTATTTTACTATCGCTCGGTAGTTGTAGTTTACCGACTGGAGTTCTATGTGATTTGTTGAGCCGACTTGATGCATTTATTGTTGGTAGCCATTGTTATGGGCCAACATGCTGAATTAAATGTTTGTATACATTTGTAAGCCGACTTGTATGGCATTTAATTATTTATTTTGGGGAGTTAAGGGTTTCATCTTGCCAACTTGTGGCTGATGACTAGTATTTAAGGAGTGCTTGGGTAGATGTTTAGGAGAATGACTTAGCAGATCTAGGATATCAAATGTGAAGCTTGAGAGCTGAAGTTGGCGAAGTTGTGTAAAAGTTATTGATGAGCTTGCAAATCAGATTGTAATCTAATAGTTGTTTGTAGCAGAGCTAGGGGTTTGCATACTTGGAGACAAGGAGATTGCTTGGAGGCTTGCGAGCTCAATTTTAGATCTTCCTTAGGGTTTCCATCAGCTTCTGATTATCTTAAGAGCTAAACTAGCTGAGATTGTATTGGATCTAGTTGTGGATCTTGTAGATTTGTTTCATTTTGTAATTGGCCCTAACCCGGAAGGCCTTAAAGTCGGGCATGTTAATGCAAATTACTTAAAACATTTGTGGTGTTATCTGTTGTGTTGAGTATTCCACTGTGTAATTCTGTTGGCTGCAAGGTTTGGACTATCTTTCATTGGATCCACCATCCTTGATTGCATCAAAATACTTGGGAGACATTTGTTCAAGGCATTAGTGCAAGGTCTAAATTTCTAAAATTTGACTAACTAAGATCAGATTGTCTTCAAGAAGAGTCAAGACTAAACAAGAAAGGAATCGATCACAAGAATATAGATGAAGATCTTCATGTTTTGAATGTGAACTCCCACATAAAAGACAAGAAGAAACACTTCAAGAAGAGAAAGAACTATCATAAAAGGGGTTCATTTATGAAAGATGTTTCACATATTCAATGTTTCTGATGTGATCAATATTAGCACTATGCAGCTAGATGTCCAGATAGAATTAAACAACAAGCTACATTTGCCAAGGTAGAAATGAATAAGGAAGAACATGATTCGAAGAAACATGTATTCTACTCTGCTCTCTATAACCAAGTATCCAACAAATCTAACACCTGGATCATAGACAGTGGGTCATCAAGACACATTATAGGGTATAGAGAACTATTGGATTCCATGGTAGAAGAGATTGATGAAGAGGTAACTATTGGAGATGACTCTGCACATCCAATGAAAGGCATTGGCACATGCACCATTAAGTTGAAGTCAGGAATGTTTATCCAGCTCACCGGAGTTCTTTTCGTTCTAGGCATCAAGAGGAACCTAGTCTCCATATCTGCCCTTGAAGATGATGGTCGGGTTTAGAGTAACCTTCATGAATAGAAAAGTGTTGGCATGGCCAAAAAATTCTTCTATCAAGAAGGCTATAATCATAGGGTGTAGGAAAGGCTATTTGTATGAGGTATGTATTGAACCTAACCTAGCCCTATTTCATGAGATTGCAGATTCTAATGAAATTTGGCATAGAAGATTAGGACATTTTGTATCCTATCTTCAAATGAAAATTTAGTCACTGGTTTACCTAAGTTAAAGCAATACCATTCAGGTACATGTAAGGGGTGTGCCCTAAGGAAAGGATACTAAGGATTCCTTTCAAAATAGTTCTAGTAAAACAAGTAATGTTCTAGAATCTATTCACTCAGATTTATGTGGACCCATGTTTGTACCTTCATTAGGAGGGTTTTTATATTATGTAATAATTGTTGATGACTCTACTTTCTCAAATGTAAATAATCGGGAGAGATCCTTGGGAAATTTAAGGAATTCAAATCCCTCTTTGAAAACTCTTCTGGAAAGAAAATAAAACCCTAAGAATCGATAATGGGAGGGAATACACCTCTGACATATTTAGGGAATTTTGTAGAAAAGGTGGGATCAAGAGGGAGTTTATTGTTCCTTACAACCCTCAACAAAATGGGGTTGCTGAGAGAAAAGATCAAAACTAGAACCTTTTGGAAGAATATGGATCTTTATTGGGTATAGTGAAACTTATAAAGCCTATAGGGTATTTGCACCTAGACATAGTAATATTGAACTTAGTAGAGATGTGATATTTGAGGAAGACATAGCCTTCAAAAGGGATAGAAATTCTATTGAGTCAGAGATTTATACTCCACCTTCAGACCTAGAAGAGGATCCTACTCCTGAATTTCAGAGGGAGTATCCTGAAGAAAATGAAAATAAAGTACAAAACTCACCTCAATAGAATCGTAAGAAAATACCACTTTGGGCCACCAAAACAATGGAAGAAGAAAAGAACTTAAATAGGCTCCTAGGGCCTGGTATGAGAGAATTGACAACTACAGGTCATGGGATTAGGATTCTCAAAGAATGATGTAGACCCAAATATTTACTTAAACAAAGAAAAGGTGATATGTTAATATTGATTCTATATGTTGATGATCTGTTGATTACAGGAGAAGATCACCTTATCGATCAATGTAAGACAAATATTACTAAAGAATTTGATAGGAAGGATTTAAGTCTTCTACATTACTTCCTTGGATTAGAAGTCTAGAAAAATTCAGATAGTATTATGCTAAATCAAGGAAAATGTACCTTAGACATCTTGAAGACATTTGAGATGATCAACTAGAGACCTATGACATCTCTCATGGAAATAAATCTTCACAAACTAAAGGGGGCAGCAACAGATTCTCCATTTGTAGATCCTACCCTCTACAGGTAGATGATTGGATCCTTGATGTACCTGGTCAATATTAGACCTGATATTTATTATTCAGTAAATGCCTTGAGTCAGTTCATGTGTGAACCTAAGGAGATACATCTTATGGATGTGAAGCATATTATGAGATATCTTCAAGGTACTCTTAATTATGGACTCAAATATGAGAAGGTTGACCTAAATCTTTATGGATTCATGGATTCTGATTAGGCTGGAGGTGTCACTGATAGAAAGAGCATCTCAAGTTGTTGCTTCATTTTGGGATCAACCTTGATATCTTGGATGTGTAGGAACCGGTTTTCAAAATATCAGAGTTCTATAGAGGCCGAATACATTGCAACCTCTATGGTAGTATGACTCAGGAAACTGCTTGTGGGATTATTTGATCCAAACATATAGAGATTCATTATCACTATGTGAGAGATATGGTGGATAGAAATGTGATCCAGTTGGAATATATCAGTACAGGAGATCAGACAACAGACATACTTACCAAACCACTCTAGTCCAGAGTGAAAGTTGAACACTTTAGAAAAGGTCTTGGTATGATTGAATTTTAATTTTCTTTGTAATATATATATATATATATATATATATATATATATATATATATATATATATATATATATATATATATATATATATATATATATATATATATATATATATATATATATATATATATATATATATATATATATATATATATATATATATATATATATAAGATGTCTAATGTGTAAACTTATTTTGTCATATGTGTTGATATATGACTTTATGGGCTCTACCCCCTATGTGCATCTCTAAAAGATGACAATTTTTTGGAGATGAACACTTGTATTCAAACATTATAAGATGACGATCTTATAATATTGATATCATGATGACTTGATATCATTCATGGATGTGCCATGATTTTTTATGGTAGATATTATGTGATGTAATGTCATTGCACATAGCATAACTAGGATGTATAGGGAGAATGTGACATTCTCAAGAATATCATCCTTTAAGTATCACAAGTTATGTGATACTTATCATCACGTGTTATGTGATGCTTGTCTTCATGAGATATGTGAGACTTCCTATCATGAGTTATGTGATACTTATCATCATGTGTTATGTGATGCTTGTCTTCACGAGACATGTGAGACTTCCTATCACAAGTTATGTGATACTTATCATCACGTGTTATGTGATGCTTGTCCTCACAAGATATGTGGGAATAATTATCACAAGAAATATGATATATATATATATATATATATATATATATATATATATATATATATATATATATATATATATATATATATATATATATATATATATATATATATATATATATATATATATATATATATATATATATCTGTGTGTGTGTGTGTGTGTGTGTTCTTTTATCTTCTCTAGCTAAGAGGAAGTGTTGATGCATATAGCCACGATCAAGTAAATTCATAATACTGAAACATATATCAACGATCATATTAAAGAAACATAAATATATATATATATATATATATATGATATTATTACTATATTCTCTTTATGATCGAATTAAATCTGATAACTAATGAATCGGGTTCAACTCGATAACATTAGTATTGAAATATGTTTAATATTGGAATCAGTTTCAAACCGATATCATTAGAAATGAATTGTAAGTGATAGTGGAATTGGTATTAAACCGATATTATTAAATAGTAGATCATTTTGTATTAAACCCGATACCACTAACAATGAAATGTTTGGTTTGTATGGGTGTTGTATGTTATATTAAGGAGTGACAATTAGTCATGCCTATGATAGTCATGACTCCTCAAGGAGTCACATCTATCATAGACATGACTTATCAATTCCATACAAATGAATATATATATATTGATCGGTCTGTTCAATACCAGCACCAAAATCGATAAGTGTGAAGTATATTGAACAACAATCAATACATATATTTCTCTCATTATAATTGGAATCATAGTTGAATATACAAGTTCATTTCAAGCATATAGTTTCAATTCCTCTTCTCCTGCAAATAACATTGATATGGTTAGAATAGAGATTTATATATATAATCAGCACTGCACATAAAAGATTAAATTGAAATTTGAATAATAATTTTTTTTTGATTTAACATAAATCATTCATCTTAATTCTCCCATCATCATGGATGATACAAATGCTTATGGACCACTACATACATAGATTGTCAATGAATTTTTTTTCAATACCCCCTTTTATCATTGATGACAATCTTTCAGAAAAATTATCTTGAATATGCAATGTTTCCCCTTGCTCCAATGTTCTCCCTTACTTATTTTCTCCTCCTTTGACATTAACAACAAAAGAATCTATAGAAATTGAAAGTGCAATGAATATCTCTCACTTACGTATAATTCTCCTTGGAAGGATACGATACCACCCCTAATTCTTGTCTAAGAAACTCAGAAGTCTCTTTGAGAAGAGCCTTTGTAAATATATGTACAAACTATTCTTTGTTGGTAATATATTCCATTTTCACTTGTTGATTCTCTACTTTTTCCCTCAATAAATGGTATTTGATGAACACATGTTTAGTACTTGAGTGCATCACTAGATTTTAGGGAATACTAATGGCACTTATATTATTACAAAGTATAGATATCGGGTGATCATGCTTCACTTTGATATCTTTCAAAGTTTGACATATCCAAATAAATTGAGTACAAAATGAAGTTTTTGCTATGTATTCTGCTTCATAAATGGATTATGAGACTCAAGCTTGTTTGTTACTAAAATATAAAACAAGATTGTAACCCAAATAGAATGCACTTCCACTAGTACTCTTCTATCATCCAAAACTACCTGCCTAATTAGCATTTGTATATGCTCTTAAGGTGAAATATTCACTTCTTATGTACTAAGACAAAATCTAAGGTCCCTTTTAAGTATTCAAAGATTTTCTTCATTGCCTATACATGTGTCTTTTTAGTGGCTTCTTGAAACCTTTCTACTATCCCAATTGCTTGAATAATATCTCGTCTTGGGGTTGTCATATAAAGAAAACTTCCTATCATAGATTGGTAGGGAGTTTGGTTTACTTTGGGGGATTCGTCATCCTTACTTAGCTTACAACCTGTGGAAATTTATGTACTTACAAGATTATAATCATCCATCCAAACCTTTTTAACATCTCTTTAGTATACTTGGTTTGTGAAATAAAGATTCCATTGCTAAATTGAGAGACTTGTAATCCTAGTTGGAAGAATGAGAGTTCACCTAACAAGGACATTTCAAATTTGTTTTGCATCTTCTGAAAAAAAAATCTTGACATATTCTATTCTTACTACCTCCAAAGATGATATCATCTACACATACCAAATAAATCAATTGATGAGCATATTCAACTTTGAAATAGAGATTGTTTTCTACTACACCTTTTTGAATCCTTGATCTTGCAAGAATTTATCCAATCTAGAATACCAAGCTCTAGGAACTTTCTTTAATTCATAAAGAGTTTTATTAAGTTTGCATACATAATATTTGTTCTCTTCCAAGATGAACCTTTTAGCTTGTTTAATATAAACCCCCTCCTCTAGATGTCCATTGATAAATACTGATTTGACATCCATTTGATAAACTTTAAAGTTTTTGTGACACACACATGCTAGGATAATTTTTATAGCCTCTAGTTTTGCAACTAGAGAAAATACTTCTTTAAAGTGAACCCCTTCTACTTGAGTATAGCCTTTGCATACCAACCTTGATTTATTCTTTATCACTTGCCCATCTTCATTCAGTTTATCTTTGAACACCCGCTTGGTACCAATTACATTTTTATCCTTGGGTCTTTGGAAAAAATCCCAATTTTTTTTTTCAAAATTTGACTCAACTCTTCTTCATGACACTTACCCAATATGTGTCTTTACTATCTTCCATAAAATTTTTGGGTTCAATTTTGAAAATAAAGATATATGTCTTGACGTGGTGGCTAATCTTCCCCTTGTTTGAATTTTTATATTTATGTCTTCAATAAACAAGACTTCTTGATGATTTTTCCTGAAATGATGGTGATTTGGATGCCTTCATTGGTGTTGTACATTTCTCATTCTCAACTTCATTCTTTTCTTCTTCTTTGAACTTTATTCCTCTTCAATATCAATTTCTTGATTTATTCCTTCATGTTTTATGTTATTATCCAAAGGAACATTTATACTTTAAATTATTTTATTTAACCTACTATTGTAGCTCCTAAGAGATTTTCTTATTGAGGAATATCCAAGATATACTCATTCTTCAAATATCCAAGATTCATTCCTTCATTGCAACTAGTATCAAAATTTCCCAAGTTTTCTTCATCTCTCCTTATGTAGCATTGGCTACCAAATACTTCTAAAATCCTTAATCCTAGTAGACCTACCTTTCCAAAGTTCATATAAATTCTTATCATGATTAAATTTAATTTGTGCTTGATTTAAGATAGAAATTGTTGTATGTGTTGCTTCTCTCCAAACTAAATTTGATAAGTTGAATTCATGAAGCGATAATTTCTAATTTTTGAAAGACATGGTGATTCTATGAATGAATATTTTAAACTTAGACTCCTTTGTCCATGAATTTATGGCTTCCTGTAGGTGACACAATATGATAGCTTAACGTATGAGGCTAAAATGGTACACCTTTCTTGCCATATGTCCTATATTTATATACATAAATGAACATTCCATTGAGTATATTCTGAGTAAAAATTAAAATTCCACTTCCATTTTAAAGATGGCAATAAAACTTCCCAGATAGATATCACATGCTATTTTAAGAAAATAAAACCTTCCAATAATGTCGACAACAACCGAAAATTCCATAATTTTCTTTCTAAAAATAAAGAAACTATTTCTCAACCAATTTACAAATCGTATCCAAACATAGAAATCAAATTTTTAGACACTTAAATCAAACCTTCTACAATTTAGAATGTTTAGAAATACCTTAGCTCAAATTAGAATAATACTCAGCTCAACTTAGAACGTCCAGAAATTCCTAATGTGCAATTCTAGATGTGAATGGTCAAGGGTTACTTGTAAGAATGATATCTAACTCCCCAAATCAATCCCAACTTATCAAATCTTCTCTTTAGAACCAATGTATGGTGATTGTTGTTATTTCCATATCTAACCTTTTTTTCTTAAAAAATGCATCTTTTCAAAGTTCTATTTGTTGGAAATAGAATTTATCATGTAGTAGCATTAGTTAGGAGTAAGTCAAACATAAATTACAATTTACATGAAGGGAAGGGACATATTTTAGAATTAATTATAATGAAAAATGAATAAATTATCCATCTCGACATCCATTTGAGGAAGGGGAAGAATGAATATACACATGTATTCAAAGGTGATTACAAAGAGGAATGGGGAAATAAACCTCTTTAGGTGCCCACTTTGGAAAATTTAAGAGGCACCACCTTAGGCACCCTTTTGGGGAAGTTGAAGATTCATCTATGGTTATATGTTAATTTCCTTATGAGCATGTGGTTTTTATCAAGAGGGGGTGTTTGATTTTCAAGAGATACCAAAATTTGTATGAATTGAGGCTTGGGCTAGTCATTTCATCATCTAGAATTGAGTGGATCATCCAAAGTTGAGTGGATCATCTAGAGTTGAGTGGATCATCTAGAGTTGAGTTGATAGTCTAGAGTTGAGTGGATCATTCAAAGAGGAGTTGATCATTTAGAGTTGAGTGTTCATTTGAAGTTGAGAATAATTATCCTTCATTTGAGAGTTGAATAGAATTCCTATTTTATAGATTTGAAAATCCCATGAGGCTAACCATCACAATCTTATAATATTTGTGTTTCATTTATTTTAAGTAATAAAAAATTTAGTTATTTCTATTCTTACAATTTCTATGCAATTTCTTTATTATGATATGTATGGATATTAGGTGGAGATTCCCTTCATCAAATGTTATAGAGAATGTATCTGGGTGTAGAGCCTCCTACATCATTTTCATATAGATTGGTTTTCAAACAATAAATTGGTGCGAAAATATTGGGATTTTAGAACCACAATGGGTTTTTTTTCTAAAAATTTCTTATTCAAAGATTACATGAATAATATTTTTTCCCTTTCCTTCCAATACATAACTAATTTTTCATTATGTATATATATGGCTCTCTTTTTCATAATGTTGGAAAATGAAGAATAGTAGATTAAATGAAATATATGACCCTTATCATTATTATCTCCTGTATTTTTATGAGAAAATGAAATGGAAGAGTGAATGTTTCCTTTGTTAAATAATGAACTGAATATACTAGAAATTAAACAAAAGTATTTGTTAATAAATTTCATCCTCCTTTCAAATTTATATATACTAGAATAATATAGAAAATGTACATATAAATCTATTTACTTACATTGTTAGTTTGGTAAATTCAACTTGATTTAAATAGTTAAATGGACAACATGTTTAAATGATTATATATTCAAACAAAAACAATGAATTAAATTGCCTATTTAGAAATCCATACTACCCAATTACATTTAATAATTCTTATTTTTTGTCAAATCTAATTGCATAATACAAAAGAAAGAATCAACATTTCTTGAACATCTACAATTTCTTTTAATGTCCGTTTTCATCTACAACAAGAATTAACTAGGTAGACTACACAATAATAGATGAATCAAGATAAATAAATTCACACATTTTTTCGTTAGTTGAAATTCTTCAATCCAACTAATATCAGACAAAAAGCTAATTTGTAATAAAACTATATTTAATTCAAATTATTTCTACACAATAATAGATGAATCAATACAAATAACTTCACACATTTTGTCGTTAGCTAAAATTCTTCAATCTAACCCATATTATACACAATGCTAATTTGTAATGAAATTATATTTACTTCAATTTATTTCTACAATAAATTTAAAATAAAAAACTTAACACTTGTCATATACTATCTACACATCTAACAATTTTATTTATCTTAATATAAATAGAGTAGAACACTCTAAATAAGAGTAATTAATAAAAAAAATTTAATGCAATAAGAACTAAATAAAGATTACAAATTATATTTACTTTTTAAATTAATTATGGAATAGTGTTCTTTGCAATAACTTTTTTTCTTTACGATAGTGCAATTTTATAAAAGATTAATTAAAAATATTCATTTACATAAATGTATAATAGATTAAAAAACTTACTTTATTGAGAGGTTGGTAATAATAACCACAACATTCTTTCCATGTCTACACAAAAACACATAAATCTTCTCCAATGACCAAGGGGTTGCTCACCTCCTGGTTATAGGCCACCTTGAGCTAGGTGGTTTATGGGAAACCTAGAGAACAATTCATGCCACACTTATATAAAAAAAAAACATAGATCATTTTTTTATTTGACATAACTAGTCACTTTAGAACATCCATAAACCATGAGAGACAAAAGTGCATAAAACTTCATCAAGATTCTTTGTAGGAAGATACGAGGCAGCGACCCCACTCTCCCATTGCAACCCAAAACACATATTATTCAAACCCAACAATTAAGGAAACTCACAAACACATTTACATTTAGAAACACATGTTACATTCATATATTCATGCATTTAACATCTAAATTAAGAGTATGGAGATCTATTTGTCTCCCACTCCAATGAAGTCGATTCATTTTCCAATCTACTAAAACCAAGAAAGCCAAAAACAAGAAAATCAATAACCTTCTCCACCCATAAATAGAAGATTAAAAGAAATCCAAAATTGGACTCTTTTAATGGGAAGGCGACACTTGTCACCCTCTTTTTTCACTTTCCCACTTATCTCTCATAGTTATGAAATATTAAGGAAGGGGTGTTGTACTTTCACACTAAACACTTAAAAGTCTTCCAATGAAAGTTCAGTCATAAATAAACTTTAAAAAAAAGGATGAAGTCAAACTCCCAACCATTAAAACATGTCACTCTTCTTGATGGGTAATTAAAAGTCTTCCAAGAAAGTTCATTCATAAATGAAATCTGGAAAATTTTGGATGGGGCCGAACAAGTCAACATCCCACCCAAACCATTTAAACTCTAACACTCTAATAATTAGTTAAACAAAAACCTTCACTCAGATATTTCTATAAGATTATCTAAATTAAACAATACAAAAATAATTATTAACATGTCGTTAAGCTCCCTACAAAATGTATCATTGACAAAATTTCAAAAAACGGAAAACACAACAGATTTTCGCAAAAATTTCACCATCTGTTCTTCATGATCTACATATTTTGTGGTCGAAAACCACAAAATATTTATAAAAAAGTCACTAGTTTTTGCAAATCTGAAAAAGAAAAGAGTTTGACATTTTTCCGTCTTTAGTACTTTTTGTAAGGAGCTTAGCCGCTGCGATTATTAACTCTTCCAAAAAAAAATTTAACTCACTTTTGTTTTAAACCACAAATGTTCAACCAATAATGTGAATGGGTAGGTACCTACTCTCTGACTTTAGAGGATGAATCTAGAAAGTTTGAGAGTATGACGACTGTGACAACTGCCATTGTTGATCCAGTCGCATCACCCTTTCTTTATAATCAGTTCCCCTCTCTTTACCTATCTAAATCATAGAAACTCATGGCGGGGCCAACAATGAAGTTATTTTTGTCTACTCTATTTCTTCTCCACTTCTGTTGTGGATGCATTCAAAGGGAACAAGAGGCTCTTCTTCAGAAAGATTCATTTATATAAATGTCTTATAGATTAAAAAACTTTATTCAGAGGTTGGTAATAATAACTACAACATTCTTTCCATGTCTATACAAAAACACATAAATCTTCTCCAATGACCAAGGGGTTTCTCACCTTGTGGTCATAGGCCACCCTAGGCTAGGTGGTCTATGAGAAACCTAGGGAATAATGCATGCCACACAAAAATAAATATAGATCATTTTTTTTATTTGACATAACTCGTCACTTTAGAACATCCATAAACTACGAGAGACAAAAGTATAGAAGACTTCGTCAAGTTTCCTTATGAGGAGATATGAGGAGGCAACCCCACTCTCCCATTGCAACCCAAAACACATATTATTCAAACCCAACGATAAAGGAAACTCACAAACACATTTACATTTAGAAACACATGTTACATTCATATATTCATACATTTAACATCTAAATTAAGAGTATGGAGATCTATCTCACAACATCCGTAGAGATTTTGATGACAATTTCGATGTGGACCAAATACCAACTTCTTCCAAAAATATTCCTCAACACAAGGTCCTCTATTTTTCTCCCACTCCAATGAAGTCGATTCTTTTTCCAATCTACTAAAACCAAGAAAACCAAAAATAATAAAATCAATCACCTTCTCCATCCATAAATAGAAGATTAAAAGAAATCCAAAATTGGACTCTTTTAATGGAAAGGTGACACTTGTCACCCTCTTTTTTGTTGTCGGGATATTTGAATGTACAGGTTATTATATTAGTAAATTATTATGTTACTCTCGATCATTAGTGACTGAGAGGTTAGACAGTTACGTCACGACGTTTCGGTCGTGGCCCTTCGGGTACTTTATATACTCTCTCGAAGGTTGGACATGGGAGATATGATTGTATGATCATTACGATGTAAATGTACTTGCTAGTATGGAATGATTAATGAAAGTATTTATTATTCTATGATACATTCTATGTTTATTATATTTCCTATACTATGTCTGTGCAATACTAAGTTTACCCCAGTGGGAAAACATCTGGCGCCATTGCCTAAATGTACTCGGGAAGAGAAGTGAGGAAAGGATTTATGCCCAATGTTTTAAATAAAGATAGAAATAAAAAGGCACGAGATGACGAAGGGGAAGCCACACAGAAGGCTTTGATATTCGCGCAACAATGTGAACGTCGGTGTAGGCTCAGGCAACTTGCCAAGGACCAGCTTGCCGAAGGGTTTCCCGAAGGGGACCTCAGAAGTGGCACGGAAGGTGCAGAAGCCGAATTGGAATAGTTCATTTCACCGGAACATCGAAGGGTGTGAAGTAGTGAAGAATTAATTGAGGAAACACGAGCATTGAAGACCTTCCTCCAGGAAGAACAAAACCGGTTTGAAGACTGGGTCTGTACACCACGTGCAGAAGACCGTGATCATGAAGGGAACTGTACAGCTAAGGGTGACGATGACGGATCAGCCGGAGGTACCAGAGATAGTGCGACCAAAGACACTTGGGAGGTGCACGTAAACCCTCCATTGGAGCCCACGACTCCACACAACATAGCTCCACCGGTTATGGAGGCTCAGCAAGTGCCATTAGTAAATACTACAAGAAGCAATACAGTAGGGGTGGGTGTGGGTACCACAGGTGGTGGTGCCAGACAACAAACGACCCAACCACCTATGGTGACTCATAAAGAAAAGTTTCCCAAGTTCCATGATGATGGTAAGGACGACCCAGCATGGCATTGTCGTACATGCGAAACCATTTGGTTAGCCAACAGGGTGACTGACCAGGATGAATGGATGAAGCAGTTCCCTGCCACACTAAGAGGAGTGGCTATTGACTGGTATTCAGACTTGGATAAAACCAAGGTAACTACGTGGGATGAACTGAAGAAAGCATTCGAGAAGGAATTCTGGCTTCTCCGAGATGATAACGAGATAGTCTCAGAAATCTATGGACCAAAGCAAGGCAAGAGGGAAACCGTACGAGCGTATGGCCGCCGACTAAAAGAGTTAGTTGGGAAGATGGAAAGCCAACCAGCAGACAGCTTAAAGAAGAGGTGGTTTGTCGAGGGCTTGAACTCTAAGCTATGACGGAAGATGAAAATCGTACCTCCGACATCCTTCGATAATGCATACAACCAGGCCATGGACCTGGAAAGCGAGAACAAAACATCCAAAAAGAAGATGAACAAATCTTCTTCGTCCGACGATGACACGTTTAAAGAGGAGAGTAGCAGCGACGAGAAGCCAAAGAAGAAAGTCATGACCCTTCAGAAGGATATGGAATGGATGTTAAAGGAGTTTAAGACAATGAAGGGGACAACAAGCAAGGATGATGAACTGTGGTGCACGGATTGTAAGGAGAGCGGCCACACGAAGGGTGCCTATCCCAAGAAGGCATTCTGTGACATCTGCCAGATCATGGGATATTCTATTAAGGAATGCCCATACAATTTGGAGGCACGTAACCAGCAAGTGCTCTTTGCACAGGAGCAACCCTCCACATCAGATTCAAACAATAACGCATCTTCTGGAGGCTATCGGGGAAACTGAGGAGGTGGAAGAGGGAATAATAATAATTTCACCTAAAGCAGAGTCCAATACGATGCAAAGGGACGCCCAATGATTCAATGTCAGGCGTGCAACGAGTGGGGTCACTTCACAAGGGAATGTAATAATGATGATGCCCCTCAAAAGTTATGTCGGTGGTGTGGCCCCGGTGACCATGAAGATGCTGATTGTCCAAAGTTTGGCGTAGGGGCCAATTTGATTGATATCGAAGGCAACACATGGGTTAAAGAAGCCATCCTTGCTCTTACCTGAGGGCAAGCAAAGGAAGCCTGATACCCCCATCCTCGTACGGAGAAGCAGAGAATGGCGGAAACAAGGGAGGAAATAGAAAGGGCCATGAAAGCGCAATGGGGAGAGACACATGAATCATCCGGACCCTACTGCACAGACGTGGAGAGGAACATTGTACGGCAGATGCTCCAACTGGAGGTACCTATGAAACTGGAGGACCTCCTACACACCATGCCTCAATTGGGGACAATGTTGTTGGGTACAAAGGTTGATAAACCCAAACCAAGACACACGGATGCTTCCATACTAGGAAGCTCGGCAACAAATCCAGTTGTGCTTACTGTTAACAATGATAGACATCCAGCCATGGTGGAGATGGGCATTCTGCGCACCATCTTGATGGATACTATAGTAGACGGCGGTTCTAGAGTAAATGTCCTCTCGGAGGACACATGGAAAAAGCTAGGAAAGCCCACTCTGTGGCCACCTACATTTAATCTGCTAGGTGTCGACCAGCACGAGATTAAACCCCTTGGCACGTTGATGGCACAACAAGTCACCATGGGTGCACAACCATTTGTGCTCGACTTTGTGGTCATCCCGTTAAAATAGAAAGGGTATGACGCCATACTCGGAAGAGGATGGTTGGTGGCAGCGAAGGCAAACCACAACTGGAAACAGAATACACTCTCGATGGAGAGCGGAGGCAAGAAGTTTACTATTGATCTCCAGACCCAGTTGGTGAGCGAGGAACTTGCCTCTTCCTCGGGATCTGAATCTGAAAGGGAGAATAACCCATGAGACAAAGGTAGAGAGGGGATGGATTCAGATGTCGAAGGCATACTAAAACTCGGAGGATGTTGTTCGGAGGATGACACAGATTCACTAAATGGATTGTTCCATTGGCAACAGGACTATGAGATGTTCTCACCCTCCTGTAACGCATTAAGCATCGATGAAGAGGAGCCAGATAAATATCCTCCAAAGTACGGGGAGTATAAGGAAGGAGAAGCTACAATGGACACCGTACCTGCACACCAGTTTAAAAAGAAGGAGGAACCCATCTTGTACAAAGAAGCAAAGTTGAAAGAAATAAACCTCGGGGATGAGAGAAATCCGAAAACCATCGTCATGAGAGACGACTGGAATCTTGTGTGGAAGATTGTAGCCTTCAAAATCTTGATTCTCCTTCTTCTGATGTATGGGCAAGAGACCATGGTCCTGGTAGAATTTATGGTTCCAAGCCTTTGGATTGCCATTGGAAATAGACTCGGCGACAGGGAGAGGGAACAGCTGCACACTTTGTGGACTTTCAATGAACGGATACATGATGCCAGCAACGGGATCAAATTGAAACCTTCCTCAGAGAGGATGGATTTGAGAGGAGGGACAGAACAATCGAGAGGGACTCGAGCGGTCAGGCAGGTAGAGCCGTCCGTACGGACGACCAGAGAAGCCTTCGAAAAGGTGGATGTCGTCAACAGTTCGAAACTAAAAGCGTATCATCACAGGTCGAAGGCGCACAGGCAGCCGCCTAGCAATTGATGAAAATTTGAAAAAAATAAATTAAAAAAAATTAACCAAAAAAAAAAAAAAATCAATTTGAAGGTATATAGTCTGAAGACATAACATATTGAGCGAAGACATAGTGAACGAAGACATAACATGCTGAATGAAGACATAAGGTTCGAAGACAAAGTCCAAAGACAAAGACATAAAGTATTAAACAAAGATACAAAATAAATGAAGACATAAAAGTATTAAATGAAGACGTAAAGTATGGGCGAAGACATAAAATATCAAAAGGTGTGCAGTAGAACCATTTAGGATGGTCTTCGAATACATGCTGATGTTGAATCAAGTTATCGGCAAGTACTGTGGTCATAGCAAAGAATGGTGCATATAAGATCAGTGATCTTTTGGTTATATTCATCATTTGGAGAATAGTAAGTGTCTATTCCATTGGGACCCGAGAGGAAGATGTGTTGTGACTTGCGTGGGTAGGAAATACAATCTTGGACTGCAAATGACTACAAGGAGTGATTCGAATGGTGTTTGTGTCATTGCCAAATGACAGACAGAGATGAATAGGGTTGGGATCTTGGCACTCGGAATATCTAAAGGTGGTGATAAGAAATCACAGTTTGAGAGTGTAAAGTCTCACTTTCCTATGAACCCGTAAGGCACGAGGAACCACTGAAGGCATGCCATGGATGAAGAAACACATAATGCTTTAAAATATATGAAGATGTGAATGGTTCGTTGGTCACAACAGCAGGCATTTCTTCCAGCAGAAAGGCAACTGTGCGCTGAAACAGGAGGACACAAGGAGTGGCAGCATGAAGTCCATACGGTAATAAAGAAAGGTAATCACGCTTAGTATTTCAAGTTGCAAAAAGGGAGTTGGCAATACTGTGTAGAAGGCAAACGTACGGCTTTGAAGGCAAGTATTTTATTCATAAAAATTTTAGGTGAGCATTTCATACATCTGCACAGTATGGTAGGAGAAAGAAGACAAGGCAGAAACATAACAGGGCAGTTGAGAAACGGTTATATAACCAGCAAGAAACAAAAATCATTAAAATGCAATTTGCAAGCAAGAGAAATTGGAAGAAGAAATTGGAAGAGGGTTCCAACAGCATGAGCAGACATACACCAAAGGTTGCAGGCAGTGGCACTGGGAAGAAGCTGCAAGATTATCTAGGCCTCAAATGGCACCTGCAGGGTCTCAGAAAGAGGCAATTACAGCACAGAATATTACCTTTGAGGGATTGAACGGCTTGGACTGTCGTAGATGGTGGCAGGAGAATAATAATGATCCAAACACTCACATTTTCAAGGATAATTTGGCATGGGCTCAGGTACAATGGGCAATTCAAATGTCCATATTTTGCATTCGGGATTTTGAAGGCGCACTACGGGCACTAATTAAAGCCTTTGATAGTTTTTCGAAGACTAGCACCATACCGTACTTGGGGCATTCTGTGACGGTTTCATTTATAGCAGTAGAGTTTCGCAGAGTCTTCGGGTTACCAGAGAAGGGAGCATAGGTGGAATTGAAATCACAGAAGTTGGCCATGGAAACCAAGGATTTTTATATTAGACTTGTTTGCAGGGACGACCTCATAGCTACGGAGAAGGAGTCTCTCCGGCAAATGTCTCATCACCGTGGCATCAAGAAAACATTCATTCGGAAGGGGCACTAGCACACACGTATGGACTTGATGAAGAGTAGGCTTACAGGAGCCAGCCATGCCTCCAACATTTCATTCCAGCAGGTGGCTCTGATGAACTATCTTTTGGGGGGTAGGGTGTATGACTTGGTGACGGTGTTGGCAAAATGAATGTACGCATTCATGACTTTGCAGCACCGTACATTCTACATGCCACACTATGTGATTGGCCTATTCTTGGATGTTGTGGAGCATCAAATTCCAATAGACATTTTAGCATCTGAGCTCAAGCCAGGACCGTTGGTGACAAGTGAACCTCCAATCATGCGGTGGCATCACTTAGATACTCCTGGAGGCCAAAAGCCAAGTACGGGGAAATGTAGTAGACCGGAGGTAGAAGTGAGTGGGGATACAGATAGTGGTCGGGAGGTGACTTCCGAAGAGGCCAACAGTGAGGAAGATGAGGAGGAGCACATGCGGGTAGTGTCAGTGCCCCCACTGTTATTTCTGTGTTTTGCACCCTCCAGGGGAACCACACTTGCTTTTGTACCCGGTTCCATGACCATTCTAGCATTTGGCCACATTCGGATCCCAGTGCAGTTATCCATACCTGTGACCACGCCTGTAGTTGATACTACAACAGTACCTGTTGCCACACCTATAGCGAAGATGGTAGCAGTTCAGACAGTGGGCGATTAGCTAGTAGAGGTTTCCACAATAGCCATTTCCCCAAAGAGAGCTGCCAGTCCGGAGGCATTACCAGAGTTTGAGATAGGGTTGGAGACAAGAGAGAGCGAGGGTCTCCCTTCGGGTAGAGACATGGAGGAGATGATGGAGCAAATTGCAGATCAAGGTAGGTCTGAGCCTGGCGAGATACCACTGGAGATGGCAGGATCTGAGCCGGTTGTGACATTTGGAGACTCAGTGTTGATCGAGTCCGACCATGAGGGTATAGAGGGCAGCGGGCCTATGGAGGATTTGTTGGCACCGGTGAGTCAGAGTCAGCCATCCGTGTTAGATTGGGCGAGTATGTTCTTGGCACAAAGGTCTATCACACCAGTAGCCCGGGGATCTACGATTGTGTCTCCTCTACGAGAGGACTCCCAGTTAGCGGCAAGCACATCAAGGGGTGTAGAAGACAGCCGAGTGAGTGTTGAGCAGGAGGCAGCCAAGGGGTCGGCACGGGAAGGGAAACTAGTGGAAGTCATGATGGAAGAAGATTTGGCAGCATACATGAACACTTTGGAGGCAGTGATTGCAAAGGGTCGACAATTGGTGCAGACAGTCCTTATGGCACGCGAGGAAGGAGAGGCTCGGGAAAGGGCTCGGGAGGCAGTAGAGAGATCTCGGGAGGAGATGGTCGTTGAGTTAGCAGCAGAGCGTCGTGCCTGGCAGGAGGAACGTGCACAATTGTTGGCATAGCTGGAGACAGCCAATGCCGCCAAGAGTCTTGCTGACAGCCGGTTTGTTCAGAAGGATGCCGAGTTCCAGGAGGCTACCTTGATGCTAAAGGAAGTGGTTGAGGTTAATTCACAGCTTCAGACAGACTTGTCCATCCGTACGCAACAGGTCTACCAGTTGAGGCAACGGGCTACTTCGTCAGCGTCCCAACCGTCGGTTCCAAGGATGCCCCCCTCTACTTAGCTATTTTTTGTTTCTTTTCTGTACTGGGCATTATCTCCGTTTTGTTGTAAGTCATCGGAGATGACTTGTTTTTTGGGGGGGGATGATGTTGTTAGGATATTTGAATGTACGAGTTATTATATTAGTAAAGTATTATGTTACTCTCGGTCATTAGTGATCGAGAGGTTAGACAGTTATGTCACGATGTTTCGGTTGTGGCCCTTCGGGTACTTTATATACTCTCTCGGAGGTTGGACATGGGAGATATGATTGTATGATCATTACGATGTAAATGTACTTGTCAATATGGAATGATTAATGAAAGTATTTATTATTCTATGATACATTCTATGTTTATTATATTTCTTGTACTATGTCTGTGCAATACTAAGTTTACCCCAGCGGGCAAACATTTTTCACTTTCCCACTTATCTCTCATAGTTATGAAATATTAAAAAATGAAATGAAATGAGTTTTACACACGCTCACGAGACCAACGGTCTATGGGACCAAAAGGTGATCCACTAACTATTCTGTTGGGATTTCTCTAGGCTGCCCTTCCTTTTGTGGAGCTGGATTAGCAAGGTGGCCACCTTGTGAAGTCTTGTCCCCTCAAACAGTTCTTTTATATTGTTCACTTGTATCATGTCCATGAATTGAGCCCGAATGTCTTCATATGTCGTACACTCCTTGATATAGTGTCATTCCGTCTCCACTACGCCCTTATTGCAAAACCTACAAATTCTCTCCTCCCACTTTTCTTTAGGGCTCTTCCATCTACCGATTTCGCACCTCAAGTGATGTGAGCCGGACCTTAGCTGGGCGATCAAGATTTTTGCCTTCCCTCTAATGTCGGCTCCTAGGTATTCTTTGTCATCATGCTCGCAAGTGTGGTTAAATTCGTTGACATAATAAGCCTTTTTTCTACCGACCTCATTTGTCCACATGGCAGTCCTAACTTTTTCTAATACCCACTTTTTTATCTCTTTGTTGTTTTCGGGACATTCTTGGTAATCAATGTTCCATTTGTTGAACCATTTAATATTTTGTTTCCTCCATGTCTTCTTCCAATGGTCTAGCTCCTCTCCAACCACTAACTTAGGCCAGCGGTGCATGTCCATCTTTTCTACCTTTTTTAGATAGCTTAGCAAGCGAATAACTGCATAGGCTTCCACCGGGAACATGTCTGCCTCCGCTAGAAGAATCTCGTAGGGAACCGTTGACTTGACTTGACTTTAAGGAAGGGGTGGTGTACTTTCACACTAAACACTTATAAGTCTTCCAATAAAAGTTTATTCATAAATAAACTTTAAAAAAATAAGGATGAGACTAGAAAGTCAAACTCCCAACCACTAAAAAGTGCCACTCTTCTTGATGGGTAATTGAAATTTGGAAAATTTTGGATGGGACTAAACAAGTCAACATCTCACCCAAACCATTCAAACTCTAACACTCTTTTTAGAATAACTAGTTAAACAAAATTCTTCACTCAAATATTTCTATAAGATTATCTAAATTAAACAATTATTAACGGAAGCTCCCTACAAAATGTACCATTGACTAAATTTCAAAAAATGGAGAACACAACAGATTTTCACAAAATTTTCACAATTTGTTCTTCATGATCTGCATATTTTGTGGTGGAAAACCACAAAAAATTTGCAAAACAATCACTATATTTTAGCAAATATACAAAAGAAAAAAAATTTGACATATTTTTGTCTTTAGTACATTTTGCAAGGAACTTAACAGCTACCATTATTAACTCTTCCTTTAAAAAAATTTAAAATTAACTTACCTTTTTTAAAAACCTCAAATGTTCAACCAATAATGTGAATGGTTGGTAGGTAGGTACTCTCTGACTTTAGAGAACAAAATCTAGAAGTCTTTAATTCCATAAAAAGTCTGGGAGTATGACAACTGTGACAGCCGCCATTGTTGATCCAGTCTTAGCACCCTTTCTTTATAATCAGTTGCCCTCTCTTTACCTCGCAAAATCACAGAAACTCATGGCTGTGCCAACAATGAAGTTGTTTTTGTCTACTCTGTTTCTTCTCCGCTTCTGCAGTGGATGCATTCAAAGGGAACGGGAGGCTCTTCTTCAGCTCAAAGACGCCTTAAATTACTCTTCTTTCTTTGCCAATCTGACATCATGGGAGAAGGGCGGAGATTGCTGTATCTGGGGCGGCATTTCCTGCCATAACACCACCCATCACGTTGCCCATATTCACATATACGGTGCTGCTGTTGATGTTGGAATGCAGGGCAATGGTGTCATATCTGAGAGCCTGTGCAGCCTCACTTCTATTGCAACCATACACCTAATCAACATGGGATTAACAGGTACTCTTCCTCCCTGCTTGGGAAACCTCTCTTCTCTCACAGAACTAGATTTATCTGGTAATAGCTTGAGTGGGAACATTCCATTGTCCTTTACAAACATTTCCTCTTCTCTTGCTGTCCTTGATTTGGGAAATAATGTTTTGGAAGGTGAAACTGTCCTGAGTACCATTTGTCTGCTCAGTAGCCTTACTGAGGTTGATCTTTCAGAGAATCAGCTGAATGGAAGCTTACCATCCTGTCTTGGAAGTCTCTTTTCTCTAAGTCTTCTAGATGTTTCAGGAAACCACTTGAGTGGTAAGATTCCATATTCTTTAGGCAAGATGTCCTCACTCAAATATCTTGATGTTTCTAGGAATTCTCTAAGTGGCCTTATCCCAGATTCTCTGGGCAGTCTTTTTTTTCTAGAAAACTTGGATCTATCTTACAACCACTTAAATGGAACTTTGCCTTCCTCATTTTCAAGGCTCTCCTCACTTGTGTTACTCCGTGTTCAAGGAAATGCATTCAACCAGAGTGTTTCTTCCTCAAGGCTACCCTCTTCACTTCAACATCTTGGTCTTTCACTAGATGGGCAACAGATAATTTCGGAGGATTTCTTTCAGAACCTTAGCAGATTGGAGTGCTTGTTCTTGTCAAATTGTGTACTTAACATCAGCAGCACTTGGATTCCCTCATTTCAATTATTCTTCCTCTATATGATATCATGTAAAGTGGATGCTAAAATCCCACTATGGATTTCGACTCAGTCTTCTCTTTTAAAGTTGGAATTGTGTGACAGCAATCTTTCTGGGGAAATTCCTTTGTGGCTACTGGATATGAATCTTCTCTACATCAATCTCACAACAAATCATCTCCAAGGTCGCCTTTTGCTAAATACATCTCTAAGGAACCCACTGGTAGTCTTGGATGTGTCTAGAAATGCATTGTTTGGTCAGATACCATCAATTTGGCCTCCTAATATCAAAGTATTGTTGCTCAATGACAATTTGCTGACAGGGAGTATTCATTCACAGTTACAAGGAATCTCTTCACTTGAGATTGTAAATTTTGGAAATAATCAACTGAATGGGATTATCCCTCCAAATCTAGCCAATTGTTCTGAGCTTCAAATGTTGAATTTGGGGGATAATAATTTGAGGGGAATGATTCCGGATGAGTTTGGTAAGCTAAGTAAATTGAAGACATTAGTGATAAAGAATAATCAGTTGAGTGGAACATTCCCTCCCTCCATATCAAACTGTACAGAATTATATTTTTTAGATATTGGACAAAATTTGTTGGAAGGCCAAATTACGAAGTCAATAGGAAACATTTCAAAGTTGAAAGTGTTAGCAATGAGGAAGAACAATTTTGAAGGTAGTATTCCTAAAGAAATTGGGCAGTTAAAGAACCTACAAATCTTAGATCTTTCTTCAAATAGACTATCAGGATTTATACCACACACAGTTTTTAGTTTACCAGCAATGTTGATGGAAGCACATGAAGAATTTGGCAGGGTTCAGTTTCTAATATTTCCAGAAGAATCCCCCTCAGTATACCCCTCCACTACATACATGTATAAGAATGGATTGACTATGAATTCCAAAGGCAGAGATGAGCAATACACATATATTTTCTCCACTATGATGGCCATAGACCTTTCAGACAATCAATTGCAAGGGGATCTTCCATCCGATTTAGGAAAATTGAAGGGATTGAAGTTGCTGAATCTTTCCATGAACAATTTCAGTGGTGTTATTCCAAATAGCATTGTACAAATGATTTGGCTAGAATCACTAGACCTTTCGACAAATCATTTTTTGGGACAAATTCCTCCAGATCTAGGTTCTTTGAGCTACTTGGGGGCGCTTAATTTTTCTAACAATAATCTTTCAGGTAGTATACCACAAGGAGGACATATGGCAACATTCAATGGATTGTCATATTCAAACAATCCAAAATTATGGGGATGTCCACTTCGAAGAAAATGTTCCTGGCCAGAATTTTTAACTACTCCTCCTACCATCTCTACATCTATTAATGAAGAAGAGCAGAGCACAGAAAGTGCGGGGTATGAGATTGGAGTAGGATTGTCATACTTAGTAGGTTTTACAACAGTGTGGGCATTTATTTTTGTCATAAAGAAATGGGGACAAAAATACTTTGAGGCCATTGATTTGGTTTTGAAATTTTGTTTTCCATGGACTCGTAAATTGACATTGTAATATTTTTTCTAAGTTTATTCAATATAAACATATTATATTTTTTTGTCAGTTCATTATTCTACATATTATTTTTTTATATTCATGTCACATAGATCTTGAAATTATTGTAAAGTTTTCTTTCTTAAGTACAATAATAATGTTTGTTTATTTTTATTTTTTATTTTTTAAGTAGGATTTCCTAAAATAATGTTTGTTTATTAATATGACCTACATAATATAAATATTAAATGTACAATATGGTCAAATTTGAAGTACAATGTAATGCCACAACAAATAGAACATTTTATATCCCCGTGAAAAAAATCAAATTGTCTATTTATTATTTATAAGACTCAAAAGTATTATATATATAATTCATCTACCCTAATGATTATGAGTGATATTCGTCTTTTAGTGTAAGGTAATAGTATTTGTTTAGGATGAAGGGCCCATTGATCCTTTTCTATTGTATCTCCATAGCCTTTGGGTACCAAAAGTTTCTTAAAGGGAGAGGTGTAATTAGAAAAGTGGTGCCAATTGAAGTATCTCATAATCTTGGTTCCTATTTTTAGTCTTTGAGTTAGCCTTATAATCACGCATTGACTTCATTGAATTTGTTATTTTTTGGGGATTTTTTGACGCATCTAAAATGGAATGGGACATCTTTGAGATCCATTAGGACAAAATTATAGACCTTAAATTTACTTGAAAAGCCAATTGTAGTATAATGTCTAACCACATAAGAAGACAATGTGTTCTCGTTATTAAAAATGAAGAATGTGATTGTACTACCTAGAGAACACCTATTCTCTCCATAAACAAGATTTATGTTAATAATAAGTAACATAATCCATATTTTGGTTTGGCTCTTAATTTTTACAAGCATTTTTTAGTGATATTAGAATCAATGTGAAGCAAACTTGAGGTTTACATAGTCACTTCTACCCACATTGTCACAACCCTCTTATTAGACTAAAGAAATAATGACCATTTAATAAGAGTAAAATAATAAATTTATTTTTATAATATGAAAGGAAATTATTTTTGAAGGTGTGAACTTAATCTAGTTTTTTGGATGTTGCAATCTTGCATTGAAAATTCTCTGTATCATTCCCAAACTCCCATATGGACGACTCTCTCTATTGTTCCAAAGCTCTCTGGTCATTTAATTTTATCGTATGATGTCGTTTTCATGTATTTTTCAGTCCTATCACAGAACCAAATGGAAGAGGTGTCAAGAGTTTTCAAGTTGAGATTTATTGATGGTCACTTTAATGGAAACCAAATTTTGAAATTCAAATAAACAAGCTCATTCTTATCTCTTTGTTGTACTCCCTCTGTGTCTTATATTTTTCTCTACTCCTTATGAAGAATAAGATTAGATGAGAGATAAATTTAGATATTTCTTTACCATGAAAATGGAAATAGATGATTTTTAAATTCACACTATCTGGAAATCTATATTTATGTTTATAAATGGCTTACATTTCTTATTGTGATCTCTTTTTCAAAAAAAATAAAAATTCTCTACCATTAAAACAAGGGATGCATTGCAGCGTAGTTCCTGTTGAGTACCGGCAAGGTAGTTTTAGAAGATAGGAGAGGAGGAAGGAGAAGCTAGAATTGGTTATATCAAATAGAATAAATAATAAACTAGTTGAAATTTAAAAAGAAACTTAATTGAAACTAAGTAATTACATCAACATGAACCTTTCTTAAATTTGTCAGTATACAAAATAGATGTGAGTTCAGTTTCTAGTTTCCTTAGTGAAGGACAACAAGTTAAGTTGTAAAATTTTGATATATAACTACCTGGTCAAATGTAGGGAAAATGTAATCTACAAATTGAATTTCTACTTTTGCTCAGTTTCCCTATATATAATTGTGTAAACGCAAACATGCCAAATAAGAATGGTAGATAATTACAAATGAGTTGTATACAACTCTACTCATTTAAAAGTAGATTGGGAATTTTCTTTTTCCTTGTTGGAAACAAATCAATATTGATTCAAAATCCATGATTTGAAAACAAAGAATACATATGGTCAACCTAAATTGAAAAAACTAATGTCCAATTCTAATTATTGGAAAGATGCAATTAAAAATAATCATTAAAAAAATTCAAATAAAAAATAAACTAATTGAATTGTTTGGATGTTAATTTAAATTAATCTAAATTTCTTTCCCTTTTTTTCAGATCTAGGTTCTTTGAGCTACTTGGGAGCACTTAATTTTACAAAAAGCCTAAAACCCTCCCAAAAGCACTCATTTTTGGTTAGGGGGTTGTACGGCCAGGTGAAACCCTAAAACCTCCAGAATCTTTGAGAGGTTAGGTATTGATCCGAGAATCCACTATCAAGTTGTAGGGTTCTTTGGAAGTGATTAGGGGAAAATCCCTATTTTCTTAGAATAGGAGGCCTAAATGGGGCTCTTCCTTGTAGCCCTAATTTGGGAAGGATCTATGAGATCGGTAAGACACAGTAGGGAAGTAAGACCTCCAAGACCTCAATTTGAACTAAATAAGACATAATCAAGCACCTCCTCACCTCTGCAAGAATCTATGTCAGTTTGGAGGTGGTGAACCCTTACAAGAGCATTAAGGGTCAGTGTGAGCATGAAGGAAGGAAGCACCAAGAATCTTGTTTTGTCTTGGTAGATGTCACTTGGTAGTTGGGTTGGATAAGTAGACTAGGGGATTGAAGCTCTAGAGGGATCCTATAGGTCAATTGGTGTCAGCTGAGAACACCCCAAGGTCACTAGGTGGACCTAGGCAAAAGCTAGTGAATGGCTCTCCCAACCTCCCTATCACAATGGTCATTGACTTATGTAGTGAAATAAAGGTTTGAGGTAGGATATGAATATCCATCAAAGAAATACAAAGGGTATTTTGGGAACTCTTCGCATATGAAATATTAATTTATAGAGAAGTGCTAATCATATTTAAGGGGGAATTATGAATGTCAATTATAAGTGAAGGAAGAGTTATAATGAGGCATGGACATACATTTGTGACATTATGAAAATAGACTTTTCTGATAAGAATTACAAAATATAGGTACCTGGACAGAGCACTTTCAAGTGAATAAAATTAGTAGAGAGAAGACAGAGTGAAGATGAATATGCAGATTATTTTACTCAAATACAAAATGTTAAACCAAGAGTCTATTTGTAAAACTATTTTGTAAGGAAACTAATTATGACTATTAGTTATCTAGTTTGCCAGATAACCAATTAGTTTTCTAACAAAAAAAAGTCATGATGTTTCATAACCAAAAGTTGTAACCCGTCTGAATGGTCCCCTTGTGTCTATAAGAGGATGACCATAGATTGGAAGAGTAAAGGTAGATTTTAGGAATTCAGATTTTAGAAGTTTAGATCCAAATGGGCAGACAAGATGTAACACATACATGATTTAATAAAGATCTAGTTTCTTTCTTTACAATTTTGGTTTGGAATTATTTTCTGTCATATTGGTCCTTTTTTATTATTAATTCTAAGAATTAATTGCTATTTTTAGAACTAGAACAAGTCAAACTCCCAACCACTAATACATGTCACTCTTCTTGATGGGTAATTGAAATTTGGAAAATTTTGGATGGGATGGAACAAGTCAACATCTCACCCAAACCATTCAAACTCTAACACTCCTTTTAGAATAACTAGTTAAACAAAATTCTTCACTCAAATATTTCTATAAGATTATCCAAATTAAACAATTATTAACTGAAGCTCCCTACAAAATGTACCATTGCACCATTGACTAAATTTCAAAAAATGAAGAACACAACAGATTTTCACAAAATTTTCATCCTCTGTTCTTCATGATCTGCATAATTTGTGGTCGAAAACCACAAAAAATTTTGCTAAACAATCGCTATATTTTTGCTAAACAATCGCTATATTTTTGCAAATCTACAAAAGAAAAAAAGTTACAGAAGAAAAAAAGTTCGACATTTTTTTATAAGTAACTTAGCCGCTGCCATTATTAACTCTTCCTTTAAAAAATAAAATAAAAAATAACTCATTTTGTTTTAAACCTCAAATGTTTAACCGATAATGTGAATGGTTGGTAGGTAGGTACTCTCTGACTTTAGAGAACAAAATCTAGAAGTCTTTAACTCCATAAAAAGTCTGGGAGTATGACGACTGTGACAGCAGCCATTGTTAATCCAGTCGCAGCACCCTTTCTTTATAATCAGTTGCCCTCTCTTTACCTGCCAAAATCACAGAAACTCATGGCGGTGCCAACAATGAAGTTGTTTTTGTCTACTCTGTTTCTTCTCCGCTTCTGCAGTGGATGCATTCAAAGGGAACGGGAGGCTCTTCTTCAGCTCAAAGACGCCTTAAATTACTCTTCTTTCTTTGCCAATCTGAGCTCATGGGAGAGGGGCGGAGATTGCTGTATCTGGGCCGGCATTTCCTGCCATAACACCACCCATCACGTTGCGCATATTCACATATACGGAGCTGCTGTTGATGTTGGAATGCAGGGCAATGGTGTCATATCTGAGAGCCTGTGCAGCCTCACTTCTATTGCAACCATACACCTAATCAACATGGGATTAACAGGTACTCTTCCTCCCTGCTTGGGAAACCTCTCTTCTCTCACAGAACTAGATTTATCTGGTAATAGCTTGAGTGGGAACATTCCATTGTCCTTTACAAACATTTCCTCTTCTCTTGCTGTCCTTGATTTGGGAAATAATGTTTTGGAAGGTGAAACTGTCCCGAGTACCATTTGTCTGCTCAGTAGCCTTACTGAGGTTGATCTTTCAGAGAATCGGCTGAATGGAAGCTTACCATCCTGTCTTGGAAGTCTCTTTTCTCTTAGTCTTCTAGATGTTTCTGGAAATCACTTGAGTGGTAAGATTCCATATTCTCTAGGCAAGATGTCCTCACAGCTCAAATATCTTGATGTTTCTAGGAATTCTATAAGTGGTCTTATCCCAGATTCTTTGGGCAGTCTTTTTTTTCTAGAAAGCTTGGATCTATCTTACAACCACTTAAATGGAACTTTGCCTTCCTCATTTTCAAGGCTCTCCTCACTTGTGTTACTCCGTGTTCAAGGCAATGCATTCAACCAGAGTGTTTCTTCCTCAAGGCTATCCTCTTCACTTCAACATCTTGGTCTTTCACTAGACGGGCAACAGATAATTTCGGAGGATTTCTTTCAGAACCTTAGCAGATTGGAGTGCTTGTTCTTGTCAAATTGTGTACTTAACATCAGCAGCACTTGGATTCCCTCATTTCAATTATTATTCCTCTACATGATATCATGTAAGGTGGATGCTAAAATCCCACTATGGATTTCGATTCAGTCTTCGCTTTTAAAGTTGGAATTGTGTGACAGCAATCTTTTTGGGGAAATTCCTTTGTGGCTACTGGATATGAATCTTCTCTACATCAATCTCACAACAAATCATCTCCAAAGTCGCCTTTTGCTAAATACATCTCTAAGGAACCCACTGGTAGTCTTGGATGTGTCTAGAAATGAATTGTTTGGTCAGATAACCATCAATTTGGCCTCCTAATATCAAAGTACTGTTGCTCAATGACAATTTTCTGACAGGGAGTATTCATCCACAGTTACAGGGAATCTCTTCACTTGAGATTGTAAATTTTGGAAATGATCAACTGAATGGGATTATCCCTCCAAATCTAGCCAATTGTTCTGAGCTTCAAATGTTGAATTTGGGGGATAATAATTTGAGGGGAATGATTCCGTATGAGTTTGGTAAGCTAAGTAAATTGAAGACACTGGTGATAAAGAATAATCAGTTGAGTGGAACATTCCCTCCTTCCATATCAAACTGTACAGAGTTATATTTTATAGATATTGGACAAAATTTGTTGGAAGGCCAAATTCCGAAGTTAATAGGAAACCTTTCAAAGTTGAAAGTGTTAGCAATGAGGAAGAACAATTTTGAAGGTAGTATTCCTAAAGAAATTGGGCAGTTAAAGAACCTACAAATCTTAGACCTTTCTTCACATAAACTATCAAGATTTATACCACACACAGTTTTCAGTTTACCAACAATGTTGATGGAAGCACATGAAGAATTTGGCAGGGTTCAGTTTCTAATATTTTCAGAAGAATCCCCCTCAGTATACCCCTCCACCACATACATGTATAAGAATGGATTGACTATGAATTCCAAAGGCAGAGTTGAGCAATACACATATATTTTCTCCACCATGATGGCCATAGACCTTTCGGACAATCAATTGCAAGGGGATCTTTGATGCAGGAGCATCCTGGGTGTAAGAGCAATCTTGCATCATCCAAAAATATTTCTGTTTTTATATTCAATAAGGGCTATTTTGTGCAGAGCTGTTATTTATGGAAAGTTACTATTTTTGGTAATTTTCGTATGTGCTCAGAATGATCTGATTTCTTTCTTGGAGGTTCATTTTGGTCATATAAGTCTGCCAGTAAAGTTTCATTGCCAGATCAAGTGTATATTGGAAGATATTGAAGATTTTCGGTATTGGCAGCAGGGTACAGAAACTTTGAACTCAGTTTTGAAAGCTTTAAAGGCCCCGGATGAGGTCGAAAATTTGGGTGACGGGCGCTTGCACGGGGCGCTTGCACGGGTCAAGCCTGTAAAGCGCTTCGTGGCATTTTCGAAATGGGGTTATAATAGTCAATCGGGTCAACTGGTGATGACTTATGATCTCCGAAAATCGGGTCACCTGAAATGGCAGAAAATAATTTTCCTTCAAAATTTCTGTTCGGGTTTCAAAAGTTATTTTGAGCCGACTTTGATGTAATAAATTGAAAAAAATAAAATAATTCTAAGTTTGGTCGGCCCTTAGGGCTAAATTTCTGGAACCTTCTCGGGCGGTGGAAATTGCCTATATAAGGAAGGCTGTATTATTGTCTTAGGCAGTTCAGAATAGTTCTGGGTATTGATTCGAGGCTTTGTCCTAAAGAATATTGTAAGGGAATGCCCATGTGGCTTTGCATATTGTAATTCTGAAAGTTTGTAATTCCACATTTGTGGAGATAATAAGAAGCCAATTTTCTGTCCTTGCATACTATTGTTGTTGTTTCTCTATTTCTGTTATGTGTTTGTGGCATTAAGGGGAGCACCCTTTATCAGGTGGTATCAGAGCAGGAGTTCTTGAGTGTGTAAACAGATCGCCGACTGTGAGGCAGTTTGCACCAGGACCATGGCTAGGGTTTCAGCGCGCATCGCGAAAATGCCTCCACAAAGGGAATGTGGCGAAAGAGCTGGTGTTGTAACACCTGATGTTAGAGAGCTGCAGAGACAAGTGCGAGCATTGCAAGAAGAGATTCACAGAGGAATGAATCTTAATGTTAGAGATGAAAGCGAGGATGAAGCCGAAGAAGAATATCAAGAAGGAGAAGCTGAAATTGTGAACCAGGAGGAAGAAAAACTTTTTCGAGCGATTTTCAAGATTGGGAAAAGACCTAAGATTGAGGTTCCTACATTTTCTAGAAATCTTAACCCAGAGGAATTGATCGACTGGATCAATGAATGTGAGGAGTATTTTGAGTATGAAGATGTTGAGGATCCTGATAGGGTCAAATTTGCGAAGGCCAGACTGAAAGGTCATGCGAAGATCTGGTGGCAAGAAATTCAATTGGAGCGAAATAGAAGAGGGAAAGATAAAATCACAAGATGGGATTGGATGGTGGAAAAATTGAAGCGACAGTTCATTCCTGTTGATTATGAGCTTGACCTACTGAAGAAAATGCAAAGTTTGAAGCAAGCAGGAAAATCTGTTCAGGAGTATACAGAAGAGTTCTATCGACTCCTCATCAGAACAGGCCATGCAGAAGCTGATAAGGAGAAAGTTGCCCGATACCTTAATGGGTTAAGGCCAAGCATTCAGGAGGAGTTGAATCTGGTTCGAATGAACAGTATTGAGGAGGCATACCAATTTGCCCTAAAAGTAGAGGAAAAGCTGAACAAGAAATTCGAGAGCAGACAAAACGGAAGAGGTCACGGTGGACGATCTGGTGGACGGTCATATGGTGGCCGAAATGAAGATCCGAAAAAGAAGGATGAGGCCAGTAGTAGTCAAAATCAGCGAGGAAATAATTCCAATCGCTTCTAGGATCAGAATAATAGAGATCAGAGAGGAAGAGGAAGAGGACAAGGCTCTGGAAGAGGTGGCTTCCGTGGAACATGTTTTCACTGTGGAGAAGAAGGTCATAGGGCATTTGAATATCCTCAACGCCAAGGCAGAACGGACAGGAGAAATGAAGGCCAGGCCAGAGTTGCACATGTAGATGAAGATGCTAGATCATCAAATTCTGAAGATGCTGAAAAAGGAGAAACATTGATTAACAGAAGAGTCCTGTTGAGTGGTGAGAATGAACCTGAGCAAAGGAGGAGCCTGTTTCGCACCAGGTGCAAGTGTGAAGGTAAATGTTGTGATGTGATTATTGATAGTGGAAGCACTGACAATTTGGTGTCAGAAGAGATGGTGACAAAGTTGAAGCTCAAGAGACAGAAACACCCACATCCATATCAGATTGCTTGGGTACAGGATGACCACAAGGTCATGGTCAATGAACAATGCCTGGTGAAGTTCAAGATTGGTGGATACCAAGATGAGGTATTGTGTGATATCATATCTATGGATGCATGTCATATGTTGTTGGGTAGACCATGGCAGTTTGACAGATGTGCTGTACATGATGGTCGTGCGAATACCTATTCCCTGACAAAAGATGGAGTGCGGCATAAGCTAAAACTATTGAAGGAGACTGAAGAAAAGGTATGTGGTAATGCAAGGATAACTTTTGTTGATGGAAGAAATTTCTTAGATGGTATGAGGCATGAGCATGTATGTTTTGCTTTAATTCCAAAAGCTGGTAAAGAGAAAGTAGAAGATGTTCCTGTAGAAGTTGCAGATTTGTTGAATGAGTTTCAGGATATTGTATCCGATAACGTGCCTGATGGATTACCACCGGTCAGGAAGATCAGTCATCAGATGGACTTGATCCCAGGAGCGAGTTTGCCAAATAAGGCAGCACACAGAATGACACCTGCAGAAAGTGAGGAGTTGAACAGACAAGTACATGAACTATTACAGAAAGAATTGATCCGTGAGAGTCTGAGTCCTTGTGCTGTACCAGCGGTATTAGCACCAAAGAAGAATGGAGAATGGAGGCTGTGTACAGGTTCCAGAGCAATAAACAAGATCACAATCAAGTATAAGTTTCCATTGCCACGAATGGATGATATTATGGACTGTTTGAGTGGAGCTGTGTATTTCTCAAAGATAGATCTGAAGAGTGGATATCACCAGATTCGGATCAGAGAAGGAGATGAATGGAAGACTGCCTTCAAGACAAAGGAAGGACTATATGAGTGGTTAGTCATGCCTTTTGGGCTAACCAATGCACCGAGCACTTTCATGCGGCTCATGAACGAGGTTCTGAAAGAATTTCTGGGTAAGTTTGTCATTGTTTACCTAGATGATATTTTGATCTTTAGTAAGACATTGGATGAGCATATGATGCATATTCGTATGGTATTTGAGAAGTTGAGAGAAGAGAAATTGTTGATTAATTTGAAGAAGTGCAATTTTGTGAAGAAAGAGTTAGTGTATTTGGGATTTGTAGTTTCAGCAGAAGGTCTAAAAATGGACCCAGAGAAGGTACAGGCTATCCTTGAATGGCCTACTCCAAGGAGTGCTACTGAGGTAAGATCTTTTCATGGTCTAGCTAGCTTTTACAGAAAGTTTATCAGAAATTTTAGCAGTATTTGTGGACCCTTGACTGAAACAATGAGAGGGGATAGAAAAGAGTTTAAGTGGACTAAAGGAGCAGAAAAGAGTTTTCAATTATTGAAACAAAAAGTTACCGAACAACCTGTTTTAGCACTTCCAGATTTCAATAAGGTGTTTCAAGTAGATTTTGATGCTAGTGGTACTGCAATAGGAGCTGTTATGAGCCAAGAAGGTAAACCTGTTGCTTATTTCAGTGAGAAGTTAAATGATGCCAAGAGGAAATATTTTGTTTATGATCAAAAAATTTATGCTATAGTTCAGGCATTAAAGAAGTGGAGACATTATCTACTTCCTAAGGAGTTTGTTTTGTATACTGATCATCAAGCTTTGCAATATTTGAATAGTCAAGGAAAATTGAATCAAAGGCATTTAAAATGGGTTGAGTTTTTGCAGAGTTATACATTTGTTTTGAAACACAGGAGTGGAAAGTCTAATAGGGTTGCAGATGCTCTTAGCAGAAGGTAACTATTGCTGACAGAAATGCAGATTGAAGTGGTTGGGTTCAAGGAACTCAAGAATTTGTATCCAGAGGATCTTGATTTTGGTGAAGCTTGGAAAGCTTGTACAGAACCTGTTACTCTAGATAGGACAAAATGGTTGGATTTCATCATCCAGGATGATATGCTATTCAAAAGGAGTCAGTTGTGCATTCCACGAAGTTCTATGAGGGAGAATCTTCAAGGAGAATCATAGCGGAGGATTGGCTGGACATTTTGGTCGTGACAAAACCCTTGGTTTGGTTAGTGAGAATTATTATTGGCCACAGTTGCAGCAAGATGTGAAGAAGTTTGTACAGAGTTGCAGAGTATGTCAGATGGCAAAAGGAGTGAAGCAGAATACAGGGTTGTATCAGCCATTACCTGTACCAGAGAAGCCTTGGGAGGATATCAGCATGGACTTTGTTCTTGGTTTACCGAGGACTCAGCGGGGACATGATTCAATTTTTGTGGTGGTTGACAGATTTTTGAAGATGGCACATTTCATTCCCTGCAAGAAGACTAATGATGCTGTTCATGTAGCAGAATTGTTTTTCAAAGAAGTAGTGAGACTTCATGGTTTGCCAAAGACCATAGTTTTAGATCGGGACACTAAGTTTGTTGGATATTTCTGGCATACATTGTGGAAGAAGTTGAAGACAGATTTGAAGTTCAGTTCATCACATCATCCACAAACTGATGGACAGACAGAGGTGGTGAATAGGAGTTTGAGAAATTTGCTGAGATGTTTGGTTGGAGATAAGCCAACAGGATGGGATTTGATTTTACCATAGGCAGAATTTGCATACAATAATTCTGTCAATAGAAGCACTGGTAAATCACCATTCTAGATTGTATATGGAAGTAGTCCAAGAAATGCATCTGAATTGAGGAAGATAGATAAAGGAGAAATAAGTAGTGCTGAAGCTGAAGATTTTGCAGAACACTTGAAGAACATCCATGAGGAGGTGGGGAAGCATATTACCAAGATGAACGCACAGTATAAGGCTAAGGCAGATGAGAAAAGGAGGCATAAGGAATTTCAGGTTGAAGATGAAGTCATGGTTCATTTGCAAAAGGAGCGGTTTCCGGTTGGTACATATAACAAGTTGAAAATGAAGAAGTTTGGACCATGTAAGATACTGAAGAAGCATGATTCGGGAAATGCATATGAGGTAGAATTGCCTACTGGGCTAAATATTTCGCCAGTGTTTAACATTTCAGATTTGACAAAGTATCATGAAGGAGGTGTTGAAGATGAGGTTGCAGCAGCACGGTGGAATATTCCAGCAACCAGTTCAGATATCAAGGAGATTGAAGACATACTGGACAGTCGTGTTGGCAGAAGCACAAGGAATAGGACATATGAAGAATATTTGGTCAAATGGAAAGGACGACCTGTTGAAGATTCATCATGGCTAACAAAGGAGGAGGTTAACCATCTTGGTTTTCCTCTGCACGCCTGAGTCGTGACAGGGTCACTTCTCAAATTACCCCGGGTGTCTGATGCAGGAGCATCCTGGGTGTAAGAGCAATCTTGCATCACCCAAAAATATTTTTGTTTTTATATTCAATAAGGGCTATTTTGTGCAGAGCTGTTATTTATGAAAAGTTACTATTTTTGGTAATTTTCGTATGTGCTCAGAATGATCTGATTTCTTTCTTGGAGGTTCATTTTGGTCATATAAGTCTGCCAGTAAAGTTTCATTGCCAGATCAAGTGTATATTGGAAGATATTGAAGATTTTCGGTATTGGCAGCAGGGTACAAAAACTTTGAACTCAGTTTTGAAGGCTTTAGAGGCCCCGGATGAGGTTGAAAATTTGGGTGACGGGCGCTTGTGCGGGTCAAGCCTATAGAGCGCTTCGTGGCATTTTTGAAATGGGGTTATAATAGTCAATCGAGTCAACTGGTGATGACTTATGATCTCCGGAAGTCGGGTCACCTGAAATGGCGGAAAATAATTTTCTTTCAAAATTTCTGTTCGGGTTTCAAAAGTTATTTTGAGCCGACTTTGATGTAATAAATTGAAAAAAATAAAATAATTCTAAGTTTGGTCGGCCCATAGGGCTAAATTTCTGGAACCTTCTCAGGCGGTGGAAATTGCCTATATAAGGAAGGCTGTATTATTGTCTTAGGCAGTTCAGAATAGTTCTGGGTAGTAGATCTGGGTATTGATTCGAGGCTTTGTCCTAAAGAATATTGTAAGGGAATGCCCATGTGGCTTTGCATATTGTAATTCTGAAAGTTTGTAATTCCACATTTGTGGAGATAATAAGAAGCCAATTTTCTGTCCTTGCATACTATTGTTGTTGTTTCTCTATTTCTGTTATGTGTTTATGGCATTAAGGGGAGCACCCTTTATCAATCTTCCATCTGATTTAGGAAAATTGAAGGGATTGAAGTTGCTCAACCTTTCCATGAACGATTTCAGTGGTGTTATTCCAAATAGCATTGTACAAATGACTTGGCTAGAATCGCTCGACCTTTCGGTAGTATTCCACAAGGAGGACATATGGCAACATTCAATGGATTGTCATATTCAAACAATACAAAATTATGGGGATGTCCACTTTGAAAGAAATGTTCCTGGCCAGAATTTTTTACTACTCCTACCATCTCTATATCTATTAATGAAGAAGAGCAGAGCGCAGAAAGTGAGGGTATGAGATTGGAGTAGGATTGTCATACTTAGTAGGTTTTACAACAGTGTGGGCATTTATTTTTGTCATAAAGAAATGGGGACAAAAATACTTTGAGGCCATTGATTTGGTTTTGAAATTTTGTTTTCCATGGACTCGTAAATTGACATTGTAATTTTTTTTCTAAGTTTATTCAATATAAACATATTATTTTTTTGTCAGTTCATTATTCTACATATTATTTTTTTTATATTTGTGTCACATATATCTTGAAATTATTGTAAAGGTTTCTTTTTTATATTCATAATGTTTGGATTAACTCAAAAGGTTTAATTGTTTATTAATATTATTATTATAAAACATTCATTTTGGTAGTTGATTATAATTATAATTTTTGTGTTAAATAATCATTATAAAATAAAATCAATTTAAAGATATATTTTTAAGATCAATATTGATTCAAAATCCATGATTTGGAAGCAAAGAATGCATATGGTCAATCTGAATTGAAAAACTAATGTCCAATTATAATTATTGGAAAGATGAAAAAAAATTGAAAAAAAGGAAAGTGCAGTACTCGCCATTACAGCCAGTTCAATTCCAAAGCCAACAATTCTTTGAATTGATAAGTAGGAGATATTTTTTCCACAACAAGTCAAATTGTGATATTGCTATCAGGATTTAACTGTGTAGTTTTTTTAAGTCAAACTCATTGACCCATGATTCATGAGTAGTGGTTCACCGAACCCATCTCTCATGAGAATGAAATGGAACACTTAGCACTCATTGGATCTAGGTGATTCTCACAGAGGTGAAGCACCAGGACTTCCCAGGAGGTCACCCATCCCAGTACTACTCCAGCTCGAGCGTGCTTAACCACGGAGTTTCCTCTATGGTTAAACCCACTCTACTTGCATCCTCATTTGCAAAATCTTCACCAAGTGTTGTGCCTTATGAACCATTCATTAGAAAGCCCCTTAAGCTCATCAAAATATAAGTAGGAGATATTTTTTCCACAACAAGTCAAATTGTGATATTGCTATCAGGATTTAACTGTGTAGTTTTTTTGAGTCAAACTCATTGACCCATGATTCATGAGTAGTGGTTCACCGAACCCATCTCTCATGAGAATGAAATGGAACACTTAGCACTCATTGGATCTAGGTGATGCTCACAGAGGTGAAGCATCAGGACTTCCTGGGAGGTCACCCATCCCAGTACTACTCCAGCTCGAGCGCGCTTAACTACGGAGTTTCCTCCATGGTTAAACCCACTCTACTTGCATCCTCATTTGCAAAACCTTCACCAAGTGTTGTGCCTTATGAACCATTCATTAGAAAACCCCTTAAGCTCATCAATTGATAAGTAGGAGATATTTTCCACAGCAAGTCAAATTGTGATATTGCTATTAGTATTTAACTATGTAGTTTTTTTGAGTCAAACTCATTGACCCATGATTCATGAGTAGTGGTTCACCGAACCCATCTCTCATGAGAATGAAATGGAACACTTAGCACTCATTGGATCTAGGTGATGCTCACAGAGGTGAAGCACCGAGACTTCCTAGGAGGTCACCCATCCCAGTACTACCCCAGCTCGAGCACGCTTAACTACGAAGTTTCCTCCATGGTTAAACCCACTCTACTTGCATCCTCATTTGCAAAACCTTCACCAAGTGTTGTGCCTTATGAACTATTCATTAGAAAGCCCCTTAAGCTCATCAATTGATAAGTAGGAGATATTTTCCACAGCAAGTCAAATTGTGATATTGCTATCAGGATTTAACTGTGTAGTTTTTTTGAATCATGGGTCAATGAGTTTGACTCAAAAAAACTACACAGTTAAATCCTGATAGCAATATCACAATTCTTTGAATGTCAAGAATTATTTTGTAAGATTCATATAAATGTGTATTATGTTAGAAATAGGGAATACTGAGAGGGGGGGTGAATCAGTATTCTAAAAACTTTATCTTTTGCCCAATTATGGATATAACAGATTATCTTTACACATGCATAACATAAGAAGCTAAACAACATGCATAGCAATAAAACTAAAGAACTCATAACACATGATTTGTTCTCAAGGAAACCTTGGCCAAGGGAAAACTCCGGTGGGGATGGTACCCACAAAGATCCACTAATCAAAAGTATCATGTTAAGGATGTTGATCCTGTTAGGAGTCTATTACAAGCATATAGTGTATCAATCCTGATTAAGGGACTATAGGCCTTGTTAGAAGCCTCAACCCTGTTAGGAGTTGGTAGTACAAAATGTGATTACCAGCTGAGCCCACTGCCCAAACAAGTAATGTACAATATACACTGATTAAAAAAAGAGGTCAAGGTACATAACCTTATACTGCTTGCATCAATATCTCTTCGCTGCTCTTTCACTATCGCTATTACATATACATCATAGATCTTGCATATTACATTCGTCTTTCTTACATTTTACAATTACATTTATACAAGTTATTAAGGCTAATAACTTTACTTGGTCGGCCGCCATATTACAAAATAACTTTATCCAAGGGTAAACATCTAGGATGTCATCCCTTTATATTGTTAAGACATTATTTTGATAAACAAAATAATCCCTTAACTCTTTACCAATTTTGCCTTCATATTCTGTCATGTTGGCTTCACACTGTCTTCAGAAAAATTGTCATAACTTCTTCTGTACATGCCGTACTGACTTGCACTCTGAGATGGGTCATCATTAGTTACCATAGAGTCTATATTCAAGTGTGCAATCACTGAACTTACTCCAGTCAATGTCACAAACAAAAACTATGTCCAGGTGCACTGGTAAAAATACTGTCTCACACTTAGACAAATTTGCAATGCGCTCTATCATACTTGCTCTCTGATTTGTGCGATCTTCATGTGGATCATATGTTGTCATAATGACAACATCTATGTAATCAACTCAGCCAAATTTCTAACAATCTCCCCCTTTGTCATTGGTGGCAACATATGAGAAAATTGGCTAAGTGTGCAACTCCAAAATCTCAAAATTGTGGTCATAGTATAACATATATATACTATCCTTATAACTCCTCAAAAAATCTTATCTCTAATACAATACTCCCCCTAAGAGTATCAATCCTTATTATATAAAATCACTTTTCTACTAAATATCTCTCCCCCTTTGACAACAATGACAAAATAAAGGTAGGGAGGGCTACAAAACTGTATCTCAAAAAGATTATACCTTAATCCATTATTGCAAAGCTGGTAGGCTTGCAACACAATCTGCAAAATCAATCTTCATAACTTCTATCTCCTTCTCCCATGATTTCTTAATGGAATCTGCCACATTGAGTAGTGTGCTCAGTCCACAAGATGCTATTTGACATGCTTGGAGGGTCTCAAAGTTTAACTTCTGAAAAGATATCTTAGCTGTAAGACATTCTTCCAACTTCTCTTCAATAACGCTTAACTTCATAGAAATATGCTCTCTCAAAAGAGTTAGTCTTCTCATTTTTCTATATCTCTCATCTTGCAAAACTCTGATTTCATCATAAAGCTTCCGAACTTTCTTCTCAACATCACATACCTTCACATTAGGGCTAGAAAGAAGGTTAGATTCATTCTGAATTTCTACTTCCTTCAACTTGATCTTCTAATCTTCTTCTGCTGTCAAGGTCTCTGGTTTTGTACACTGTATGTACAAAGATTTTCCTATTCCCAAATTCTTCCTCAAGTCCTTGATACAGATATCAAGACTGTTGATATCATTTCTGATATTCTGGCTGGTGTTCAAAAGGATTCCAGCCTCATAGTCTGCCTGTGCTTTTATCTTTGCAATCTCAGATAAGTTAGTGAACTCATCATCAAAAGTGCTCATCACTTTCTTTTCTTTCTCCAAAGGGTCTGCTTCTACAATTTGTGTAGTTACAACACCTTGTAACTTTTCAGTAAGGTCCTTTAGACATCCTTCTAGACTTTTAACTTTCTTATTCTTCCCAATGATTTTGTTCAAAGATGTGATCAATTCCATTTGATCATCATCATCTACTTCTTTTCCCAAATCCTCAAACAAAGATCCAATTTGCTTCTTCTTTCCAGTCTCAGGAGTAAGACTGATTTCTACTTTAGAGGGTACATGTGCTTGTACTTCTATCACTTTAGGTTCTTCAACAATAGATTGGGTCTGATCTGCTTCTACAGTTCTATCTGGTTCATCAAGAGCCGAATTGTCAACAATGTTCTCCAAATTTTTGAATACATTATCATCAGTATCCAAAGTAATCTTTTTACCTTCAAAATTCATAGATTCTTCTTCAATGTTTATAGCCGGTGGAGAGGGAATATCCTCTTGTTTTTCTTCTTCTTCTTCTTGCTCTACTGCAACTGATGGCTCTCCAACAATTTCTGCCATAACTTTAACTATTGCTTGTTCTATCTTTGTATTCACTTCTTCATATTGTCCTGCCATGATATGAATGGTTCTCCTTTTAGTCCTTAAATGGGTGCTAAGGGGCTTCAAAATTTGTTCAATAGTTTCTTCACAAGATTCTCTCTGATAGATTTGTCTTCCTCTTGTGCTCTCTTCTTCCTGTTAAAAAGTTTCTTGAATAAGTCATCAGGTATCTTACCCTGAATAGTGTCAAACTTCTTATTAGCCAGAATCAAGTGCTTGACCACTACATTTTCAAGATTCAATCTCTCTAAGTAGTCATAGAGGTCATAGTATTTATTCATCTTAGTAAAGTCTCCATCTTTTATAATCTCTTCATTCACTCTCTCAACTCTAGGTTTCCATGCTTTCTTCTTCACAGTAGTGTCATCATCTTTAATTTCTACAACTTTCCTAGGAATTGGTGGCACCAAAGTTTTCTACCTCTTACCAGGTCCAGTAGCAATTTCTTTCACTCTCTTGGTAGGTGTGGAGGAAGAGGATCTAGTAGGTTTCCTTGCTTGTTGTTCCTGCTCAGGTTCCTCTACTTTCACTTTGACTTGTGTAGCTTCCTGCTGTACTACACTAGATGACAAGGGAGGTACAGGCAAAATCTCTTTCTGTCCAATATCTCTGATTGCTGCTGTTGTCTGCTTTGCCACTAAGAATTCTTGCTCTATCATTCCTGAATCTTTCAGTATTCTCTTAATAGTGCTCTCAACTCTTTTCTTAGACTGCTTCTCCTCAAGTATAGCCTTTGCGGAGTTGAAATTTTCTTCAAAAGTTCCAAATCTATTATTGTGAGTGTCAACCTTGCACTTAAGTAGCCTATTCACATATTCTTCTATCTTAGTTTCAGATATTTCATAGCCAAGAGGGTCTATGAACTCAATTCTAGGTTCTACTACTTCAATGTAGGTAAAGTCAGTATCAACCATAAAACATACTTCATTTTTGTATTTCTCCACAAGAGACTGTGGGATCCTTGATCTGCTAGTTACCAAGTTCTGAAAAGTCTTCATCACCAATAGTGCACTCTCATTTACTTTGTCAATAACATGCCTTATATACACTTTATTGATCCTTTCCATTGTATTTTGTCCATCATTCCAGTCACTTGCAATGGTGTAAGGAAATCTTCTTAATAAGTGGAAAAACATGTAAGTGATCAAAGATGAAAATCTAAATTGTGCATACTTTGCCTTCTTAATCTTCTCCAAGTTCTCAAACAATTGAATTCTCAGAATTTCACACATATCAACTGGCACTTTGTCAACACACATCAAATAAGCTATGTGTACCATTCTAGCTGCCATGTCATCCTCTCTTGAATTTGCACAAAACTTAGTTGTTAGGATCTTGCATAAGTATCTAACATCATGTTGTTGGATCTTACTAATTACAATTCCTCTGCCATTATAGGATGAACCTGTGTTATCAATGACTATTTTTCTCACGTTCTTCTCATTTAAAGGAATAGCTCTAGATTTAGACAGTCCTGTGACTTCATGAATCAAATCAGCTATAATGTCTATTACTCTATCTTCTAGCCAAAACTTCCCATTATGAATTCTGTTAAGGATTATCTTAGTGCATTCTTCATTATCAAACGCATACTGCAATGCATACTTAACAATCTCATTGTCTTTCAGATGATCATATCCTTCTTTTAATGTCATGTCCTAGTTGTAAATCTTTTGATACTCATTGGTAAAATCACTATCACTGATGGTTCCTAACTTGCATCCAAGATAACTTCTTACATTCTCTAAATGCAAAACTCTGTTTGGTACAGATGATAAAACTAAACTAGGGTCTTCTTCCAAGGGTTCTACTGGTTCCCTCTTCATTCTAGGTCTAATCTTGTCTCTGAAATTGTGTATTAATGAAACATCCATGATTACTTCAAATTCTTTTTACCGATTCAAAGATCTGCCAAGTAAAATACCTCAATATCATGATTTTAAGGCTTGCGTAGATTCGGTGCTCAAATCCTTCACCAAATCATTGCAAAATGCTTCCAATCACTGCTCTTTGATCTCCTTAACACTTGTATTCACTTTGATGATCAAATAACACTGATCATAACCTTTTATTACTTCAATCTCACTTAGGTCTGACATCGCATTCAATTCTTTTGCCGCTTCTTTCCAAAAAGTTGTTTCTGCTAACCTGCAAAACTTAAAACTTCTTGCGATCTTGCAAAACATAATATTTTTCTTTGCGCTCTTAACCATAGCATTAGAACATCATAAACTACCTTGCATTAACTGCACAAGACTCAATTCATCATAAATCTACTTCTACACTAATCTAAGTTCCTAATCTACTGTAATTTTCATAAATTAAGTGCTTTGAGATAGGTCAGGTAAGGATTCATTCTTACTACTTGATACTTCACATTTCTGATTACCTTTAATGTTGAGTATGTCTCCTTGATCTGTGCCTTTAACAAACTTCACTTCATCTATATTGCTACAACAACCTTTCTGTTTGTTTCTTGCATCTTCATTTCTTCTTTCATGATTTCTAGGGTTAGGGTTAGGATGAAAAACTCCATTGTTCATTCTGCAAAACCTTGTTGTATGTCCAATCTTGTTGCATATCTGACAAAGAATTCCATTGTTTCCATATCTTGGTCCAGGTGGATTAATCTGTGATCTGTAGTTTCTAGCAATGTGTCCAACCTTGTTGCATCTATAACATATTACTCCATTTCTTTTGTTCATATCTTCAGTAGGTTTCTTATCTGCATTGTTAGTATTCCTAAACATTCTACTATTATTGTTATTCTCAATAAACTTAGGTTTTCTACATTTAATAGCTCTATGTCCAAAACCATGACAATTATAACAATAACCATTAGGAGGTTTAAATTGCTTACCTGTGCAATCTCTCTTCATATGACCAATAGTATTACAAGCAAAACATCTACCTTTGAATTCTCTTTGCATACCTTTGGGTGATTCCTCTTGCTTCAGTGATTCTTCTTCTTTAGGTGTATCTTTAGATTTGTTGATCTCATCAGGCTTCTTCTCATCTATGCTTTCAGATACTTTCAGATCTGGTTCCTTGTTTTCATCATTTTCTTTAAGAGTGTTAAATCCAAGACCAGTCTTATCATAGAATGGTTTCTGAAAAGATGCTTGTTCATCAATCTTCTCACTAGTTGAATATAGCCTTTCAAGTTGTTGCTTCGATTGAGTCAGTTTGACTTTCACAATCTTGTTGTATTTTTCAAGTTCAGCATACTGCAAATTGACTTTCTCAAGTTCAGATGTTACATTTCCAAGTTTAGGTTTCAATCCTTCATTTTCAGTCTTTAGACTTTCATTCTCAGATTTCAGATTCACTTCATTCTTGCCATTTCCATCTTTCAAACTAAGCTTCAAATTTGCTATCTTCAATTCATGCTTAAGGATCTCATTTTCTTTTTGTAAATTGTCATCACAATCTTCAATAAGAACTTTGGATTCCTTTTCAGATCTCAGATCTTCCAACTTGTTTTTCAATTTCTCAATGAGGTTCTTAGCATCATCATATTTCCCTTTCAGAGTGTCTCTTTCATCAGTAAGCATATCAATCTGTTCAAGAGCTTCTTCAAGATTATTCTATAGTTGATCCATATCCATAGAGATCTTACTCAAGCTGCTAGGCTTTCCTTGAATGATTCTTTTCCGACTAACTAAGCTCTGATACCAATTGTTAGAAATAGGGAATACTGAGAGGGGGGGGTGAATCAGTATTCTACAAACTTTATCTTTTGCCCAATTATGGATATAACAGATTATCTTTACACATGCATAACATAAGAAGCTAAACACCATGCATAACAATAAAACTAAAGAACTCATAACACATGATTTGTTCTCGAGGAAACCCTAGCCAAGGGAAAACCCTAGTGGGGATGGCACCCACAAAGATCCACTAATCAAAAGTATCCTGTTAAGGATGTTGACCCTGTTAGGAGTCTATTACAAGCATATAGTGTATCAATCCTGATTAAGGGACTATAGGCCTTGTTAGAAGCCTCAACCCTGTTAGGAGTTGGTAGTACAAAATGTGATTACCAACTGAGCCCACTGCCCAAACAAGTAATGTACAATATACATTGATTAAAAAAAGAGGTCAAGGTACATAACCTTATACTGCTTGCATCAATATCTCCACTGCTCTTTCACTATCACTATTACATATACATCATAGATCTCGCATATTACATCCATCTTTCTTACATTTTACAATTACATTTATACAAGTTATTAAGGCTAATAACTTTACTTGGTCGGTTGCCATATTACAAAATAACTTTATCCAAGGGTAAACATCTAGGATGTCGTCCCTTTATATTGTTAAGACATTATTTTGATAAACAAAATAATCCCTTAACTCTTTACCAATTCTGCTTTCATATTCTGTCCTGTCGACTTCACACTGTCTTCAGAAAAATTGTCATAACTCCTTCCGTACATGCCGGTACTAATTTGCGCTCTGAGATGGGTCATCATTAGTCACCATAGAGTCTATGTTCAAGTGCGCAAGCACTTAACTTACTCTAGTCAACGTCGCAAACAAAAACTGTGTCCAAGTGCACTGATAAAAATACTATCTCACACTTAGACAAATTTGCAATGCGCTTTGTCATACTTGCTCTCTGACTTGTGCGATCTTCATGTGGATCATATGTTGCCATAATGACAACATCTATGTAATCAACTCAGCCAAATTGCCAACATATTATCTATCTCTAGCAAATACTTGTCAATCTAAATTGAAAAAATAATGTCCAATTCTAATTATAGAATTGATGTAATTCAAAATAAGGTGCAATAAGCTTTGGAATGCTATAAGCTCTAGTCAGTAGAATGGTCAAACCAAACTTGGGAATTTAGAGCAGAAACATTTTTGGATATGAAACTAGAATGCATTTTGATTAGCACCAACCATATTGAACTAGTGAAAGTTAAATGTGAAAAGTAAAGAGATTCTTTGGCATTATTCTTGAGTGCAATCCAAGAGGGGAATTCAAACCTTGGAGAAAATTGTATATGATGCTCCTCAAATTGTGTTTCATGATAATCCCCAATTAAGGGGTTAGTCATAATAGGCACCGTAAAGAAGGGGATTACAATCATATCTTTTGCAAACCCCCTTCATTAGGCTCCAAGAAGTTGAATTTTAATCTTGATGGGACATGTTGTATTCTCTATTGAAATAGGAGGTTTCTCACTCTCTCTAGGTCACGAATGGATACTAGAGAAAATGTTGCAGTTCTGGAGGAAGGCTTATGTTAACAAAGTTATTTCACATTAGTAATCTAGTTGTTTAAGGAGAATCACATAATCATCATTGGATCTATGCCTTGAAATGCATCTCCATATCAGTGGTTCGTTAGTACTCTGAGAGAAGCTTATATGTTGGCTCAAGAATTTAGGAAGTCATATGGTAGTATTATTTTGAATAAGGGAACAATGCTATGGATCATTTACCCAATTGACATGTAGATTGGCTTGGTTTGAAAGAAATCCAACCCTCTCTGATTGGGAACACTCAAATATCATTTTGACCCCATGTCATGTCAAGTCAAATGAGTTTAGTTTCAACGAAAACTTTAAAGCCAATTAAGATGCACAAGTCATCATTTATGAGAAAAAAAATGCTTTAATATACAAGGAGCTAAAGCAAAATACTCATTCTAAAGAAAAAAAAAATGCATTAATCTACAAGGAGCTAAAGCAAAATGCTTTAATATCCTACTATTCTATTGATTCATTTCAAGAATTTCAAATGCTTTTATTCAACAATTTCAAAATAATATTGCTCCTAAAATTTCTTTAACTTATTTGTGCTAGGAAAATTGATATTTACATTATATTTGAGTTGTTCGTAATTATGTAAATGTTAAAAAGTAATTATTATTATAATAGCGATGTTGTTAATAAAAAACTCACTAATATAGATTTGAATGATTAGTCATATATTGTTAGAAATAACAATCTATCACAATAGTTAGTAGTTAGTGTGTTATACTTATGAATGGTATTATGAGATTTTGTTATAACACCTCTAGGAAGTTGTTTGGCTATGTAAGTGGCTATATATTATCCATGTATTGAGTGCACCATATTGTTTGATTTAATTATGTTAGCTTCTTCTCATTTCTTACCATATATTCTATAATGCTATCAGAGAAAATAAAGTCTTTGTGTCTGTGATAGCTTCGTGGTGAAGGAGAATGTAGAACATATAGCATGAAGGAAACGATTTGAAGATCTGGTCTTATATAATGTGCATACGAGTGTCATGGGTATGACATTGCATCGGAGTGTGGGAGAATTATTCTGGTTTCTTGAGTAAACTAATGCTTTCCTAACAGCAAAATGATTCCATTTTGAGTCGTACTGTTACTGGAGACTTACACGATACTAAAATTTGATCTATTCATATACAATGTTCATTGCAAAGCTATAAAATTTGAGTGCCCAGATATGGTTGCATTGGGAGTTCATTCTGACTAATATTTCTATTAAGGATGTGCAAGGCTTGGAATTGTAGAAGCATAGAGGAAGCCAAGTTTATGAAACCCCACTCACAAGGTCTCATAGTATTGTGATAGGCTAGAGAAGTATTGAGCATAACCATGCTGTTTTATTTTTCTATCGTATCATTGATTTATTTTTTTATTTTTGGTTTAGAACTAGTGTCGAGTTCTATGAGGAAAATGTATTATTTAGTTTAGTTTTAAAATGTTTTCAAGTATTGGTTTTTAGTGTATTAGTATAAAAGTATTGTATGCAACTCAAAGTCAAGTTGTATTATTTTGTTGAGATTAGTATTCATTGTTTTATTAAAATTGTTTCAATTGTATTGAAGGTGCATTTTCGGTGGAACCTGACACCTTTGATTAAATGAGTAATCATGGACAAATTAATTTTTATTGATAAATTCTCTCATATAATGGTTGCTCCCGCTTCCGCTCCCGCCCAGGATGTTTTTGAAAATGCTTATGCTAATGCATCTGGTTCTGGCGCTCATGTTGTCATTGATGATCCTCTCACGTCTGATCATTCTATAGGTGTTGTCACTGGTCATGCGTTGCTGGTGCCTGGGGGTTCCTCCGTGCCTGGGCCTTCTCGAGCGGGTGGGTTTGGAGCTCCGACGGTTCAGGGGTTTGTTGCTTCCACATTTGGGGGTTCTGCGATGTCCTATGCTAACGTGGCTGCCTTTGAAGCGGGTATCCCTGGTCTTGCCTCTTCTGGGTGGAGGGGATCCCTGTCCTCTTCTCTTGTGCAATCGGTTCCTGTAAGTAAATCCATTCTGGTTAATCTTGATACATATACAGTAGATGAGATTTTTAAAACTACGGAAGACTTCTCTTCCAATGCTGCTATCTTTTGTTTTAGGGGTTTCTAGCCCTCTCTCTCTAACTTGCACGCTTGGATTTCCAAGCATTGGGAACCCATCTTAAACGATGATGTCCAGATATACCCTATGGCTAAGAGTTTCTTTATTGAAAAGTTTGAAAATGCTGAAGATAGGAAAACTATTCCGTGTAATAGTTGTTTCACTTGGGAGGATTGTTTCCCCCTGATGACCAAACCCTGGTATCAAGGGTTTGACCCTCTTTCCGAGTCCTTTAATAAAATACCCTTATGGGTAAGACTGTCGAATCTTCCTCTTCATTTTTGGCTGGATTCTATTTGGGAATCTGTGGGAGAGGCTATTGGGGATTTCCAAATGGTGGATTCTGACTCTTCTAAAAATTTTAAGACGACATATGCTCTTATTCTCGTGGAGGTTGATGTTTCCAAGGGTCTTCTTGAGATGATCACTTTGGCTTCTTCTTTGGGCTCTTGGACTCAGAATCTTGATTATGAGGGCATTCCGTTCAGGTGTAGGAAATGCCACAAGACTGGCCATCTTGCTGCAAGGTGTTCATCTGATAAGGCTAAATCGAAGAAATCGCCTACTTGGTGGTTGGGAGCATCTAACCATCATTATACGGTTCGTAAACTCTCTAAGGATGGGGGTTCAGTTGCTTGCCCTCCTCAGATTGATCAAGCTTTGGCTAGAGCTTTTGTTGTTGCCTCTGTGGCTTCTGATGTTGTCTTTGAAGCTACTAATGTTGTCTCTGATGCAACCTTGGTTCTAACTGTTGTTGTCCCTGACTAGAACGTTGATGTTGTTTCTGGTTCAGTGGTCTTGTCTTCTGGTGCTGTAGTTCTTGCTGCCCACGGCGTTGTCTCTGGTTTGGATGTTCTTCATGCTGTCTCTGATTTTGATGCAGTCTTGGGTGCTGCAGTTGTGCATCCTTTCTCCCATGATTCTCTTGGGAGGGTTATGGGGATTGGTCATGGTGCTATTCATGTCCCTTCAATGGTTTTTGATGTGACCTACCCTTTAGTGGGCTCTTCTAGCTCTTCTGTGGTTTGGCAGAAGGCTATCGGTAAGATGGATGATGGATGGACAACAGTTAAGGGAAAGAAATCTAAATCCTCCACTCCTTTTGATATGAACTTACGTTCACATAAGGATGGGCAAAAATGTAAATCTTGATTGCCCTTTGTTGTGACTGTTTGGGTTGTTCTTTTTGATAGGATCTATGGTTGGATCCTTTGGCTTGTCTGGTGGGGCACCACAGTTGTATTATGGACTTTCAATGCTTTATCTTTTGATGCTTATGTACAAGGTTTCGGGACCTTTCAAATCCTATTTTTACTTAATCAAAACTTGTATTGACAAATTTGAAGGGAGAGACTTTCATACTTAGTAGATACAAATGTAATTACACTTGATTGAAAAAGATTTTTAGGATGTTGTCAAACCAAATTTAGTCATTCCTACTAATGCAAATGAACTTGCGAAGTGGAAAATCAAAGATCAAAAAGCTTTGGGAACTATTGATCTTGGCTTATCAAAAGCATATTTACACCATGTGGATTAAAAAATGCTTTGGATTTGAAGTAGAAAGTGTGAAGACAACATTGAAACAGAGATTGTATGGATTGAAGATGGAAAACTATATAAAAATGGCAGATCATATCAGTAATTTTCAATCTCTTCTAAATCAGCTACCTGAGATTAACGAGAAAGTAAAATATGACGATGCCAAAGAAATATTTCTAAATAATTTGCCTAAACATATGTTTGGAATGGTGTTCACAAATTTAAGCAAGGTAACCATTAGTCTTGAAGGAGTAATATCTATTCTATTTGATCATAATGAATACTTAGAATCTAAAGAGGTCTTATTTGTATGAAACAAAGCAAGAAAAGGAAAACACAAATCTTAGACTATTCCTTCAAAAGGAAAGATTAAATGTTTCTATTGTAATGAAATGGGACATGTAATCTTGAATTGCAAAAAGAGGGCACAAGATCTATTACATGATAAACTTTATCATCATTCTTTCTTAGTAGAAGAAGCTAATTGGGAAAACCATGTGAAGGATGAAGAGCTGTCATGTCCTAGTAATGAAGAATATTTAATTTATATAAGTTTAAAACTAGGGGTTGGAGGCATCGGAGGATGAAGGACACTCAACTTCCTCTCATCAATCCAACAACGGGGCCTCTTATCAGCCTCAGTGGAACTTTATTTTCTAGTGTGCAACATGATATGTTTTGTTTTTCAATGTTCCTAGCTATGTGAATAAGTGGACTTTCACATTGTGGGGGGAAATATAATTGATGTTCCATTATCCTTTGTGATATTTATGGTGATTTCCATTCCCTAATGTGCAAGCATAGTGGAAAACAAAAGCACCAAAGCAAGTGAGTTCATGGATCTTGAGAGGGTTTGTTGGAGGATCCAGAAAACCACATGAGGTTAATAGATGAGTGGAGGTTCCTATTCATGTCAAGATTTGTGGTAAGCTTGTTTAAAACCATGGGAGGGAGAGCCTTTCTTTTCAATCAAGGTCATAAGTCACATAATTGGACAAGTCACAAGGGTGAGCATACTACATAAGAGTGTGTGAATATTTTTCTACCACATAAACATTAAAGAGAAATGTTAGGAAAATTAATATTTATTTACATTATATTTGAAGTATTAATAATTATATAAATATATAGCCTTAGGCCACTTAATCTTTCATACAACCTTTCGAGTGCTTGTTAATCACAATAGGAAATACATGACACTTACACATCTTGTGCAAAGAAACTTCAATCAAGAAAGAAGAACATCCAAACAAAATGGAGATTTTCAAAATTGCTTACTTCTTACACGCTTGTCAACAATTCAAGTTGCGACTTACTGTGCAATGAGTAAGATACTGCAAGACAAGTTTTTACGTCCATGGAATTCCAGATGACATACTCTGCCATCAAAATCCTTCAAATTAAGATTACAAAAAGTCTTGCCAAGTGTGTAGTTTTACCCTTGCTCGCCATTCCATATGATCCTCCAATGTGGATTCCTCCTTTTCCATTTGGACGAGCAGTGTTGAAAAAATCTGTAAGACATCTGATTAGAATTGTGTCTTCACTTTTCTTTTCAATATTCTCATTCTTGCACGAACGCAGATGAAAAAGAAAATGGATCAAAAGCCGTGTTACTTAGATTTGTGGCATCTAAAAGATTAAATCCAAGTAGACAAGTCTCATAATAAATTTTGGAACCAATGGTTGCATACAGGAAAATGAAAAGAGTGTGATAGATTTAACTATTTTTAGGATTGAATTTGTTTGGATTGATCTATATTTAGATAGCGATTGTGTTTAATGTTGTCTTACTTTATTGTACTTGTTGTAGGCAATACTATTGCATTCACCTCTGTTCAATTAGTGAATTAATTTCCACCAATGATAACACTTGATTTTTTTCATTTTCAAAATAACCATAAGTTTATAAAGTGTAAATTTATATTTTTGAATGTTTCCAATTCAAAAAATTATTTATTTGTAATCGCATTGGTTGAAAATAATTTGTCTTATAAGGACGCTTTTTTCGGAGACTTCCTCCATATTACATTTTTTTGGCAATATTTTCAGGGTACACATTATATATGAATTGTTAATAGAAATTAAAAGCATTCTACTCTATTTTCTATAACTATGAATTTATATTGCTATAATTTTTTATTGTTTATCCAAAATCTAACCTTTAATGATGTGATCTTCTCTAAATTTAATTATATTTATTTCATAATGAAAAATACTTAAATATGATTATGTAACATCAAATTTATATTTTTACATCAATTATAAATTTTAATGTGAAAAATAAAAGGAGAAACTAACTAATAATTAAGTTTAATAATAGTCTTCCCTTATCTAACAATTTCTTTGTTTCAGTTATAATTAGGGTTGATGATTGTGAGAAATATTTTGGTCAATAAATAATCAGACATTGTAAAAATAAATTCTTGGGACCACTCTCTCATAATCTATTATTGATTTCTTGGTAATAAAAAGCCAACTACCTTATTTATGATAAATATAAACTTCTATCATTATTATTTATTGTTTATCCAAAATCTATTTTTTAATTGATATGATCTTTAATTACATTTAATTATATTTCACAAGAATTTCTTTTTAATATGATTACTAAGACACCAAACTCAATAGCAATTTTCCAAACAGAAAAACACTTTTCAGATTCAATTACATATATATTTAAATCAAATTTAAATTTAAATTAAAAAAGGGCATAATGAGAAATCAAGTTTAATAATGGTCCTTCTTACCTAACAATTCTCTTGACACAATTATATATCCTAAATTACAGTTTGAATTTTTAAAAAAAATTAAAAAATAATATAAATTAAATGCACTTATTAAAGTAAATTTTATAATTTATTTGGAGAATTTTTATCTACCTTTGAAGTTGGCATATAAATCCTAAATGTAATCTAATGTTCAACTTCTATAATTACAATTAATTTCTAAACTAAAAGACAACTAGTGTCACTACGTTGACACTTGTCTTACATACATAATATGTTTAATGCCATTATTAAACCAATTTAGATTCCTTTTAAAAATTCTTGTAACTATTAAGGATTCATAGTTGTCATTGGTAATTCATATTTATCAATACTTTTATCACCATCTGATGGAAACACATTATATTAATTTGTCAACGACATTTTACACCATGCTATCAAGGGGAACTAGTGAGGCAATGGCTATTTGGCCATCTAGAATGCACCATGTGCATTGATGGCCATAACATCCACGTTCTTTTAAGACTTGTCAAATAACTTTGAATGCTAAGTAAATGCATCAAAGCTATAAAAAATGCATAAGAAAATGTGCGTTTCACAGAGCTATCGGAACCTTGCCTTACGTCAGGAAACTCAATTTTCGTGCAACACAAATATTCTTGGCCTCTACATGAACAATTTTTTCATTAAATATCTATATATTGAACTTATATCTCATCCATAGGAAATGCTTATGTTTCAAAGGACTCAATAACTCAAACAATTTTGATAGTAATATAAGTTCCTATTAGACTTTTTGTATTTGTTTAAGAGGTATGCCTAGCAGCAAAAGGCATATTTTAAGGATATATTATTATTATTATTATTAATCATGCCTTGTTATGTAATAAGTATGTCAAAGGGGTATGGTGGAAAGTCAATAAGACAAGATTTTGGTCTATTTTTTAAAGTACATTTATGTAGTCCAAGAGCTCAATTGATAGGACCTCTAGATTAGGAAGATAATTGATTCAATTTATAGCTAGATGGTGTTATGTTATATATATATATATATATATATATATATATATATAGAGAGAGAGAGAGAGAGAGAGAGAGAGAGAGAGAGAGAGAGTGGAAAAATCTATACATAAATAGATATGAAGATGGAGATATATATAGAGAGTGAGAGAGAGATAAGAGAGATAAAGAAAGAGAGATAGAGATATCTATGACAAGAAGGGAGGGAGAGGTAGAAATACAAAGATAGCTAGAGTGATATGGAGGGAAGAAAGAAGGGAGAGGTAGAGATAGGGGAGATAGAGAGATGGATGGTGAGAAGAAAAGAGAGATAGGTAGAGGGAGAGAGATAAGAATATTGAGAGGGGGGTGGAGATGAAGATATAGCTCAATATATAATGATGGAGAGTGAGAGGGAGAGAGATCAATTGCTAGGAAAATTAGCAAATGATGTTGTTTGTGCAAGAATGGTCTCAATGAGAAATGATAGCTTTAAAATACAAGGATCCAAACACAATTGAAACAAAACCTTTGAATCAAGAAGACAATTAAGCTTCATTACCAATGGTATCATGTTCCCTAATAGATAGAGTGGGAGAGAAGGAATGATATATATAAAGTTAGATAGAGAGAGATAATGAGGTATAGGAAGAGAGATGGGGAGAATAGATCGAAAGATAGATGAATAAAGATGTGTATAGAAAAAGATAAGGAGAAAGAGGGAGATAAAGACATCTCAACCCATTGTATGCGGGTGAAATGAAATTAAAATGCATACTAAAATGCACAACATTTCAGAGTATAACGAGTTCTTGATGCATTGTGTCAAAGGGAATAGGGAAGGTATATATTTTAGATTACGAGAAAAACTCATTGAAAGAATATATATAGGTAGAGAAGTTAGTTGTACATATAATCTACTTCTTGATTTCAAGGAAAATGATTGCGAGCTCAGTTTGTGAGCTCTTGGAAGCCAATAGAAGCTATCAAGCATTTCAATTATTTTCAAATACCTCCAAACTTGAACTACTCTTAATACTCTCTATCTTTTGTTTATTGATTGCATATATTTTTAAAAAATATAAGTGTCTTTAGAAAGAATCTTTCCTTAAGCAATTTGAAAAAGAATGTTAATGTACACTAGGAAGTACCTTGAAGGATTCTTCATTTGCACTATATTATTTTATTTAAACTTTTATTATTCCATAATTCTCTAGAAATTATCTCTCCTTTCTTACATAGAGTCACTTGTATTATCATTCCATTATATGTACCATATTAATACATATGAACTTTTATAAGTTTTGAAGCTTTTCTTTAATCTTTATCAACATAGAAGAATGACCAAGAGAAGTTGATTTTGAAACCTAAAAATCATGTTTTAATTTGTAATGTTCCTACCATTATTAAATAATTAAATTAAGTCAATTTGCTAAGTGGTCCCAATTTTGAATAATATCATATGAACGACTTTAATCAATTAATTCAACTTTATAAAATAAAAAGTTTATAAAATAGTAAATAATAAGTCATCTTGACCTATGGTAACCTTCTAGAACCTTCTTTGAGGCCTTTATAAGGAGGTGGTTGTCATTGTAGGAAGACATCGTGGAGTTATCTTTTCTTCTGTATTTACGATTCCAATTGAAATTGAGTTTTTGTGTGCCATTTTGGAGGTGGAAGACCCTCCCTAATTTGGTGATTGGAGTGTTGGTAGTTTGCAACCACCCTAGTCAGCCCATTTGCATAATTTTTGAAGTCTCTGTAACAAATGAAATTGCAATAAATTGATATATTCTTCTCATATTCAGAAATATAATTTACAGTGATTATTCATTATATTTATATCTTTCTATCATTGCATTAGTGTTCTATAGGTGATATTATGTTAACATTGAACAATTCAGGTGTTGCCTGTGTACCAAACACTACCTTGTATTGTGAATATTTGACCTTGTTGTATGTGTATGACCTTAATCATTGATGTATGAGTACAAGGGTAGAAACATTCCCATACGGGTGAAGGTTAGTATTCAATAAATGAGTATCCTACCGTAAAGTGTGGGTGTGGTGAGAACTGAAGGCTGAGTTATCATACAGATACAAGGTGTAGAAAACTTTTCATACGATGGAATTGAAGAACTTGAGTCATACAGAAATATTGGCGTGCAAGTGAAAATGGAGACCGTATAGGTGATTTGGTCATACATGTGGAGAGAAAACATCAAATAGGTGGACAATCCTTGTCATAAGATATGGTCCATAGAATATTTTTGTATAGTATGGTTTATGTGTGGAAGACTAGGGATTTGTACGGGAGGAATTGGTACAATACAATTCATACATGAAAGACTAGGGAGTCATACTAGAGGCATCGATACATTATAGGGGCATCAAAGCTAGTAATTTTGCCAACCTATTGGGAAATATTGGATGCAAATAAGGAGATCTCAATCATTGGATCGGATAGTGGAATTAAGCATGGAGATAATGACATTGTTATGGGAGTTAACAAGAGGACAACAATAGCTTAGTGAGACTTTGAGAAAAGAGCAATAGAAAATTGGTGAAACACTTCAGATTTTAGCAAAAGGAAGGATAAATAGAAATCATAATGGAAATGACAATAATTTTTTCAATGAGAGGCCCCATATAGAGAATTACCACACATTCCCATTGATGTCAACATTTCCTCAAAGGACTGAACAATACAAAGCACAAGAGCATACCTTCTTGGAGATGCAAGATTAGTTGAGACAAGATTGGTTTGATGCTAGATTTGGAGGACTACACTTTAAGGTTCCTATGTGGAATTGAAGATGAGATATTCTAAGAGTCATGGTCATCACAATGATGACATTAAGCCTAATATCAACAAGTTGTGTTGGAAAGGTTGGACGTGTTGTAATTGATGTCAACATATATGTTTGGTCGGTAGTGCAGTATGCTTAGAGGTTTGGTTATTAGAGATCAGTGGTCATGAATGTCAAGAGATGTTGTAGATAGTTTTTACTTGGTTTTTGTCAACTTAAAGAGGTGTGCATGATGATTTGGATAAGTTATGAGGTCATGTTTGGTTATTGGCTCCCACACTATCTGTCAGTGTTAACAATGTGACATAAATTAGTTTGGTGTGCACTTCTAGGGTTAAATATTTTTGTCTATGCATCTAGGATTATGTTTGGGAAATTCTGGTTTGGCTTAAATTTAAAAGTTTCATGGTCCAAAGATACACAAGATATTTCTCAGGTGTATCAGTGGATGCTGGCAATGTTCTTGAGGTTTCGTGTGAGAGATGTTGGTTAATTCAAATGTTCGAGTGGCTTTGAATTTTTTTGTGTTCTTCATGATGCCTATGGATGTTCTTGGGTTGCGTTCCTGTTGATTTGGAAATACACATCGATTGTGGTGATTGGGATTGGAGGATTTTTTCAGACGATGGTGGTTTTCTTATGTTCTTAGTCGACTTGATCCATAAATCATTTTTTAAAAGTTTGAGGCGTGACTTGTGGCGGTGCTATGTGCTTGAGATTGATGATAAGGATCCATTCTATGTTTTAGTGGTCAAACATGAATTTGAATTGTGATTTTAGGTGTTTGGATTTATGATTTGAAATTAGGTTTTTGTCGACATTATTTCTCTCAAGGTTGATGATTTATATATAATTTTAGGGCAAAATCTAGTGTAGCAGACACATGTGATTGCTTGGAGAGAAAGTGTGAAGATCTGTAAGGGTTGAATCACTCATTTGAAGGTTGTAGAGATCATTTGAACAAAGATATAATTATTCTTAATTGGAACTAACCTGGGCATAAGGTAAATATCATTATATAGTTCATAAATCTCATATTTTTGTCTAATCAATCATTGTAGTGGTCTTGTAAGGCAATAAGGCTTCCTTTGGGTTGTATCCATTTGTATTTGAGTAGTACCCTCTAGGAAGTGTGCTTGAATGCATGTGCATTCCCTATTTACATAATAAGTTATACTTCTAACAAGGTATAGTCTTATTATGGGTTCAAGCCCCAACATGGGTTTTCCCCTTTCTGGGTTTCCACAATAAAAATATTGGTGTTATGTGGTGTGGATGTATTTATGATTCATGCAAAATTAATTTATTAGATATTCAATAAGGGTTTTAAGGTTTGAGGTTTTTGGAACAACTGATTGACACCCCCCCCCCCCCCCACACCTCAATTATTTTCTGCCATATTTCGTACAAGATGAACCTATCTACATTTTATGGGCCCAAAACAACATCAAAAAGAGCATGGGTACAAAAATAATATACTTAATTCTAGCTCAATCTTATTCCAAAGAAGAAAAAATTAAATTTGCAAATCTACACTTGGAGGGAATTGCTCACAAATGGTGACACCATGCGATGGTCATCATTGGTCATGACCAAGTTACTTCATACACTAATTTCATAGAGAGAATCATTGATCGGTTTTATGGGAAGGATCCAAAACTCAACTTCAAGGAATTGGCACAATTGAGACAAACCAAACTTGTGGACAATTACATCTTAGAACTTTAGAGACTAGTAGTGTTGGTTATTGACATTTTTGAGAGAAGACTTGTAGTATTGTTCATCGATGGATTGATGGAACCCCTCAAGGGTTGGTTCAAATTTTTCAACCCCAACACACTCACAATGGTGATTAAGAAGGCACATGACATGGATACCTCATCTTCTTCTTCCAGGAGTTACACACATGCCAAACCACCACTCACACATAAGGAAAAGGATAATTTAAATCATTCCTAAAGAAGCCATCATTGGATGAGGCCACATGAAAAAGAGACTAAAGAAGAAACTAATCACGCAGAGAGGATGTCACACTTGTGAGAAGGGGAGGGGCCATTTCCATGCTATCTAGGACTTTTAGGTACAATATATTTTGGGTCCGAGACATATTCCAATGGAGACAAGTGGTATTCATGATGGTGCATTCACAAAAAGAGGGACCTCAAAGATATTTGTCCAATCTATGCAAAAAGAGTCACACAACGGAAACAAAAAGTAACAATTGAGAGCCAAGAAAGATCAACCTTTACATTATCAGAAAATCAATTACAATGGACCTACAATGTGCAGTCTTACATGCCGGACATACATCCTTGATTACAAATAGAAATCCTATATGATAACCTTCAAGAGATTGTTTTATTATCCATAACTACTAAGAGCTATCTCTAAGGATAAATTACATCATCTTATAAAGAATTCACAAGCCTCGAGTCATCCTACAAAGATTACATTTCCCAATGAGAAGAAAACATATTACAAAATATAGGTTAGCACCCAAATAATAACGATCGCCCTCAAATAGATAAGACATGAATTAAGATCCCTCAAGTAGATTGGCCACAAGTATAGAAACATCGATAAATGAGCCACAAAGCTTCACCGATCAGGAAACTCCTTCGCAAGATCAAAAAACACAAATTGGTTGTGAAACATGAAGAATAGATAAGTCCCACCAAGAATACACAATATCGCAATTGTGAAGTAATAGATCGAGTTGCAAACCTAGGAGAAGGTTCAACATGATGCTAGGAACATGTCACAAGTTGTGCAACTGCTGAAGATCCAAACTGAAGGTGCACTGAAAGAAACATGGAGACTGAACATACAGGAAAACAAAAAAAATATATTTTTGGTTGATGCAATATTTCCAAGAAACCCAAGATGCTCTTGCATCAGACACCCAGGGTTACAACCACTAGATACCTATCAATTCCTGATACAACAACTAGATTTATAGAATCCATAGGTTTTGGTTAGTCCTTTTCACAAATCCGAAGGGTAGTATTGAACATTTTGCCAACAATCCCCCCGTCAACGTTACCCGAGGGGATTCAAACTTGTAACCAAGCTCTAATACCACTTGTTACAAGTGTGGTTGTTGTTGCACCAAAAGATTGACCTATAAATGCTCGATAAAACCACTAGACTTATACAAAACCACAAGAGGTGGTTAGTCCCTTGTCACAAATCTTGAGGGGAGAGCTAACCATTTTTCCAGCAAGATTTATGTGTTGTTGGCAACTTCCACATTTTCTATGCATGGTCATCGAGAATTTGGGGATTTTTAATAGTTTTCAAACAAGTACCTAGTATACTTCCATTATCGTGCAATATTTCAAACGAGTTTAGAGTAACAGTGGTATCATCAATCGATAATTTATTGTCAACATATTCAGTGACATGAGTAGTATTATTCCCAAATTGAAGCATGTAGTAGTTCACTTCCTTTTTGAAGCATTTACGAGTTCACTTGAATCTTTACCATTGCATCTACTTCATCTTTCAAATCATTAATAATATATTTATCTTCTCCAACCAAAACCATACGATTTGCAGGTTGTATTAAAATGTGTAACTTGTTTGATTCATCCTCATGTTGTCTGCATTTTCTAGTGAAAAATTTATCTTCAAGTCGAACAACCTCTTTAGATGAAGAAACACTTTGCCTCACTAATTATTTGAATCATTTCTATCAAATTTGGTGTTTTGGAACAAGATCATTTGTAGATCTCCCATTCATATATTTTTATCATTGTAAACAAATTTCTCAAACAAACACCAAGAGCATTTATATATGTACCATTCGAACATATCCTATTTAGATGACAATGCCAAAATAAATAATGCTTGCATAAGGGGAATTCTAAAGTGAAAGAGAAAGTAGAGAAACCAACAAATAAGATTTCTTTAATTCATGTATCAAACCATGTAATAACATCCCACAAACTTATTGCATCTAATTTGTAACAACAATTGAACAATATTCAAATCTTGAAGGCACCTATAGACTTGGTCCCATAGTTTCCCTTTGTAATAAATAGGAGCAATGGTCATATGGTATGCATCAAAAATTTCATTATGTTACATTCTTTAAAAATATTTGAAAGGAACAAATTCCCCGGATAAGATTCTATAGTCAATGCTTTGTCATTTATATTCAAAAGCTTCCAGGATGTTTCAATGGACATCCATAATCTGTGCATGGACCTTCACTTACCCATTGGGGTGTGTTCAGATACATTACCAAATATTGTGAACTACAATTGTATGATCATCACTTGTTTTTGGGAGCTTTGATGTCATGGAGTTGCATAAAATTGGAACTTTTAACTCAATTGGGGATTTTTGTGGTAACAGACTTCAAAGAATGCCTGATAATTGAACTCAAAAGGGAGCTTCAAATTTATCAATTGCCTGCTAATTAGCTAATCGAGTTTGAGGATTTCCCTTTATAAATTATTTTGTCTTGATAAATGACTTGGAATTCAGTTTGGTTGATATTTTAATTACATCTTCACTTGATTATCGAAAACAATCAATTTATTCAACTCAACATATGAAGCTCAAGGTCTAAACATTTTTATGGTAGGGTCATAAATAAATCTTTTATCCAAACCATCAAGAGAGGTTAATATAGATGGTAGAGGTTGATGTGTTTCACAAGAGTCATTATCAATGAGGTAGCTTTGAAGATTTAAAATTGGCTAGTTTCAAATTTGGGTTAAACATGCTTTGAAGGGGGACAAGGACTACAAGGATGAAGAGAATCCAAAACTCTTTATAAAGACCAGTGCCTAGTCCATTGGGTTGCTAAGTCAAAAGGATGAAGAGAGAATGGGGAACCACTTGTAGAGGGGTGGAGAGGAATTGGGCACACCAAAAATGAGCAAGCCAAAATTGACAAAGTAGAAACAGAAGCTAAACTAATCACATCCAAAATTTTCCTAAATGTATACATGGTCATATGACCCTACCTTAGAGCATCCCCGAACTGATTATGTAAATACATTCATGGATTGTGATAAATAGGACCCATTATGAAAAAAGGGGTGTATGCTCATGAATCACCAGCAAAATCATAAACAACGTCCAGGTCCAACGAAGACTTGCTAGGTTTAAGAAGCCCATGTGTGTAAGATCACAACCAAAAAGCCATTTTTCATCATATATCTCATGGATACAATCAGCCACAACCTCAATCTTTTTTTAGGCAAAAAAATCATTAAAAAATGGAACCAAAAAACTTCTTCAACAACTAACTCAAATAAATTGTCCCTTTCGAGAACCAAATCTCTTTCTTCTTGTTCATCATCTGAATAATCATTAATAGTTTCATTTTCAAGGAAACAATTACTAGCAAAAGATTTGAAGTACTAATTTGAAATGCCAACATTATAATCATTCCCCAATTCTTTGCACCAGTCTAAACATCAAACTTAGTTCTCACATGGTCTTTTCCTCTTTGCGACATGATTTCAAAATTACCATTTTCAGAACCATTCACTAGGATAAATCCCTTGAGGTAATTTTATCATGAGTAGAAAGAAAATTTTCATCAATTAATGTAGAGTCACAAAATTCAAAGAGAGGATTATCTCTAACCTTTGAATTTTCACAATATTTCATTGGTACATATAATGTGATAAATATTCCTTCCATCTTGACCACTGTTGTAAAATTCTTTTCAAATGCAATGTCAACCATGATTTCATTTTGACACACAAGAGAAACATCAAAGATCAAATGTTCTTTCTGTAACTTGTCAGAATTTGTGCATATTGCTTATTGTGACCTCTGGGTGCTACAATCTAAAAGCATAGGGTCAAATTTGAGAGGAATTATTTCTTCATCTTTTGCACAAAAAAGATTTTCATTGGGAATGCATGAAGATTGAGAGAAAAAGATGTTCATACCTTTAATAGGCTTAACTAAATCATTTTTATATGCATACATTTCTTTTTCAGATAATGTCTCCTCAATATTTTTATCAAAAGATTTAGGTAATGGTGCAGTCATACCTCCTTTGATGTTGCTAGAATCAAAAGTGGATACAATCTATGTCAACTTTAGTAACATGGCCATTTTCATCCACAATCCTATACCAGAAGTCACCATTTGAGCCTTTCTAGAACCAACTTGGGATAAATATAATCGTGTGTTCTTGTGCTTGTGCCTCTTTTTCAGGGAAAATAAATGATTCCTCACTTGGCTCTGTCTGCTTGCATGTTGGAAATAATTCAGGTTCCTTGTCTTCAACATGGTGGGAACTTCTTTCTGTTTGTTGATTTTGAATCCAAGGCACTAATGGTTCCACCACTGTTGGCATAGAGCCTCATTCTCTGAGAACATATAAGCTACAAGATACTAACTCTTCATTTCTATTTTTTCTTTAAATCTTTCTACTGCAATATGTGACAAGTAAGCCTCTTTCTTGATGTCCTTGAGTTGATAATATCTATTATGCATATTTCTTAATAGTAGGGTAGATTTACGGTCTTCAGATGGATTTAACTCCTTTTGAGCTTTATAGATACTTCCTTTGAAAACATTCCAAAGATATTGAAGTACTTGATCATCTTCATCAATTATTTCTTCAATTGATCGTACAAATTTCTTTTTTTGAATTGGTTTATTGGTTGGCCTTGATATCAAACCATTTTCTCAAGATCTTCTTAAACAAATATAGTGACCAACCTTTTTTGGGGGAAGACTAAATTAGATGTTTGAAAAAATAAAATACACTAGGGTGGATGCACAAAGTTGAGTGCCTATTTTGTTGAAGTCCGTGACAAAACAATTTTGGCACAAGAAACGGGCACCCGATTTTTAAAAATGGGTGCCTGCGGTTTAGCTTCGGGAGCCCGATCCGTATTTAAAATACGGGCACTTGTTTAATAATCGGGTCCCCATTTTTCATCAGGTACCTGGAGTAAAATGGATGCCCAAATTTTTAAAAATGGGCACCCATTTTTTTAAAATCAAGTACCCGTTTTGTAAATGTATTTATTTTTTTGTTTAAACCATTTTCCAAGTCATTTTCACAACTTGGTAAATGGGATCACACTTTTTAGAGTACGGGTGCCTGTTTCTGCTACTACAGTCGACCCCCTCAACTATTTTTCTCCTAATTCCATATATGTACCATTATTTTTTATTATTTTTTTCATAAAAAAATGTTAAATAAGCAATTTTTTAGTTTCAACTTTGTTTTCTAATTTATCTTACAAATAATTATATTTTATGTTTCATTTAGTTATTCTTAGTTTTAATTTACTTTGTAAATTATCATACCAAACTATAAAACTATTAAAACTTTTAATTTAACCCTAGGTAGAAAACAAAAAAGTAAACCTAGACACAATTTAAATACAAAATCTTAAGTAGAAAATACAAACATAAATGTAGACACAACTAAAATAAGAAACCATAGGTAGATTTTTTTTTTAAACTTAGACATAACTAAAATAAGAGATTGTACCTGTAGAAAACATAAACCTAGACGCAACTAAAACAAGAAACTCTCTCTCTCTCTCTCTCTCTCTCTCTCTCTCTCTCTCTCTCTCTCTCTCTCTCTTATTTTAAAATTATGTCAAGTAATAAATTATTTAAGTCTTTCTTTGTAAGTCTTCTCTCTCTCTCTCTCTATCAAATAATTAATTATTTAAGTCTTTCTTTGTAAGGTAAAATGCAAATTTTCATATTTTTTAAATTATGTTGTAATTAATTATTGAAGTCTCCCTCTCTCTATTTTATTTTTGAATTATGTCAAGTAATTAATTATTTAAGTATTTCTTTGTAAAGTAAAATGTGAATTGTATGTTAATTGTAAATTTTCATATTTTTATATATACGCAGATTAAATTCATGGATGATTTTAACATTGATGAGCTCTTAAGTTGGCAAGCACCACCACCTCCACCTCCACCTCCACCTGGGGAGTTGAGAGACCATATTAGGAGAAATGTAGAGGCCATTATGAGAGAAGTAAATACTATTAAAGGCATGATCCTAATCCATCTCCCCAACTACTATGCCTTGTAGATAGCATGCAAGGCACAGTAGATTCTATACATACATTAGACTCCGAGCTTGATAGTTTTTAGTCATGGAGGGAGTCCATGCATACTTATTATGCTAGTGGCCTCTTTTATAAAGATGTCAATGATTTAAAAATTATAAAAAGTGATATGATGTATGTTATTTTTTGAACCCTAAAATGGGTGATGAGATACTTAGCAAGAAGCCGTGTATTTCTATTAGATGGTGTCGGCACCCTGATATATCAGAACATTTTTGGGAGCGGTGGTGGATGGTATTTGACCATCCACCACACGCTAATCATGATGTCCCCCTTTATTTTTTGAAAAAATTATGTGCTGAATTTGAATTAGGTAGGAAACCCAATTACTTTGGTATGAGAGCATTCCAGGCGATTGGTCAGGGTATGCCATAGGACAGGCCAGGGGCCAAATTGAGTGATAGAACTATAAATCATGTGCATAATGAGACCCTTGTTCCTCTTCCTGCTCCAGTCATTCCTACACATGTCCATCATCAAGCAGTGTAGTCAACTCTTGGTTCATTGAGTGTCCTTACAAAAAATTCATTAGAGCACTTGACCCAGGTGAGGATTTCCCCCAATATAGCACATGTTTGCACAAGTTGTGGGGATATATGTAGGGGCCCCCAGAGTGATCCTGATGATGCCTATGCTGCCCATGGTGGATATGATGATGTTGATGGTGGTGCACATGGTGATGTTGGAGATGATATCACATCATATGTTGATTTTATCAATATGAACGATGATCATCCTGCATAGGTAAATTTAATTATAATTTATAGTGCAATATTAAATTTCATACTTATACAATTATGAACCATAACATGTGGATTTTTTGATGCACAAAGGAGGGTTGATACTACATCATTCATTGGCTGTCATCATATGACATCCACACCTCGAGAGCTCGGTACCCCCGTTCACGGTATGCACTTTGATCTTGATACATTTAAGTACATTTAAACTTTAAACAATTTAAAATCTTTAATTGATAATGTGTTTGACATATGTTTTGTGATTTTATAGGGTGCTTCATGTAACATTGACATTGGCAATTCTTCATTCTCTGCCCCACCAATCACTGAGACTCAGCCGCATATACTTGTAGTATGTTTTTCATTCATTAATTTTAGGTTTTTATATGCTTACTACTTATGTACAACTTTGATTCGTACTTATTTTTTTGTAGTTGTAGGCTTTTGGATTGTCTCATGTTGCATCACATTTACGTTCTGACTCATCAGTGACATTAGCTATGTGTCACACACCTAATGTACATGCTTTTGTTCCATAAATTTATAGTCAAGTTATATATACTTTATAATTTATGTATATACTATAAGTTTGTTCATGCTTTATATATGTTGTTTAGGTCGACACCACCATGAATCTTGGCATGGCTACAAGATTAAGCCAAATGCAACCATCAACATTGTCCTTTGAGGTCATGATTACAATTATTTTTTCAATGTCTATTGTGTATCTAGATCTTTTATACCTGAATTATTAAATTTTTGTAATGTTTGTTTTTACAGGACTTGATTGCATCCAATTTTGATGTAGCTGAGAGAGGACCTCCATGTCCCACTGAGGGCATTACTAAGCATGGATGCATGGTAAAATTTTAAATTTTAAAATTAATATTAATTATTTTTTAAGTGAATTATGCAAATCATTTGAATTAAGTTCACACATATACATATATAGTCTTCTAACAAGATCTTTTAAAAATTTATAGGAGGATGAGGGAACTCAGGAGAAGACACAACATGATGGTGCATCACAGTCACCTTCACGTGGAGTGAAGAGGACTGTAGATCAGCTCGATGACTAGAGTTAGATTATACCTATCACATACATTATTTTTACTATTTATATGATGGACATTTTATGATGGCACATGTTATATATATGTTATCGAGACTTGTTATCATGTTATTTGGACTTGTGTTATCATGACTTCTTGTCATAATATTTTAACTTGTTGTTAGAGTAGGACTTGCATTACTAGGACTTGTTATCATATATTACTTGGACTTGTTAGAGTAGGACTTTCTTGTGTGATTATATATATCATGAGTTGATATGATAGACATTATGCTACATATTATTCCAGGACTTGTTATGTTATTTATCTTATTCATGGAATTTTAATCCTATTTCATGGTTTTTTCAAATAGTGATTTGAATGTAGATATATGAGCTTATGTAATATGATAATTTAATATCAATTATAATTAAATATCAATTACATAATTGATTTTTAATAATGACTATTTATTCATGTAATTGACAAGAACAATATAGATGTTACAAGTAATATTGACTTTGATTAACTATTAAAAAAATATCTATCTGACAATGAGATCTATTAATTTAAATAATGAATATGGATGTACAAATAACTCTATCATAATCTATTGGTGAACAAAAGACCAATGTACATAGTTTAATATTTAGAATAAAATTAGGTGAATACAACTATGAATTTAACTTATATTTAAAACAAAATTGGATGAATAAAAGTGAGCTCATGAATTGTTTACAAAACCAAAAGTGGATGAATATAGATGTTACAAGTAATATTGACTTTGATTAAATATAATGAAAAAACATATATCTAACAATGAGATCTATTAATTTGAACAATGAATATGGATGTACAAATAACTCTATCATAATCTATTAGTGAGCATAAGACCAATGTACATAGTTAATATTTAGAATAAAATTAGATGAATACAACTATGAATTCAACTTATATTTAAAATAAAATTGGATGAATAAAACTGAGCTCATGATTTGTTTACAAAACCAAAATTGGATGAATATAGATGTTACAAGTAATATTGACTTTGATTAACTATAAAAAAAAAACATCTATTTAACAATGAGATCTATTAATTTGAACAATGAATATGGATGTACAAATAACTCTATCAGAATCTATTAGTGAACATAAGACCAATGTACATAGTTTAATATTTAGAACAAAATTAGGTGAATACAACTATGAATTTAACTTATATTTAAAACAAAATTGGATGAATAAAAGTGAGCTCATGAACTATTTACAAAACCAAAATTGGATGAATACAAGTGTGTATTGAATTGCATAAAAAGTTCATGTCTATATTCTTCTAGAGGTCCTGCATCATAAAAATAAATGTTGAAATGTTAGAAAATGTGTATTTAAATGTAAAGTTCATTTAAAGTCAATTTTAATTTATTTGAAATTTATCTCTAAATTATCTCTATACATGACACTTGAAAGAAGACATCTACATATAGATCAATAGATAAAAATAAGACAAATTTAACAAAAACTTACATGTATAGATTTGATTCACCCTAATGTACCATCATCATCCTCTCTTTTCTGCAATGTGTCTATGATGCCTCATGCTCTTCCATTGAAAGTATCCATAATATTTTATTAGCAAGTCTCCCTTTGTATCTTTCCAATTTGATATTTGTTGCCACTAACAAATGGAAATAGTGCATAATCTTCTTTTCTGATTGGTAGTCTTCAAAAGCTAGTAAACCATTCTTTCTTGTTAGGTATTTGCATAGCCATGTACCAACTACCACAACAAACACAATTGGATACTAAAAACCATCATCATCTACTTGATGACATATCAACATTTTCTTAGGTTCTACATTTTCGAGATAACCAATACTCAGTCTGCTCTTCATTATCCTTAGGTGCAACAATATCATAAACATGTCCTGCAAAAAAAATTAAGTACATGCACAAATAAAACTTGTTTAAAGATTTATAATTCAAATATAATCATAAATTATATGACATACATGTAACTAATATAATTTAAAATTTTACAATAAATTGAAATTAAATTACCAAGTTGTATGAGGTCTAAAACACGGTCATAATCTTTTGATGCAAATGAATGATCCAAGTCTTCATTTATTATATCATCTCGATCTTTTGTCTCACTAGGTGTTAAAGATTTTTGTTGCCATTCTTCAACCCATTATGTATTCTCTCATTCTTCCCATTCACCTGCAACACAAATTTAACAAAAATATGCAAGCTCCCTAGTCCATATAGTCCAAGTGTTAGAATTAGAACTCCTAAATGAATGTTATTTAGCCGATCCATTGATTGTATCACAATCATATCTTGAAAGGATATTCTTTTTTTTAACTAGCCAGAAAAAATGTCTGATTGTAGAGTTCTGACTTGATCTTGTAGACAAACATGTTTTACACCATTCAACAATTGCATGTGCATCTTTAAATTTTGACTTTTCCTCAAAATTGAGTTTCTCTCTACAAATGGCTCTCTTAACACATGCACCGGCACCATCATGTTCTTCCTTCCTATGTCCAGCCTAAAAAAAACTCCAGATATGTTGGATATTTATTTTCTTATGTGTCCTACTCAACCAATAAAACATTCTAGCATTCTTGAATTGTCCCATGCAATTATCTGACCATATTAGATGTTGTGTTATATGAATTTCTCTCTCCCTTAAATTTTCATAAAAGGTCTTAAAACAATATTGGATAAATTCTGATGAGTGTAATTTATTATCACTCATATAGAAATGGTACTCTCTCAATATTTTTCAATCCTCTTTTGTACTATCAGGTGCATGCCTATAGACAATATGAACAAAAATTGTTACTTGCACTGAATTATAATATTGCGATTGGATCTCATTGTGTGGTGCAAGTGTTTAGTTCTCTACAAAGTCAACGACTAAAAGTATACTACCAATTGAAAATGTATTCTTGCATATGCAAAATTGTCCATCAAGCCATCTAGCATTTTGAGAGTGTTTCACATATTTAGGTACAACCTTACTCTTGAATTCATTCATAAAAACATGAACACTAACCTTTTCAGTTATTAGATCGCACAATTTTGCAACCTTTCCATCATTCAATATATACTCAATAGTTTTAAATCTTTGTACATCAACTAATTGTTGTCCAAAATCAATTGAAATATTTTCATGCAAACATTAATCTAATAATGTAAGATTGCCACATACATCACATACACCAGAAACACATACATTCAAAAGATAGAATTTCTCATTAAGTGGGTTACAAAACAAACTTGATATAAACTCCTTTACAGTTTGAGGTGGCATATTTATACCACATTCCTACAACATTTCATTAGTATGCATGGTAGAACGTATAGATAAAAAATATCATAATGACAACTAAATTGAACATAATTTTTGCAACAAAAGGTGACTCTTTCCTTATTAATCCTTACATAACATGATTTACATTTTTCAAAATATCTTTGACTAATACTAATAGTTAACACCTTATCATCCACAAATTTTTTATACAGTTCAGTTTGAGTCATATCCAAAAGGTATTTTGGATGTGGATCATGAATTTTTAAATCGACTCTTAATATAAGAACATCTCTAACATTAGGTGATACTCTTGTATTATCATGCCAAAAATTTTCAATCAAAGTTTTGACTTCAAGTTAGTAAGTTTCATGTCAAACCTCATGAGTCTGCCAATGAAGGTTCATAAATGGTTTGCCGGATCACTTTCAAAGTTAACTCTTCTCTTTACAACTCTTGCTAAAGTTTAATATGAATATTAAGATATCCACTTATGTTTGTAATCATTCTTTTATTAGTAGTTGTTTTGTTTACTAAAGTTGTTGTTATTGCTCATCGTGTCGCATTACTATCTTTAGAACAAATTTTCTTTCTGATTGTGTCAAAGGCACTAGCAATAGTTGATACAACTTTTTTTAGAGACTCATCCTTCTTCTTGGATTTCACATAAATGCCTAACCTCTTCATCATTTTTCACATTTTAGTCCTTTTAATTAATTATAACATTAGTTGACATTGAAACCCAAATGTATTATTATAAAAAAATTGTCTAAACAATCTCATCGCGTGTGTCCTAATCTGTCTCCATGAAACCAAACCACGTAGATTGTCTAGCACATCACTTTTAATTTGAAATTTTTCATTCATTTCATTATCATTCAAAGGGGTTTCTTTCTCAATTGGTGTTTCTATGTCTACATCCATATTGTTGATTTCAATTTGAATTGGGGTTTGAATTTCACTTTCAATCAAGGTTTGAATTTCAGTTTCTTTATCATTATGATTAACATTATTAATTTGTGAAGTTTGATGTGCAATTAAATTTGTTACTCTATTTTCAAGAATAAAATTTAGATCATTTATATTGTAACCTGCTTCTAGCAAATGATCAACTTTTTTATTAGAATAAGTTACATTTGGCTGTGAAGACATACCTGTATCCAATACTAGATTAGAAGATGCACCTGAATTTTCTTCTTCAACCTCTGCATCTATCATGGTGTCTTCATTTTTCTCCTCTTCTGAAACAATTGTTGAACTCAATACTCCAATATTATTCAGTTTTCAAATTTTTTCTCTTCTTTCTCATTGTCATTTTATCTCCTTCTCTATTTGTTGCAACCTCCTCAGTTGTCAAAACCTTCCTTAGCCTCTTTCTGCATTTCTTCGATCTCATGTTTGAACCAAAATTTGAAATCAAATGATTCTCTTCATGTCAGATCCAAAACAAGACAAAAAAAGAGAATGTTGATGAAGATTATTCTGTTTGCAATATGGATCACTCAAAACAATGATTGAATACTCGTCAATCATTGAGATCAGGCCCACATTCCTATTTTTTTGGCTGCAACGACTCTTTAAGAAATGTGCACCTGTTATTTAAATGAAACGGGTGTCCATTTCTAAATTGTGTGCTCATTTCGTATTTAATCGTCCAAATAGAAAAAAACACCCATTTTTTAAATTTAAAAAAGTGGGTGCTTGTTTTGTAAAACTATGAGCGGGAACCGTACCTATTGTCTTGGTTTTCGGTTCGAGATAGGCTTGGTGGGACCAAGCCTATGCTTGGGCCTACAAATATATGGCTAAGGCTTTAGAACATAAAATTTCTGCCTTGCCATAATTTTTTGGATACCTTCCCGAATGAATTTTTTGACAAAACTAAAACTCATTTTAAAACTTGTACAGGCTCTAAAAATATAAATTTTATAGTGATATAAGAAATTTTAGTATTTTTACAATATTTATTAAGCCAATGTGGTACCTAAAATTGAAATACTAAAGCTAACTAAAATTTTAATAACTTTTTTGGTTTTACATTTTTGGAAAATGAATTATATGACATCAATCTACATAGAATTTCCATCAAGATCAAAAAATTTGAAAAAAAAGTGAAGTTATTATCGAATTATGGTGGCCGTACACTAGAGGTTTCAAAAATGTACTTTATAGTCAATTAAAAATTAATAAAAAAATTATTCAATAAAAAAAATGATAAAATATTATCATCAATCTTTAGTGTTTTAGGTACCTTTCCCCAGAAGGATTCACAAAAATGCATTTATTTACTTCAAAAAATGGTGGTCGTACACATGTGTGGTGTGGTCTTGAAATTGACATTTTGAAAAAGTGGTTTTTAAACATGCATACTAAAATTCAATTTATACCATGTGAGTATTGAAATAAATTACATATTTGAAAAGTAGACTCTGAGCACTAAATTTTATATAATTGAAGTTTTTTGAGATTCAATATTTAAGTGCCTCAAATTTTGACATTAATTGACATAAATTTTGAAAAATAAGGAAAATACTTCCACTTTTTGCCAAAAGTGGGACTCAACTTCTTGTAGCCACCCACTAGTCTTTCTTTATTCTCCCCAACATAGTCACCAAAAATCTATTAGTTGCACATTTTGTCTTTCTAAAATAACTTTTTAAAAATGACTCATTATACCCAAATGAAACGCAAACAAAAACTAACACTTGGAGATCTTTGTTAGACAAATGATCTTTCTCTGAATTTCAAAGGTACAACTCCATCTTATAATGTGATTTTGGGTTTTTGGGGTATTCTGTTAAGCGGAAAGTAGAAAAGGAAAAACTAACACCTGCACATAGCTATGATATAGATGCGATTATGTATTTAGATTAACAAGAACACAAATATGGATGATACAAATATCACCCTCCTAGAATTCACATGAGATAATCATGAAAACAACTACTCTTTACACACTATGTAAATATTATTGACCCAAAGTTCATGGAGGGACGAAAATGAAATAAACACACTCATGATCTGATGTAATAAAACAAAATCACCCAAGAAAGATTGTAATTGACTTTAGAAAACCACAATCAAATAGAGACCCAAATAAACACAAATTTTCAAAAAAAACTCCATTATTTCTTGGGAAAAATTGAAAGAGTCCAAAGCCCCTTTATTTCTGTACATAAAACCAAAAAAAATTCTCCATAAAAAACATTAATGTTTCCCTTTACAGTGCAGAAAATAGGAAAGGGTCCCTTTCCAGAACGTATGCTTCAAAAGAAAAGAAAATTCCCCCTTCTCAAGTGATGATGTAATTAAAATATCAACCAAATTGAATGATGTAATAGGCACATGGACTATCCCCTCAAATCTATGCCATACAGTCCGCCAATTACGATCCATGTCTCTAATAGCATGCAAAACAGTTCATTTCGTAGATGGCAAGTGTCCCTCTTGACCTGCAACGTACTGCTACAATCCTCACCACATGTGCGTTCTCTAGTTTGGGAATTTGTAATTTGCCTGTCATGTCCAAAAATATTAGAGAAAAATTATTTTGATAAAATTTTAAACTTGAAACTTGTAGCAACCTACCGGATTTTGTGCCATAGAACACGATAATCTGACGGTCGGATCTTAATATCTTGGACGATTTTTGTTCCAGAAAAAACAAACTCCCAAAACTAACTTTTATTTTAGATTTCCACTTACTCGTCATTTTAATCTACATAAGAATACAAAGGTGCCCATATTTGATATTAAAGATGCTGATATTTGTGTAAAACAATTGTTTCAGTAACAAAATAGAAAAATAGAAATAAAGATTTATACTTTAACTGACCTAATTTTTAAAACAAATTATACTACTAGGTTTGGGTAGACCATAATCACAGCCTAATTAGTGCCAAATAATGTTTTTTTAAATATTTTATTTATAAAGGTTTTCAAAATAAGTATACTCCCTCATCCACTATTTCCACAACGAGATCCACAACACGAAATGTTGCAGCCATAAAAAGGCTACGAGGATAGGAATTTTCAATTATATGACAAGTGTGTACATAAGTCACAAAAATAGTCTCTTTATACACAAAATAAAAGGAAAACAAAAGTTCGTCCATGTCATTCTTTTAGCTTTAATAATTGTTTATATTTCTTTTATTTATTTTTTAATACTTTGAGAGAATTTTTCAAATATAATTTTAGTTATCAAGAGAACAAAATTACTAAGTTATTTTATTATTACATTTTATATTAAGAGAAGGATGTATTAATTTGATTCATTAATTTAAATAATTTTATAGCTATTAGTTTATATTTATATAGAAATCTCTAATTTGATACCTATGTTCAAAATTATTTTTCCTCTAAGTCTTCTTTCTTCAGTCCAATCTATTTGGAGTTTGGGTATAATAATATTAGAATTTTCATCTATGTATAGGTCAATTGTTATTTTTTTATCAATCATAAGTTTTATTTAACAAATCCATGGAGTATAATGCATCAATTAAAGGTTTATAGACACCTTGTCTTATGAAAAAGTGTCCTACTAGAATTTCATGAGTTATAATTTGAGTGAGACTAAAGCATTCAAAAAGTATTATGACATCTCAATCTCAAAATGCTTCACTTCATGTAAATATTACCTCAAAAGAGGTCATTATCATTAGAAAAGGATTTTTTTTCTCACCTCTCACCTCTTAGTTTTACTATGCCCTTTACAACATCATTTAGTGACGAGAGAACTATTATTGTGTTTCATGCATGTCCCTTAACATTTGGTGGATTCTTATTTCAAATTTTGTTATAAATTCATTATTATTAGTACCCCATCACCTCACCACCTACAAGGCTCATCCATCTACAAACCCAAAAGCCAATCAACCAAATAGTCACACCTCTTAAACAAACATTCAATCACCCACAAGTATATAACAATGATTTAGAAACATTCTCTATCATTGTTTTAGTCACTTGTTATTTCTTCTAGGGTTTCAACAAGTCTCTTTCTTATTCCATCTTGATCTAGGGTTTGAACATAGTTTAAAAATTCAATTATAATAATTTAACATTAAGTTAATCTATAAATAATGATTTTAAATTTCATCTAGGTTCTTAATTGAATCCACTATGTTATGTCTTAGCTATCAAGTTTATAAATTAAATTACAAATAATTTTAATACAATTCAAATTCATTTCAATTGAATTGAACAAAATTCATAGCATGTAGTGGATATGTGACCAAGCTCTGATACCACTTGTTACAAGTGTGGTTGTTGTTGCACCAAAAGATCGACCTATCAATGCCCGATAAAACCACTAGACTTATACAATCAACAAGAGGTGGTTAGTCCCTTGTCACAAATCTTGAAAGGAACGCTGACCATTTTGCAAACAAGATTTATATGTGTTGTCGGTGAATTATACATTTTATATGCATGGTCATCGGGAATTTGAGGATTTTTAACAGTTTTCAAACCAATCCCTATACCTCCATTATCATGCAATATTTTAGAAAAGTTTTGAGTAATAGTGGTATCATCAATTGATAATTTACTGTCAACATATTCAGTAACATGAGTAGTATTTGACTGGTATTAGTTCACTTCCTTTTTGAAGCATTTGCGAGTTCACTTGAATCTTTACCATTGCATCTACTTCATCTTTTGAATCATCAATACTATATTTATCTTCTCCAACCAAAACCATAGGATTTGCAAGTTGTATTGAAATGTGTAACTTGTTTGATTCATCCTCAGGTCGTCTGCATTTTCCAATGGCAAATTTGTCTTCAAGAACAACCTCTTTAGATGAAGAAACACTTTGCCTCACTAATTCTTTGAATCATTTCCATCAAATTTGGTGTTTTGGAACAAGATCGTTTGTGGATATCCCAACCATATGTTTTTATCAAATTGTAAAAAAATTGCTCGAACAAATACAAAGAGCATTTATATGTATCGTTAGAACATATCCTATTTAGATGACAACACCAAAATAAATAATGATTGCATAAGGGGAATTACGAAGTGAAAGAGAAAGTAGAGAAATTGACAAATAGGATTTCTATAACTCATGTATCGAACCAAAATAACATCCCACAAACTTGTTGCATCTAATTTGTAACAACACTTGAACAATATTCAAATTGTGAAGGCACTTGTAGACTCATTCTCCTGATTTCCCTTTGTAATAAATAACCTGGGCAGTGGTCATATGGTATGCATCAACAATTTCATTATGTTACATTCTTTAAAAAGATTTGAAAGGAACAAATTCCTCGGGTAAGCTGCTATAGTCAATGCTCTGTCATTTCTATTCAAAAACTTCCATCACGTTTCAATGGACATCCATAATCTGTGCATGGACCTTCACTTACTCATCGGGGTGTGAAGATACATTTCCAAATGTTGTGAACTACAATTGTACGATCATCACTTGTTTTCGTGAGCTTTGATGTCACGGAGTCGCATAAAATTGGAACTTTTAACTCAATCAGGGATTTTTGTGGTTCCATACTTCAAAGAATGCTTGATAACCGAACTCAAAAAGGGAGCTTCAAATTTATGAATTGCCTATTAACTGGCTGGTCGAGTTCGAGGATTTCCCTTTACAAAATATTTTGTCTTGATAAATGACTTGGCATTCGGTTTGGTTGATATTTTAATTACATCTTCACTTGATTACCAAAAAAAATCAATTTATTCAGCTCTACATATGAAGCTCTAGGTCTAAAAAAAATTATGGTAAGGTCAGAAATAAAACTATTATCCAAACCATCAAGAGAGGTCAATATAGATGGTTGAGGATGATGTGTTTCACACGAGTCATTATCAATGAGGTAGTTTCAAAGGTTTAAAATTGGCTAGTTTCAAATTTGGGTTAACAACAGACTTTGAAGGGAGGTGAGAACTACAAGGATGAAGAGAATCCAAAACTCTAAATAAAGACCAGTGCCTAGTCCATTGGATTGCTAAGTCAAAAGGATGAAGAGAGAATGGGGAATTGCTTGCAGAGGGGTAGAGAGGAACTGGGCACACCAAAAATGAGCAAGCCAAAACTGAAAAAGTAGAAAGGGAAGCTAAACTAATCAAATCCAAAATTTTCCTAAATATATACATGGTCATATGAACCTCCCTTAGAGAATCCAAGAATTGATTATGCAAATCCATTCATGGATTGTCAGAAATAGGACCTAATGTGGAAAAGGGGTGTATGCTCATGAAGCACCAGCAAACTTAGAAACAACATGTAGGTCCAACGAATACTCGCTAGGTTTAAGAAGCCCATGTGCGTAAGCTCACAACCAAAAAGCCATTTTTCAACATATATCTCTTGGATACAATCAACCACATCCTCAAGCTTTGTTTTAGACATAAGAAAATCATTCAAAAATGCAACCAGAAAAATTTCTTCATCAACCAATTCAAACAACTTGTCCCTTTCGAGAACCAATTCTCTTTCTTCATGTTCATTAGCCGAATAATCATCAATAGTGTCATTTTTAAGGAAACAATTACTAGAAAAAGCTATGAAGTACTGATTTGAAATGCCAACATTATAATCATTCCCCAATTCTTTGCACCAATCTAAACATCAAACTTAGTGTTCACGTGGTCTTTTCCTCTTTGTGACATGATTTCAAAATTACCTTTTTTAAAACCATTCACTATGATAAATCCCTCGAGGTAATTTTATCATGAGTAGAAAGAAAATTTTCATCAATTAATGTAGAGTCACAAAATTCAAAGAGAGGATTATCTCTAACCTTTAAATTTTCACAATATTCTGTTGGTACATATAGGGTGTTAAATCTACCTTGGACCATCTTCATCATTGTTGTAAAATTCTTTTCAGATGCAATGCCAACCATGATTTCATTTTGACACACAAGAGAAACATTGAAGATCAAATGTTCTTTCTACAACTTGTCAAAATTTGTCCATATTGCTTATTGTGACCTTTGGGTGCTACAACTAAAAGCATATGGTCAAATTTGAGAGGAATTATTTCTTCCTCTTTTGCACAAAAAAGATCTTCATTGGGAATGCAAGAAGATTGAGAGCCCAAGACGTTCATATTTTCAATAGGCTTAACTAAATCATTTTACATGCATACATTTCCTTTTCTGATAATATCTCCTTCTCAATGTTTTTATCAAAAGATTTAGGTAATGGTGCATTCATACCTCCTTTGATGTTTCTGGAATCACAAGTGAATACATCTATGTCAACTCTAGTAACATGGCCATTTTTCGTCCACAATCCTATACCAAAAGTCATCAACTGAACCTTTCTAGAACCAACTTCGGATAAAGATAATTGTGTGTCCCTGTGCCAGTGCCTCTTTTCTAGGGGAACTAAATGATTTCTCACTTGGCTCTACCTGCTTGCATGTTGGAAACAATTCAAGTTTGTTATCTTCAACATGGTGGGAACTTCTTTCTTTTTGTTGATTTTGAATCCAAGGCACTAATGGTTCAACCACTGTTGGCATAGAGTCTCGTTCTTTGAGAACATAGAAGCTACAAGATACCGACTCTTCATTTTCTATTTTTTCTTTAAATCATTCTACTGGAATATGTGACAAGTAAGTCTCTTACTTGATGTCCTTGAGTTGATAATATCTATGATGCACATTTCTTAATAGTAGTGTAGTTTTACGGTCTTCAGATGTATTTAACTTCTTCTTTTCAGCTTTACAGATACTTCCTTTGAAAGCATTCCAAAGATATTGAAGTACTTGATTATCTTGATCAATTATTTCTTCAATTGGTCGTACAAATCTTTTTCTAAATTGGTTTATTGGTTGGCCTTGACATCAAACCATTTTTTTCAAGATCTTCTTAAACAAATGTAGTGGCCAACCTTCTTTTTTGGGAAGACTCAATTAGATGATTGAAACAAGAAAATATACTGGGATTTCTTTATTCTCCCCAATAGAGTCACCACAAACCTATTAGTTACACATTTGTCTTTCTAAAATATCTTTTAAAAAATGTCTCATTATACCCAGATGAAATGCAAACAAAAACTAACATTTGGAGATCTTTGTTAGACATATGACCTTTCTCTTAATTTTAAAGGTACAACTCCATCTTATGATGTGATTTTGGGGTATTCTTTTAACCAGAAAGCAAAAAAAGAAAAATTAACACCTGCACATAGCTATAATATAGATGTGATTATGTATTTAGATTAACAAGAACATAGAGACAAATGATACAAAGATCACCCTCCTAGCATTCACACGAGATAATCATGAAAACAACAGTTCAACTCTTTACATAGTGTAATATTATTGACCCAAAGTTCATGAAATAAACACACTCATGATCTAATGTAACAGATCAAAATCACCCAAGAAAGATTGTAATTGACATAAGAAAACCACAATCAAATATGAACCCAAATAAACACAAATTTTCAGAAAAACTCAATCGAAAGAGTCCAAAGCCCCTCTTTATTTTTGTACATAAAATTGAAAAAATTCCTCCATAAAAAACATTAATGTTTTCCAATTATGAATGCATAAAATAGAAAAGGGCCCCTTTCCAGAACATAAACTTCAGAAGAAAAGAAAATTCCCCCTTCTCTTGAACATTTTATTTTAAAATAAATAGAATTTGGTAACTTCTCAGTTCTATAACTGATGCTTGAATAACTCCTTGCTCACCAACATTAATCCTCTTTAACTTTCCATCTTCCTGCCCAAGATGACTTTCTCCTTCAAGAGTTTTTAGAAGGTTGTTTACAAACATTTTCCCACTATAAGTATTACAATTACAACTTTATAATATAAAGCATCAATTTATAATATAAAGCACACTTTGCTATGTTTCAACAATTAAAAGCTATCATCTATTCTACCACAAACCTCTTTGCATCCTCAATGCTAGGTTTAACAACACTTGCGTTGATTCCAATAAGGTACAATAACTAGAGATGTTGACACTTAATTATTCCAACAAACATAAATGTAATGATAGATAGATAGATAGATAAAATTTTAACGTACACGAGGCTAAACATAGCCTATAGAATCCAATTCATTAGAATCTTAGTAATCTCGATTACCATAGATGTACTGCCATGCTTTTGGATTACAACAACACAAACAAAGGAAACTTAGTTACTATATTTCTTCTATCTTCAAGTCTGTTTCGTTCAAACTTCTCCACACCCACATGATTCTTTCATTGGCCACTTTGGAAATACTTTGAATATTGGTGTTACATTGTGATCGGCTTGAATGACTATTAGCGTTGGTTGCTTCAGTAGATTCTTGGGCCATGGTGTTTGTGTAATTAATAACTTTGTCATATTCTCCTAGCCCTAAGCTTTGACAGTCCTTTTCTTTACTTGGTTTCACCTAGAATTAATTGCATAATTTCAGACTACTTTTGATACATACTCAACCTTTGGTAAGCTCAAAGGTATGGACTCTCAAAATATTTAGCTCAAGCGCATGGCTAAAACATGCTTTTGAACTTGATTTCTATGCCAATTGTTGTATAGCCAACTAATAGCTTTTCTTCCAGAAACTTTGATTTCAAGTCTAAAACATCATGAAGCTTCAATGGATGAAATCATATCATGTCACGTGAATCATATCCTGTCTCAGACCATAATAGCAGCACACAAACTAATTGCATATAATTTGTAACAACACTCGAATAGTATTCAAATCTTAAAGAAACTTGTAGACTCATTCCCGTAATTTCCCTCTATAAACAGGGGCAGCGGTCATATGGTATGCATCAACAATTTCATTATGTTACATGCTTTGGAAAGATTTGAAAGGAACCAATTCCCCGGCTAAGCTTCCACAGTCGATGCTTAGTCATTTCTGTTCAAAAGCTTCCAGCATGTTTCAATGGATATCCATAATCTGCGCAGGGACCTTCACTTGCCCATCGGGGCGTGAAGATACATTGCCAAATGTTGTGAACTACAACTGTACTACGATCATCACTTGTTGTCGGCAGCTTTAATGTCGAGGAGTCGCATAAAATTGAAACTTTTGAACTCAATCGGGGATTTTCGTGGTTTCAGACTTCAAAGAATTCCCGATAACTCAATTCAAAAAGGAACTTCAAATTTATCAGTTGTCTTTTAATTCGCTGGTTGGGTCCAAGGATTTCCATTCACAAATTCTTTTGACTTGATAAATGACTTGACATTCGATTTGGTTGATATTTTAATTACATCTTCACTTGATTACCGAAAACAATCTATTTATTCGGCTCTACATATGAAGCTCCAGGTCATTTCGATGGTAGGGTCATAAACAAATCTTTTATCCGAACTATCAAGAGAGGTCAAGATAGATGGCACACGAGTCATTATCAATGAGGTAGCTTCGAAGGTTTAGAATTGGCCAACTTTAAATTTGGGCTAATAGATCTGAGAAATCTTAATTCAATCGGATAGTTAAGACAAATATGAACATGAAAGCACATAAGAACACTATACACAATGAACATCAGATTTTACATGGAAAACTTTAAATAGGAAAAACCATATAGAATGCTATTCTCAAATATGAAACACTAGTTAAGGTGAGTTTTACAAAGGGTCGCTCACTGCCAAGATGCTCATTGTAGGTAGGCTCATTGCTCGACTATTACAACCGATAATAAAAGACTCACTACCAATAGAAAAAAACTCACTGCAAAAATAAGAATAATGAAAATGAATCCGCCACTGAAATAATTATCACTAATCTGCAACACCAAAAGAACCTTACTGTCTGCTGCCAACAGTCACACACTTTCACATACTTGCAATATACAAATTTCTCTTTTCGGGTTCACCTACACACACTTACATTGAACTGAATCATCTTTTACTTATACCATTTCATGCCTCCATAATCTTCTAAGTCTGCCAAACACAATTTGAATTAGGTCACCACAAAACATTCCGACGGTGGAAAGGAATGAAACGTGGACCACACACAACCTCCTTGCTCAAAACAACACGCTACACATTTACCATAATATTCGAAGCCAAATAAAAGAATATACACATTACAATGCAAACAATGATCCAGAGAACATTACCCAATTTTCAGATAAGTCCGGACCCAAATGAGTGTACCACATCATGTTGTAATATGAATAGGACCAAGACAAAAACAGCCAAGGATAAATCATCACTGCACAACATCAAGGAGCATGCCAATCCGGATCACCAAAGCATCAAAATAGGACCTCATCCAATCAGCCAAGGATTTTGACATCAATGACTACCATTAAGAACAATAGCAACAACAAAAATACATCTGCAACAATCTCGAACACAGCCATGGTAAATCTATTATATTTGTTATGTGAAAATTATCAAATTTTTGGTTGCAAGTTTCCTTACAAATATTACAAAGGAGATCCCTTAGTTAAATAGACCAAGGTGAGAATATAAGGGTACATAAGATTATGGCAAGTGTCTTAATCTTATGACATAATACATAAAGGGATAACTTATCACCTATCAAAGGTGGAAAAGCAAAAGTGTTATATGTCCACTATGGATCACTCTTCAAACTGGAAAGATGTTTATGCCACAAATCAACTAAAGGTGGATCTCCTTCCATGGTGTAAAGGTGCTTTTACAACACATCCAGTAAAGGTGGAGAGTTGACAAAGTGATAAGTCAACCAAATGTAGAAGTCCCACTTAAGGTGGAAAAGTGACAATGTGATAATATCACCTAAAGCGGGAATATTCCTATGTGATCCCTTAGTAAACTTAAGTAATATGTGTGTTTAGAACCTAGGATATAATCACTTACTAGTGCAATAATTAAACAAACCAACATGTTTATTTGATCTTGTACACTTTCTTAGGATGTTTTAGTGTTATAAAATCCTTTACCCTACCAGCCTATTGGGTTGAGGTTAACGAGTGAGAGGAGACAAGATTTCAAGGTTTATCACAGAAGGCATTATTCCTTGGACATAATGAGAGATGTGCACATAGATATAATAGCCATCTTGCGTGAGTTGGCGAGAGGACAACGAAAGATTGATGAGACTTGCAACCGCTTGGAAGAAATAAGGATTGGTGGAGCTAATGGAGAGAGCAATGCCCATGGAGACAATTCAATCAATGGGAGATCACACACATTGATCCAATTCAAGGCCAATGATGTCAAATTTCCTTCTAACAATTGAGTAGTAGAAATTTCTCTAATTAATTGAGTTGCAAGAATAGTTCAAGTAGGATTGGCTTGATTGAGGACTACAACCAAACATGTCTCTCAAAGATTACATGGAGCTAAGGATGAGGTATCCACCAACTGAAGGCAATAGAGAATGCAATAATGTCTAAGGCAAAAAATTGGCAAGCTAAGCCTCCCCTTTTTTTATGGAACCAAAATATCAACAACATGAGATTGGGTGCAAAAAGAAGACACATATTTTAAGTTCAGTCATATGCCTAAAGATGAAGTGATCAAGTATACGACACCACACCTTAATGAGATTGCTTGTGAATGGCGGCACCATGGGATGGTTACACTAGGGAATGATAAAACCACTTCATGGACCCAAAATTCAATGTCAAGGACTTACCCCAACTAAGGAAATGAGGATATGTGAATAGCTATATTTTTTAGTTCCAAAGGTTTTTTGTTTTGGTGCTAACATTTCATAGGGGAGATTGATAGCATGCTTCATGGATAGTTTGATGGATCCTTTGAGGGGTTGGGTCAAGGCCCTAATCCCTAGAAAACTAATGGAGACAATCAAGAAAGCTTGTGAGATGTCGATATCGACCTCTAATATTAAATCTACCCAAGGGTTATCACATAGAAGGACAAGGGAAAGAAGTCATTTTAGAAGAAGAGTCTGATGGATGAGGTGATCCATCAAGACCTAAGGAGGAGGAAGCTTTGTTTAATTGCAAGGATTCGTGGGAGTCGGGTTCTAGATACCTTAACAAGGAGAAGCTTGGAGGTTGGGGAAGCTAAAGAGCATGAGGAGGAGCCACCACACATAGAGAAGATCGCTACACTTGTGAGGAAAGGAGGTGCCATTTCTGCTCTTTCTAGAATTACATGATGTTGTGTATTCCAAGTGTGTGGCACTCTATAGGAACAATGAGTCATTGTTATGCTTGATAGTGAGGCTGCACTTAATTTAATCAACTCAACCCTACCTTGCACACATTTGGTACCACAGTGAGCATCGCCATGGGGAACTGTACATTCATAGATGACTTCTTTGTGGTAGACTTGGATTACATAAAAGTCATCTTGGGAAATTAATGGATGGAGAATCTCAATAAATACACCCAAAGTTTGAAGCATTTGGAGTTCCCATTCAAGGTAGATGGGAAGAAGGTGGTTTTGCAAGGAATGTCCAATAGAAGGCCTAGAGTAGTTTCAACCAAGTGTATGGAGGTGACTTTTAGGCACTATGATGTAGTATTGAAAACATAATCTTTGGGTTCATCCAAACCCTTGACTGGCCAGTATATAAATTACCACAATGATGAGCTCTAGTCAGTGTTGGGCAGACACAATTTGGTTTTTAGTGACATTCCCCCAGGGGTACCACTAAATAGAGGCTTTAAGAACATAATAGAGCTAGAGGAGGGAGCCAAACTACTCATTCACAATTCCTTACCATAATCCTAAGAAGTTCAACGATGAGATAGAGAAGGCAATTCAAGAGCTTCTTGACATGGGACATATCAGGCTTAGCTCAAGCCCTTTTAACTCTTTGGTGGCATTGGTGAAGAAGGATGGGACTCTCAATATTTGCATCAACTATCAAGTGCTAAACAAGAAGAAAATCTAGAATTGGTACCCCGTCCTGTGAACAGATGAGTTTCATGGGGTAGTCTACTTCTCAAAGATTGATATTTGTTATAAATAACACCAAATTTGAGTAAAGCCAGATGTTCACAAGACAGTTTTCCAATGCCACTCACTATAAGTTTTTGGTCATGCCTTTGGATTGACCAATCCACCTACTACTTTCTAGTCTTGCATGAACTACATCTTCAAAAAGCAATGGCAGAAGTTTCTATTGGTGTTCTTTGATGACATGCACATATGTCATGCGTCGTAATCGACATATTTACAAATATCAATGCGCATATATAATTCATTCAAATACATATCTCCTTGAATATGAATATATGCTTAAATTCCTTATAACAATAAATATATGAATCTATAATAATTGATTAATATTATAGATAAATAATTATATTAATATTAATAGTAAATATAGAAATAATATGATAGCCAATAATCTAAATCAATATTATTAATTAATTATTTAATATAGATCAATAATATTAGTTTATAATATTAATCAATAAAATATTGATATTAATCATTTATAATTAATCCACAATACTAATCAATATAATATTAATCTTAACCTTAATCAATATAATATTAATATTATAATATGGTATTAACATTAATCTACTAATAATCAATAACAATGGATATAATCATTAACATCACTAATCATCAATATTAATCTACGATACAGTCAAAATCTATAAAATGATAAACAAACATTTATATTGATAATGCTAAATCAACAACAAATTTCAATACCATTGACGACCCCAGGAGACACTACCCATTCAGTGAGAGGTATAAATTACGCTGGCACCCACGCAAGCAGTCGCATCTTGTACACAAAGAGACACTACCCATTCAGTGAGAGGTATAAGGATGGGTGAGAATACACAGCGGAAGAGGAACAGGGGGGACAGATAGAAAATAATAAGTATCTAGCATATGAGTTAAAGGAAGGAAATTGGGTCAGTATAGAAAGAGATTAGGAATGACATGTACCATATGTGATAATAGGGAGAATATAAATGGTTTGATTCTGATCTCAGGAAGAAATTAGACATCGTATAATATACTTGGTTTATAGGTTATGTTAGTCTTGCGGACGTTAAAAATTATCTCTTTCTCTCTCAACGTTAGATATAAAGAAGCAAGAGAGTAATAAGGAAAGAGACATAAATAATTGTTTATATTTAGAATTTAGAAGAGGAAAGTAAATGATAACAAGGATCAAATAAGATTCAAAAACAAACACAACATTAGTATTTAGTTAACAGCCAATAATGAAGGAGATCTGACGCAATACGGTATGTAACTAGACAAAGTTATTGTAAGCAATAGGGGGATTAATATAGAATGAATTGTGGGATGATCAAAAATTATTAATTAAGGGAATGATAGAATGAAATGAAGAATAAGAAGCTAATAAGAAGAGTGTGATACTATAACAATTATATTTATAGTAAATTAAGAAATATATATAAATATGTAATTACACATATGGATATTGGTTGATATAAATTAAGATAGTAATTCTGATAAGGTTGTAAATGTATAGTAATTCTGATAGGGTTGTAATCTCTGATTATGTTAAGGCTCATAGTGGATAAGGAGTTTGTAAAGGGAAAGGGGTAATTCAGTCACAGTGAGGTGAAGATCCCAAAATGGGCTTTGTTCATGAGGGAGCCTCTTGGAGACTGTTTCCATACTTGAGAGCAGTAATTCTACCATCCACTATGAGAATTAGGGAAATAGGGAAGACAACCGTATCCAAAGTTAAGTAATAGTGTTATGTATTGTCTTGGAATCTTTGCATTAAATCATGATAGTAATAGGATTGGAAATTTAATTAATTGTTTAGGGAAAGGATATATTTAGCATAAGTTAAACTATTTAATTATTATTTCTCCTAAACCCTATTTTAATTTTGACCCCATTCGCATCTTTAGATCTTTGAAAAGGCAATAAAAAAGGGGTCATTATAACATATACAACAAGACGTGAGAAGAACATTTGAGGCACTTGGATGAGGTTTTCGGGATCATTCCAGTCATAGTGATTGTTTTCCAATAAGTACAGGTCTGAGTTCGATATGACAGAGTCAATATGTGGGCCACATCATAAGTGCACGTGGAGTGTAAGTGTAGTAGGAGAAGATATAAGTGATTCTTGATTGGCCAGCTCCAAGGACACTCACAAAGTTGCAACAATACTTTGGACTACACAACTACCATAGGAGATTCATTAGGAGATTCTCATAGTTGGAGCCCCATTGATCAACCTCACAAAAAAGGGTGTGTTCCATTGAATAGAGGAGGCACAACAAACTTTCAATAAATTGAAGGAGACTATGAGCATGTATTGGTTTTGTCATTGTCTGGCTTCTCTCAACCATTTGTCATAAAGTGTGATGCATTAATAGAAGGCATTGGAGCAATTTTGATGCAAAATCGTCACTACATTGCTTTTGAGAACCAAAAACTCAAGGAGGCTAAGAGTTTAATGTACTTGACCTACAAAAAGGAGATGCTCACAATTATGCATGCGTTTGCCAAGTTTATGCAAAACTTGGTTGGGGGAAGTTCGTGGTTAGGACCAACTACAATAACCTTTGATACTTCTTGGAGCTGAAGAATTTGACTGAGAAGCGGTATAAGTGGGTGAGCAAGATTCACGCCTATGACTTCGACATTGAGTACATGAAGGAGAAGAATGTGGTTATTGATGCTTTATCCAGGAGAATCGCTATATGCTCTTTGTCCCAGGTTTTGGCTAATTGGAGGGCTCATTTATTGGAGTAAAACAATACCTTCACTTGCCAATTGATGGATGGACATATTCATGATGATAGGTAAAAGGTGGTGGATAATGTTCTAGAGTCAAACTTGAAGATCTTGAGAGAGGCACATGAGTCACCATTAGATGGACATCCTGGATGCATTAAGCCATAAGAAAATATGTGAGAGGTTCTCATGGAAGGGCATTAAGAATGTTGTGTTTTAATTCATCAAGGAGTGTGTTGTATGCTAGTGAAACAAGTTTGAGCATACCTTTCAGTAGGATTACATTAGCCTTACCCATTTTGAATCAGGAGAGGAAAGCATTTCTATGGATTTCATCATGAGACTTCCCAAGATAAAGGGAAAAGATGGCATTTGTGTGGGGGTCGATCATTTGACCAAGTATATACTCACTTCTTCACCCTTCCAACAAAGTTTTAAGTGATTCAGGTTGCAAAGTTATTCTTTTGAGAAACTTTCAAGTTGCATGGTCTCTCACGGAATATAATCAACAATAGAGATAATAGGTTTTTAAGTGCTTTATGGATGGAGCTTTTCAGGTTGGCAGACATTCAGTTTACTTCAAGTACTAGTTACCACCCCTAGATGGATAGGAAGACCGAGATTGTGAACAAGTGGCTGAAGGGCTACTTGTAGAACTAGATAGCAACACACTATAAGGAATTGATCCATTGTCTTCAACGAGGCGAGTACTACTACAACACCACCTATCACATGTTGATTGGGATGTTACCCTACAAGGCACTCTATTATGATGCTACTTCATTTGTGGATTTGGCATTAGGAGATAGTAGAGCGCCTAAGGAAAAACATTGGCTATAAAGAGAGTCAATATATCCTTTACTCCCTCAAGGATAATCTACAATAGGCCCAAAATTAGCAAAAGATGTACGTAGACCAACCCTCTATTGAACATAGTTTTGAGCTAGGAGATTGGTCTATATTTGTTCAATGCCCTACAGGAAATCTTCTTTGAAGAGGAGTAACATGGAGAAGCTCAAACCTTTATTCTACAAGCTCTACAAGGTGATTAGGCAGATTGGAGAGGTGGCATACGAATTGGAACTTTCGGAGAAAAATAGGATATACAATGTGTTTCATGTCTTGTGCCTCAAGAAGTCTCTTGGGTAGTGAGTTATCGTTTCAAAGGAGCTTCTACCACTTGATGATGAGGGCAAGTTTGCATTCAACCTCGATGAGGTCACAGATTTCAAAGAGAGGAGGCTTAGGACTTGTATAATTAAGGAGTGTCTTATTAGGCATAAGAACTTGCCAATTGAGGATGCCACATAGGAGAGTGTGGATTTTAAAGCATCCTAATATGAAATTGCTTGTGGGCAAGCAATTATAGGAAGGGGAGATTGTCATGTCCCCCCTTAAGTGAGACATATTCACAAATTACGCTAATAGCTCATACAGTCCCCGGTGAGCTAGTAGGTATTGCAAAAGGGCCCATTTATGGTAGCACACTTGTGGTGCCACCTTCCAATGGCAAGGACCTATTTCAAATTTATATCTTGTAGCACCATTGCTTACTTGCCAACTTGCTTGTATTGTCATGCCTTAGCATCATACTTAATTGACTTTGAGAGAGCATAATCATCATTGATCAACTTTTGAATTCATGTGTCCTTGTAATTCCTCACTGGAATCCATTGGGAGATTGCAGTTTCGAAGGTGAGATATCATCCCTAGTCTACTATCAATCCCAATTTGGTAAAGTCTCTTCAAGACCAAATTTGATTATAGGTTTGCAAACATTATCAACATTTCATACTTCATATCTAGTGATCTAGAGGTTATCGTTCCATATCAATGATCTACAAAGCCATATCAACACCATTCATAACAGAGCAATAAATAGATATATCGATGCAATAGTGGACGATATTTGTTTGCATACATTCCTTGGTGATATGAGAGGTTGCAACACATATTTCATCCTATCTTTGCAACATAGATACATCGGTATTCATTCATACATATTGCTACAATACCAGAAACCACAACACATTCTGATCCATGCTTTACAACAATTCATATATGCAGTCTGAAATATTGTGACAACAACATACACTCACCATACCCCTACAAGCCCCATGACACATACCCATATTCATACTTGCAACAATTTGCATACATTCATTGGAGAGAGTTGTTAGATGTGATCATAAACATTAGTGTTGCAATAGCAATAGAGGAATCAGAACATAAGCAATTCATCGTGAGGTCCCCACTTATATACCTAGCAACAAAGGCATTGAATCACCAAATATACTAAGATCACACAATAGCAATACCATTATCAGTTGTTGATAGAGATCTAATAACAAAGTTGTCATTTATGGAGCAACCCCATCATTGTTACACAAGCCAAATGATGGAAGAATGGGATAATCTTGTTATTAAACAGAGAAATGAAAGTTCCTTATATAGATTTACAAAGATGTTTCTAAAAGAAACAAACGTTGACAAAAGACAATACGAAACTTTCCTATATAGACTAAAGACGGCTAGATAACCATTAAAGAAACATTATATCTTGAAAGATATTATCCTAATACCCTCCCTTAATGGTCATTGTACAGATGTCAAAACATTCTGCGGTGGCTGAGATCCTCCCTGGATCTGCAAAATGTTGAGAGCAAGAACGTTTGCAGAAGAGTGCTACGACACTGAACATACTACAAGAAGTCATGGTTTTTGTAGTAAAAACCAAAAAATCCAAAAACCGAAGTATTACAAAGCATCATTTTTTTTCAAAAAAAAAGGCAAAAACGCTAAATCCCATGCAACTTCGCATATTACAGAACCCAAAGAATGATTTTTGAGGAAAAAATTGATCAAAACCGAACAAGTACAAATTTTGAGACAAAATTGATGGAAGTCCTAGAAAAATCCAACGAAGACCCATAAGAGATCTCAAAAAACCCAAACGGAATATGAAATCAAAATAAAATTCTGGTTGGTATGGAATTCAATGCACAAAAAATGAGACACCCAAAAAATTATAATGACAACCCAATTGAGGTTTTGAAAAAACCACCAAGAATCTGCATGTAGATTTTTGAATCAGCAAGAGAACAGGGAGTTTCGAAGGAAACCCTAGCCGGTAGGAAAAACCTCAAAAAAATTGCAAATTTGCAGAAATTTTAAAAAACAGCCTCCATTTTCATTAGAAATGACCTTGGTAGAGGTCGAAAATGGTGGAGGAAGTAGCTGAAAATAACCAAACTGAATCGTATGGTCGCAAAATAGAGAAACGACCAAGGAAATGGTTACGCGAAGGAGAAAAATGTCGTTGGTTAGTAGATAAAAACATTGGAGCGAGTAAAAAAAAGTTGCAAGAGGCTAAAGAATCTCGTCATTTTGCAAAGAGGCCGAAAATGAGTGCCAAGCAATGCGCAAGTTACAGACAAGGACGTCGCCTAGTAAAAGCTACGCCCAATTACAAAATGATGGAACAACTAAGCTTTTTAGCAAACAATGACCCACGAAAAGTTGCAGATTCAAGCAAAAAAATGCTTGAGGATGAGCCATCGAGGTTTGAAAAAATCAAAAAAGCACAGCTGCATGCGGAAGGATTCGCAAAAAAACAAAGCTCGATAACCCTAGTTGGGTTGGAAGAAAAATTCCTGCAAACTGATTTTTGAATAGAAACCCTAGACGAATCTACGAATAAACAGATAAACAGATTTGATTTCAAAAAAATCAAACATAAGATTTCATAATGATATTCTTAATTTTTTCGAAAGAAAAATCCTAAGATTTCCTAAGCTCCGATACCATGTTACACAACCCAAATGGTGGAATAATTGGATGATCTTGTTATTAAACTGAGGAACAAACGTCCCTTATATAGATTTACAAAGATGTTTCTAAAAGAAACAAACGTTGACAAAAGACAATAGGAAACTTTCCTATACAGACTAAAGACGACTAGATGACCATTAAAGCAACATTCTATCTTGGAAGATATTATCCTAATAATCACCCTCCCACAACTTCCAACACAAAGCAATCACTAGTAGACCAAGGTACAAGGTCCCTTGAGCTATACTTTGATTATAATAAGCAGTTGTAATTCTCTAAACATCATTGAAATCTCTGATTGCTAATCTATTATTGCATATTTTGTCTATTTTGTTGTTGTGTGCTTTTTTGGGATATTTCACCACCCTTATATATCTATATTGAAGCTTCCTTAACAACAATGTATCATATCAAGTATCACTATAAGTAATCCTTGAATCAATGATTACATTGAACAAGTATGGTATACTTAGCGAACAACAGTTCCATATATCGATGTGATTGTAAGGATGCATTTAACATCAAGAGATTCATATCCGTTCATCAAGATCATCATTAATTACTGATCAAGAAGGATCAGATATTGCATTGATGTTTCCATCAAAGATAGATTAACAACAATCTTCATAGATCAAAGATTGAGAATAAACAAAATAAACATTAGAACCATCATTACCGCCAACACAGAATTATGTCAAATGATTATTAAATAATCACTGACTAGCTATCTACTAAGAGGTGCAACTGCCATTAAGAGTCAGAGATTGAATTGGTGCGATGAAGAGTTGCAATCTCTTGTGTGAGTATCAATGTCTTTCCAAAGGCATTCATTCAGTTTATCAATCAATAATTGTGCAATCAGTACTCCAGATTCAAGTGCAGGTTACCCACTAGCAGATAGAAGATCAGATCACATATTCATAAAGAAGTCAACCAGGAATAGCAATCCCTACATCACATAAGAAATAAGCCTTAAATTTGAAACAGCGATAATTGCAGATCGCCATTACATAAGACATGCATCTGATAAGTGATCAGCCCGATCAATGTAGATCATTTGCATATACATTGAGAAGATATCAGAAACAAGTTGATCAATATACTTATATTGATATAATCCATTCTTGGACTGAAGCATAATACATTTTTTGTAACTTCATCAAGTAGAGGATAAGTCGCACTATCCTTTTCATATTCAGATCAATCTTGTTACATCAGCAATAATTTACATAATTACAAATCATTGCACTTACATTACATACAATTTATAGAGCATATTCAATACATATCAGATCCGACAGTGTTATTCAAGAGAGATCCATATACATTGATCAGTTTACACAAAGTAATTGAATTCAAGATTTATATAGTCGACATCGGTTGATCAAAAGGAAATCACCATCATTTTATACAATTATTATTGGGCAATCTAACTCTGCAATATATCAAGATAGTTATCATTGCATTTGTCAATCTCCATTAAAGATATTGTCAATATACAAGTTATATTAAATACTTACATTAGTAGTAAAGAAGTCTCTTGCTATTTAAGAAAATAAGACAAACCCGAAGAAATTGCACAAGGAAACATTACTTTCTGGCCAGCTTGAGCTTATATTGCATTGCCTTACGGTAGCTTTGTATATAGTGTTGAGGCCCTAGTTTCTCATTTTCTGTTTTCTTTGATCTTCTTGTAAAAGGGTTTGAGCCCTTTCAAAACCCCTATTTACATTAACAGATAAAGAAACAAAATATTTGAAAAATTATGTATTGGTCTAGAGTAGCTCTACATTTGTTGAGGAAAAAGCTATTTCTTGTCAATAATAATTCTTCTAGACAATTTACATCTTAACTAAAAAACATTGGTGAACGTGAAAACTATATATGATGAATTGCTAGATAAAAAAATTCTTAATATACATATGCATTGTCTAATAGAATTAGGGTTCATGATTTTACCCATCAAACCTAAAATAATTCAAGTCAAATAATCAAGTCGGCTAGTGAAGTTGAATGGTTATAAGTCCACTCAAGTCTTGCTAAGTGCATGGCCCTCAACATCATATAGGATGAGGCTAGGATTGTGCCTTAGATGATTGTGGTGGAATGGATACCCCTCACTCCTTGACTTTCAAACAAAAAGATATCAACTTAGAGTTGTGCTCCTCAATTGGGTTGTAAAAACCATTTGGATTTGACATACAACCCTCCCCCACAAAAAATAGTCAGGTCCATTAATTACATGCTATTCTGAAGCACTAAAACTAAGTTTTTTATTCTTGTTCTCAGTCCAGAGAACAAGTAAAAAGAACCAACATTTTAGAAATGGTACTTAGCAAATTGAGCTAAACAAAGCTTATGTGCATTTGAAGAGAACAATATCAAAATACTGCAATTAACTTTGACAAGATACAAGCAATTTCATTGATAATGATAGAGCGCTCCTTTAGGTAGTAATGGCAGAATTTTGAACACATCTTTCTTTTGATAGCATACTTACATATGTTACATAAATGAATGCCCAGTTTTGAGCTTTCAAAAAAATAATGGAGGGTTACATGAACATCACTACTATAGGAGCTGTTGTAAAAGCATCATGTTCACAATAAATACAATATGATGTAGATGAGAAGAAGAAACAAGAACTTGTATTTACTTTAGCAGACACATTGGCATTGAATGAAGCTGCTTTAATTAATCCAATTTATCTTGAATATCAATTCTGGGATGTTGCAGTGTATTGAAAGAGCAATCGGTTTCCTGTAGGAGGGGTGGACTGAAAAAGAATCCTCAACCTGCTGGTAAGCTGGTATAGAAGAGTACATTGTGTGGCCATCTCTGACTCCTTGAGCTGTCTTACAACAGATGCCTGCAAATACAAAATATTGGATAATGTAATGTGTAGTTTTAATAAATGATTTTTAAACACAAGAAATTATATCATACTTTTATGGCTAATTAGCATCAAAATCTTAATATCATAAACTAACCAATAAGTACCAATTCCCAAAATTCAGAGTAAATAGTTATGGTCTTGTACTTCTGTGTTTTTTAAACTTGATCCGCATTCTTGACCTCATGTTTTGACTTGTATCTTCAACTTGGATCACTAGTCACTGCACGGATACTTGGCCCCTAAAATTACATGAATTTTTGTTTAGCAGCTATATATGGTAATAAAGTTTCCAAGGGTGACCTCGTCTCTCTGGCAGAGACCCCCTCCTTGACTGCCGACATTCCAGGTTCTTGACGTGAAGCTGAAGATTTTACATGGTGCATTTGAGAACTCCACACTGGATAAATTTTCTCCATTGCTCTCTGAGTAGGAAAAATGTGTTGACCTTACAATCAGACTTTTGCCATGGAAAATGATTGAATTCATTCAAGTGTCTTGTTCAATATTAGTCACCCTGATTCTGAGGTCTCCAAGAAATCCATTGGCATTGAGCCAAAGGCTTACAATCTTCATATTGAGCCATTCTCTGGTGTTTAGGTTGGAGATGAGAATCTATTTCTTTGTCAAACTCAGTCTTTTATGGTAAATGGCATTGCTGATCCTTTGCACGAAAATCTTATGTAATCAATTAGGCCCCCCTTTGGGATTTCTGAAGACCCAATCTTCCATAAAAAATATTTCTGGGGCCACTAACTTTTCTCAGTTTCGGGTTGCACTTAGTGTTAAGAAAATGGGCTCATATTTTAAGGATGAGTGGTGTTGACTTAATACGAAGGAAGCTATGGTTGATCCTAATACTCTTAGAAATATAATGCAAGTAAAGGATTTGCAGGAAGGTCTTTTGAAAAGGAGGGTAATGTGCAAAGTAAGGTAGAAAGCACACCTGAAGTTGAATTTGATTCAGTTTAAGGAGATGTTAGTTGGGAAAACATTTTAAAATCCCATGCACTAATTGGCAAGTTTAATGTGTTGCAATGTGATGCTGTTGTTGTCATTAATGGTTGTCATTGATGTCAACATATCTTGGTTGTTTGGATGTGGTCTTGATGCTTCAATGATCCGGTGTAGCATGCTCCGGATGATGTGCTATGAAGATCTATATTTGGCCGTGTATGTCCTGGTCTCGTTCATATTGCAACATAATGTGGTACACTCCTTTGAGTCCGGACCTATCTAGAAAGTGGGTAGCGTGCTCCGGAACAAGTGTTTGAACTGTAACGTGTATATCCTATTTCTTGGTTCTGAATATTATGGTGAATGCGTAGCATGTTTATTTGAGCGAGGAGATTTTGTGTGGTCCACGTTTCATTCCTTACCACTGCGGGAATGTTTTGTGGTGACCTATTTGAAGTTGTGTTAGGCCGACATAGAAGTTTATATGGTATAAGAAAGAGATGATTTTGTTTGATGCTAGAGAATATGGTAAAAGTGTGCAACCGCTAGCAGACAGAAATATTCTTCCAATGTTGTTGTTGGTGATAGTTATTTCAGTGGTGGATTCCCTTTCATTATTCTCATTCAGGCAGTGAGTCTTTTTCTATTTAGCAGTGAGCCTTATTACTTCAGGGCAATTAGCCCAACCGGCAGTGAGCCTTACCTGCAGTGAACCTTTGTAAAAATCACCTTAACCTGTATTTTTATTCATGAGAATTAGCTTCTTTGTGCTTTTTCCCAGCTTGGGTTTCCACATAAATTCTAGTGTTCATGGTGTATGGTGTTTATGTGCTTTCATGTTCATAAATATTTTAATTATCTGATTGCTTTAAGTTTGTTCTGGATTAATTAATGTTAAGAAAATTGTTTTATAATAACTAATTCACACCCCTATCCGGATTGTTCAACAATTGGTATCGAAGCTTTGGTTCCTTGAAGAAAAGATTAACCGCTTGAGGAAGATCCAATTGTGCACAAATTGACAATTCCTATGTTTGATGGATGCAACTACAGTTTTCGGAAAGTTCAAATGACAGGTTACATCATCTCCATAAGTTACAATACTTGGAAAGCAGTTGAGACAAAATGTGTAATGTACCAAATGATGGAAGTCACCCGAGGGAAAATATCCGATGACAATGTACCTAGGGGCAAGTACCTGACGACAAGAACCTGAAGGTAATGTACCTGACAAAAAAAACCCAACGACAAAGTACTCAAGGGAAAATACCTGACGACAATGTACCCGAGGGCAAGTACTCAAATACGATGTACCCGAGGGCAAGTGCCTGACAGCAATGTACTCAAGGGCAAATACCTAATGACAATATCCCTGAGGGTAAGTACCTAACGACAAGTACACGAGGGGAAGAACCTGAAGGGAAGTACGCGAGAGAAAATCCCTTTGACACATTTGGTCATCAGCTCCCTTTGACACTCGACACCCTTCGGCTCCAATGACAATGTTCCACTTGTACGGCCAAGTACCCGCACAGTTAGTGTCTGTACGGTCCAATACTTCCACATGCACGGATTCAGTAAGGCCTTCAGTTGGGGCTGACCTCCTTAGAATATCGCGGTTGCACAGAATAGTATTGCCAATAATATTGTGCAGAAAAATGTATCAACACAGGAATAAAATAGTAATGGATTGATGCCAACAAAGTAATTGTATTTTCATATAATATCTTTGATTTCACAAATCTGACAATGAAGTACACAGTGAAATATCTTAAGTGATATCTCCAATGTCAGACTAGGGTTTGGCTAACCACTGAAACTGCAATTATAGACTAGGGAGGGTCTTACACCTCCAAAACTGAAAATAAGAGCTCAATTCCAATTGGAATCGCAAATATACAAGAAATGGTAACTCCGCGATGACCACAACCAATGCCAACCAGGAAGTTTACCAAAGGGTTGCAAATAGGCCGACATACTTTATTTAATATTTTATTACGTGGGCCCCCTTTTTATTTTATAACTAAATTAATTAATAAAAGAAGTCCTTTATATTATTATTTAAATTTTAGGACCACTTAATTAATTAACCTAATTAAGACACTTTATAGAATTTGGGGACATTATAGTCCTCCTGGCCCAAAGATTGCCCTCAAGCAATCTGCAAACTGTCTGTCGTCTAACAAGCTCTAGGATCCCAAACTATGTGCGAATGCTGATAGCCATATCTGTTGGAAGCTTAATGTCACACCATGACTGCGAGCACCACTTGCAAATCCCCAACAAGCTTTCGTTGCTCCACTCTGATATAAACATTGCCCTGCTCAGAGGAACAACTCATCAAAATCCAATTTTCTTTCTCCATATAGATGCCTCTCACAAGGAGAGATGGCAATCATGCCCAATCAAAGGAAAAACTTCATACTCAATCAACTGAAGAGCTTGCTCATTCAAAGGGTCATTGGTAGAGTCCCTATCTCCATGAAATTGATCGGCGTTTGTTGGCTTCACAAACTTAGTGCAAGCATCTCCCTCACCCTTGTGGTTGTCTTAAAGATTTGGGTGATCTCCCCTTGAAAGGACAATTGTTGATTCTTGCTTGTCCATATCCTCCTATTGTTGAAGTGGATCTGTGAGCATGTCTTTATCCTCTTTAGGATTTAAGGTGTCGTGTAGCCCATTGTCAATCTCCCGCTTCAGATTATTGTTGTAGACTATATTAGCATCAGAGGATGGATGCTTCATTCGTAGGTCTATGTAGTCCTTGAGAGATATGCCCATTTTCCATCCACTATCAACCCAATCCTTCTTGAATTGCTTCAGTGACTCACCCAAAGGGGTTGTTTGCATTTCTTGTTCCTCAATCTTGGGAAGGAAGGTTGGCATCATTGGCCTTGTGTTGAACCGTTGTGAAGCTCCCTTCATCCTTGCTTTTGTCAAGTGATTGAGCATCTCCTCCACCTGTAGGTACCCTCTTGCAAGGGTCTTACTGATCTGTTGCTGACTTCTGGTCAACTCCCTCAACATGGTTGTCATATCTAGATGTGCATTTCCCATTCCATCACTGGGTGCCATGATTCTCCCAGTAGGCTGGCAGGATCACCTACTTTGATACCACTGTAAATATCGAATGATGGAAGTCACCTAAGGGAAAATATCTGACGGCAATGTACTCGGGGGCAAATACCCAACAATAATGTACCCAACGACAATGTACCTGAGAGAAAATACCCAACAACAGTGTACATGAGGGCAAATACTTGACGGCAGTCTACCCGAGGGCAAGTAATCGACGGTAATGTACTCAAGGGCAAGTGCCCAACAACAATGTACTCGAGGGCAAATACCTGACAACAATATACCTGAGGGTAATTACTTCACGACAAATACCTAAGGGGAATACTCAAGGGGAATGTACTCAAGGGCAAATACCCGAAGGAAAATCCCTTTGACACCTTCGGCCCTCAATCGTTAGCTCCCTTCGACACTCGACACCCTTCAACTCCAATGACAATGTTCCACATGTACGGCTAAGTACTCGTACGGTTAGTGTTTGTACGGTCCGATACTTCCACAAGCACGGATTCAATAAGGCCTTCGGTTAGGGCTGATCTCCTTAGAATATTGAGGTTGCACAAAATAGTATTGCCAATAATATTGTGTAGAACAATGTATCAACATAGGAATAGAATAGTAATGAACTAACGCCAACAAAGTAATTGTATTTTCATATAATATCTTTGATTTCACAAATCTAACAATGAAGTACATAGTGAAATATCTGAAGTGATATCTCCAATAGCAGCCTAGGGTGGTTGCTACCCACCAAAATTGCAATTACAAACTAAGGAGGGTCTTACACCTTTGAAACTACAAACAAGAACTCAATTCCAATTTGAATCGCAAATACACAAGAAGCTAACTCCACGATGATCTCCTACAATGCCAACCATGGCCTTATAAAGAGCTCCAAGAAGTTTCCCAAACGGTTACAAATAGGTTGACATACTTTATTTATTATTTTATTACTTGGGCCCCCTTTTAATTTTATAACTAAATTAATTAATTAAATAAGTCCTTTATATTATTATTTAAATTTTAGCACCACATAATTAATTAACCTAATTAGGACACTTTATAAAAATTGGGGACATTACAATATGTTGCACTGGTGAATGGCCCTATTATTATGGAAGAGATTTTGGCCTACGAGGAGAATGAAAAGCAAGGAATGAAAACTTTAATGCTTTATCAAAGAGTGAGTTTACAAAAGTTATTTATTTGAATACTACTTATGAAGTTTGAGAAAAATTGAAAGAGATCCATGAAAGAAATGATAGAGTCAAATTATCAAAGAAGTTGACAACTAAGCGCAAATATGAGAATGTAAGAATGGAAGCTGAAGATATAGCAAGTTACTTTCAAAGAGTTGACAATGTTGTAAATGAAATCAAAAATTGAGGAGGCACTTTCACTGATGAAGATGTTATGGAGAAGATTTTGATGACTTTATCGGAGAGCTATAGTGATAAGATCTCAGCTATTGAGGAAGTTTATGATCCGAAGAAGTTTACTAGAGAACAACTATTTTGCATCGTAACCACGTTTGAGTTGAGAAAATTTGGAAAAGATAAGGACAAATCTGAAACAACCTTTAAAGCCACGGAGACAGAAGATGATCTAGATGATGATAGTTCAGATAAGTTGGAAGAAAACTCTACAAGGAAGCTAAAAAAAGGTACCGGTAAATACAAAGGTATGTTACATCTTAAATGATTTAGATGTGGAAAGATTGGTGATTTAGCAACTAGATGTCCAGAAAAAAGAACAAGATTAAAGTTCAAAAAGGTCAATAAGAAGGCATATTATGTTAATGAAAATGCCACTATGTCAAATGATGAATCAGATGAAGAGGATTGTTTATTTTTGGCAGAACAAGAAGAACCTAGATTTGATATCTCTAACATTTGTCCGGGATCTAATGATAACATTGAAACTGCATTGTTTGTTAGAAGGAATAAAAATGAATTGTTGATTGATAGTGGATGTTCAAATCATATGACTAGTGATAAAAGCAAGTTTGTGAAACTTGAGAAATATGTTGGAGGTCCTGTTAGATTTGGGGAAGATAAAACGAAAAAAGATTGTTGGAATTGGTTCTATTACTTTCGATGGAAAACGTAACACTGACAATGTTTACTATGTGAAGGGTTTATATCATAATCTTTTGAGTGTTGGACAGATGTGCGAAAATGGTTAAAATGTTGTATTTCAGGATGATGGTTGTGAAATCTAGAAGAGATCCAGAACTGTTATTGTAGATGGAAAGAGAACAAGTGGAAATATATATCAACTAAGAGCTACAAAGAAATGCTTAGTATCTCAGATCAATGACAGCCAGCTCTGGCATTGGAGGACATGTCACATCAACTTTGACAACTTGGTAAGGATAAGTTCAACAACTGTAGTTAGAGATTTGCTTAGACTGACCAAACCAAACAGCATTATCTGCAAAGGATGTCAAGAAGGAAAGCAGACAAGAGAGATGTTCAAAGGAAAAGATCATTCATCTACCGGTTTGCTGGATCTTGTACACACTGACCTATGTGGTCCTATTGTGAGGTTTTCACACCATCGCCCCACTGCAAATGCGGACCCCCTCTTTTTGCTTGGTAGTAGTAGTGGTCTTAGGTGGTAGAAATTTTCAAGTTTCCAAGTCTGAGAGATGAGTTTGAACAACTTTGGCTTGCTAGGTAGTCAAGTCAATAAGGGATATGAGTGACAACTCGGCTCAGCCAAGGCTGTGGAGTTGAAATCAAGGGATTTGTGATGAAATAAGTTAAGATCTTTTGAAAATCCTTGTTCCAATTTCAATTTTATCTTAGAAAGTTAGGAAAGGTTATGGGAGATAACACTGATGGAGGCACGCTAACTCCTGAAATTTGGCTAGGCCTAGAAATTTTTTTAGAAACTCTCAAAATCTAAAATCTTTACTATACCTCCTATAAACTTGAAACCACTCTCAAACATCCCAATAGTATTTATACAAAATATAAATTAAAGTATTTATATAAAATATAACTTATACTAAATGTTATATTTTATATATAAATCATTTCACCCTCCAAGATGAACAAATTGAAGTAAACAGGTTGGGAATTTCAACATGCAAAACAAGGTCAGAAATCTCAGATCTTGGGATTTCCGCGCTTGCAAAATCTTAACTTCTCAAAATCTTCACCATAAGGCCTCAAGGAAAGAAATTTCACAAACTTGGGATTTCAAATCCCAACAATCCAAAACATGTGCCCTTGGTATAATGAGCGCCCAATGCATGAAAGAAAATTGATTGGAGTTCAAGAAAAAAAATAAAAACAATGAGGAATCCACTTTCATTCAAAGTGGTATGGGGCTGAATTGATTTAAATCAATATGGGCGATCTAGATCACTGAAAACAATTTCAAATTAAAATTTTACCAACAAGTAAGTCGGCCCAACCAAAAGACACGGCCTTTCACCTTGGATCGCCTATATAAGATGGGAGGAAACTCATTTTATTTTCATCGTATCAATCCTCCCATCAAGGCAGACAACTACTTAGCACATGAAGGCAGCAATTTTAATGACAACAAGGGCGATCTTGATGAAATTCAAAGGGGTAAATCTCTGATTTTGCCTAAAGTCAATTTAAAACTTGCAAAAAGAAGCGATCTGGGATTAAAAGACAAGTAAAATCAGAATTACAACTTAGAAAACAAGAAATTTGGGTTGAAACAAAAAAAAATCAAACCCTATAAAGTTAGAATTTGAATGAAATTTACATTAAAGTTAAAGCTAGGCGTCCAGATTTCAATTTGCTGTCGGTAAAACATGTTGTTAGTAAATGTGTCGTTAATGCTAGTTAGTGTAACCAAGGGATAGGTAGTTGGAATTGTTGCGACGGTTTGCCTCACACCCCCTCGGGCTCTATAAATGTTATGTACTTGGGTTTGGGAGGCATTATGATCATTAGGATTATGCTTATGGTTGTCGTAGTGCTGTTGTCATACATTGTAAACATTTGATGAAGTAATACAAATAGCAGTTGTGAGTTCTCTGATATACTATGTTATGTTATATTTCATATTGTTCTTGTATGCATTAAACTCGTTTACCCTACGGAGAAAATACAATTATCAGCCAACAAGGTGAGTTATTTTATGATGGAAATCTTGAAAAAATCGAAATGGTAAAATCATCTTGTCTTGAAAAGAGGTTGTAATTTCATATCATGTAAGCTTTCAGCTTTCCTTAATATTTATACTTGTCATTTTGTTAGCTTAATAAAATCTCTTTTGTTTTTGCAAGGTAATTGTTGGAGAGGGAGAAGCTTGGAGAACAAAAGGTGGTGGCAAGATCACGTTCAAGACTTCAAACAAGGAGAAAACAATTGGGTGCTACAAGAACAAGTTCAAGGATTCAAGGCAAGCAAGATAGTTCGAGAGTGAAAGTAAAAGGAAGATTCCAATCCAAGTTCAAGATCAGATTACGAAAATGGATATCAAAGAACAAGTCATGAAAGAAAATGATCAAGGATACTGTTGTGAGGTTTCACATCATCGCCCCAAAAGTATTTGGGGACCCCCTTTTTCGAACTGGCCTTGGCTTTCTTCTCCTAGATCCCGATATCCCGACACCTTAGCCACTCTTTTTTTTGGGACTTAGAGGAACGATCGATTTTTGAGAATTGTTGGTATTGAAGTGCTTGGCTTGTGGTTTTTGAATTTATTCGTGTTTTGGTCTCCTGAGTCTTTTATTGCGAAAGTTTGGATGATTGAAACAAGGATCTTAAACGGATTAAATGGCCAAATAGTATTTTGATTTGCTAAATGAAAGACGAAACAAAATTGAGCTTTGTCTCCTCCAATAACTTCGAAATTTTGGCCAAATAATTAAAAATCTGGGAAGTGACATTGGGATTTCACGTAATTTTTGCTTTGAAAGTCAAAATCTGTTTTGAAAATAATTTGGTACATTGAAATATTTAAATCTGGCCTCTTATTATTTTCGATTTTGCATTGAAAATATATAAATCTGGGCTAATGAAATTAATGTTTGCTTTGAAATTCTAAGTCTAGGCTAATAAAATAAATTTTGAGCAATTAAAATATATAAATATGGGCTAAAACATTTAAAAATCTGCTTTGAGTTTCATAATTGTGCTTTGAAAATCGAAAATTGTGGCCCTTTTATACATGGCGCAAGGCTAAAGAAACCATTTTAGGGCCTCCCCTTTGGTAACGTGTGGCCTATATGGCCCCCAAGGAAAATTAAAATGTGGGCGCAATTGGTGGTTTCAATGCAAAAATATATGTTTTAGGGCAATGTCGTCCCTCTTCCCTTGGCACTAATAATTAATTTTGTCTTTTCAAATGCAGGTCGGCCCCCTTTGGGCAAGGCTAGGATCGGATATAAGAGGGAGGCTGCCTCCCTTCTCCACTCACTCCACCACTTCACCCTCCATCAAGCAGAGGCAGCACATGAAAGAAGGAGCAGTCTAGGCTAAGAGGAGCAGTGAAATACATAAGAAGAGCAGCGAAATATATTAGGAGGGAGCGAATTTGATGGGTTGTAGGGCAGATCCGAATTTGATAGTTGGGAGCAGTCCGAATTTGCAAGGGAGGAGGCAGCGAACTGTTTGGAAATAGCAGAGTTTGTAGGCAGAGGGCAGATCCGAGCATAGAAGGAGGCTTGCGATTTCATGGTAGGCAGATCTGAGAGTCATAAGGGGCCTGCTATCTCATTTGGAGGCCACAATTTGTGAAGAGACTTACAGATTTGAGAGGCATACCACAGTTTGAAAGGTTAGGGGCAGAAATTTGTGAAGATGGACTTGCAGATTTATTTATTTTTTAGAGGAGGGCTTACCATTTGATAGAGCCACGAATTTTGAAGAAGATCTCAGTTTGACAAAGAAAGAAGGCTACAAATCTGAGAGAGGCCCTGCCATTTTGAGGACGAATTTGCAAAATTTGGCGAGTTTTTTAACTTATTCTCTTTAATTGTTATCTTTTCTTTGGTGTTGTTTGTTTGGGTGTCGGAGATAAGTTTCAAGATTGGGAGAAGGCTGGTGCATTAAGCGGATTTCTCGATTGTCTTGATTGGATTCTTTCCCAAAGGGAATTAATACCAAAATAGGAGACAAGGAAGATATGATGCCCAAGACCACCTTCTTCTCGAAATTGAAGCGAGTTTGAGACACTACCATCGATACCATTGACATGATACAATTGAGAGATAGGTTGAAAGAAGGCCAGTCCTCTATGGTAATTCTACATGGGGTCCTACCTCTTCTATGTGGTTGCACGGTTGTTGGTGATGCTATACTAGTTGAACCGAATCCAGATTTGGGGAGATGCACTGCACCACTATGGTTGTGGCCATCCAGACAGTTAAAGGCATTCAAGGGTTAGCCAAAGAGGAAAACATTAGCTAGGAGGCAATTGATGAACTAAACGATTATTTCGAATCAAGTAATGGGTGGATTGTGGAGCAATCAAGGAGGTATGGCCAGGGCAGGTGCCCCAGAACCCAAGAGTATTCAAGCAGAGGGGGGGTGCATGCAAACCAAATTCGAGTGGGAAGGTTGGAGAAGAACATGAAGGCCAGGAAGGTTAAGGAAGGCAAGAATAATGAAGGTGGAAAGCGAGAAGATAGGTTGATGGGGTCAAGTTTAATTTCAAGGCAGTGGCCAAGAGCAAGGCTCTCAAATTGCAAAGAGGTTCACATCCAGGCAAGCCACCGAGGCTAAGGCAAGATTACCCCAAGTGCATGGAGACCTCACCCTTTCAAGGTCAGGACATCAAATGCAAGCAAGTTCAAGTGGTGATGAGAAAGTTTCTAAGGACAAGCTCAAGCATCCAAGGCTTCACCTCATCTCAAGGATTAAATAAATTTATAAGATAAGGTTGATGAGGTGGCAATTTCATGTACATGCAATCAAATCATGCCAAGTGTCCTATGTTCTCATTGGTTGACAGATTATTATAATTTTCTCATTGGCCCACAAAGTTGGTGCCCTCATGTAATTGGTTGAAAGATGGTAACCCTAATTAGGGTTTGTAAGGTTTAATCTTGGCCCTTGATTTTGCTCCTTAATCTTGGCCACTCGTTATAATTTTGAGCCTCTATGTAAGGCCATTTGTTCTCATTTGTAAAAGGGGGTTATGTTGGAGAATTGTTGTCAAAATACTATCAAAATTGTTCTCTATTCATTGTTGTGGCTTGCATGGTGGATATACATGATCATTTTGGTGTATTGCATGTTTCTTCTCATCTCTCAAATTAAAGTAGGATTTCATTTCATGTTGTTAGAGTAGAAGTAGATGGCTAGTTGTATGGTGATGTTAGTGAATGTTTGATAGGGATCTATATACTAGGCCACTAGCATCCTAGCGGCTTGTTAGGAAGCCTTGTGTGGTAATCTAGTCCAATCGCTCCCAAGTTCTACTTGCATTTCATCTTTCCGCTTGTACTTCAAGTTGGGTTGGAAGATAGGTGTTAGTGTGAAAATCCTAAGAGTATCCCTTTGAATCATTGCATCAATGGAGGTAGCGCCGCTGGCAAGCTTTCATTTGGTTAGATCCCCGTCCATTTGCTAATCTTTCCATCCATAGGAGTAGTAGTAGAGCAGTAAGCAGTTAGTGGTAGGAGTAGTTGAAAGTGAAAGTGATCAAGGAGAAAAGAACAAGTCAAGCAAGCGAAATACCACCAATTTATCTTTGAATGAACAACGTAAGCCTGCCTACGTGATTAACTAGCAAATCACATTAATATAACTGAGTTAGTATCCACAGGTGTAAGGAACCTTGGAGTTATCTCATGTTCTTCACGAGTATATATTTTTCAAGAGAGGGTTGAGTGTTTGGTATGCTATATCAAGTGTTCAATTGCTATATGTTATGTAGTGGTACAAAACTGACATCAACAGATACAAGTAAAAGAAAATTTATCATCAACTCCAATTTCCCATGGAAATCCAAATTTACTTTGAAAGATCCAACTACATAAAAGATTTCATCACCAAGAAGATCATGTCCAAGAAAATCAAGATTTCCAAAACCAACAAATGCAATAAAAGATTTCCAAATTGAAGAAGATGGAGAAAGTTTGAGAAGATGAAGCAATTTGGGAATATGCCATCACAATTGAGGGCTTGATAATGTTTGAGTATCAAGAGATATTTTCTCCTCACCAAAGAAATTGATCAAGTCTATGAGATAAGGATGTTGAGGTGGCTCCCACTCATCTTAAACCAATCAGAAGGCTCCAGTTACACGCGTTCAAGGACATTCAATCATATTATGCCAAATGTACACGTGGAAGGCATCTATCTTATCTATTTTCTCATTGGCTCTCAAAAGTATTTTAATTTTCTTATTGGCCCACACAGTGGTGCCTTCGTGTAATTGGATGATAGTGGTATAGCAGCCCTAATTAAGGTTTGTAATGGATTAATCTTGACCCTTGATCTTCAATTGATTTTGGCCCTTCATTGTAATTGAACAACTATAAAAGGCCAAGGCCTTCTCATTTGTAACTCATGAGATTAGGAGATTAGAGGAGAATAGATTAGAGAGTAGGGTAGGAGAGAAGAATTGTTGAAATTGTTGTCATAATGCTATCAAAGTAATCATTGATTCATTGTTGGTCTTCATGGTGGATTACTTGTGTTCCTTTGGAGTATTGCATTGTTTCTACAATTCCTCACTTAGAGTAGATCTTTTTTTCATGTTGATTAGAAGTAGTGTTTAGTTGAATAGAAGATATTTTGGATGCATCTTTGGTAAACTTGCTTAGACCAAACCACTAGCTGCTTGTTGATTGTAAGTTTGACTTGTGTGGTAAAATGGCATATTTATGAACTTAACTTCGATTATTGCTTGGACATTGATATACATCGATGGATGGTGTCAATGGATAGTGGTAGTTTGAACATCTTACATGTACCTTAGGAGATTGCACTAGCTCGGTTGATGTCAATGGCTAAACTAAGTCTAGTAGAGCCACAAAGACATCCACTATTTCTTACATTCTACGAGTAGATTATCTCTTTAAACCCTTATCCTTTGCGGTTTGTTTGGTTGGAAGTGATTAAGTAGTTAGAGTCAAGTTGGTATCCATTAAATGAATAGCGTAAGTCCCTTTGTGAGAGCCAAAATATCACATCAAAAACTGAGTGAAATTCCACAATAAGAAGGAACCTTGAGGTTGTTTCATTTGATCACAGTCACACAATCCATATATATTGTCTAGCATATGAGCATCCTTATTCAAGAGAGAGTTGGAGATTTGGTATTTCATCCTAGAATACTAAGTATTCGATTCTGTGTGTTTTAGTGGCATAGAACTCACGTCAACAAGTCCAACCAGAACAAGAAGCTTACAAGGTGAGAGATATTTCATGTTTTTAATTGATTATTATTCTAGATTAACTTGGGTTGCATTTTTAAGAGAAAAATTAGAGGCATTAAAGAAATTCAAGATATTAAAAACAAGAGTTGAGAATGAAGTTGATAGGAAAATCAAGTGCTCAAGATCTAATAGAAGAGAGTTTACTTTTGATGAATTTAAGAATTTTTGTGAGAAACATGACATTAAAAGATAGTTATCATCCCCTAGAACACCACAACAGAATGGGGTAGTAGAAAGAATGAAACAGATAGTTCAAGAAGCAACAAGGACAATGATCAAAGAAGTGGGCTTACCGGAGATTTATTGCAAAGAAACAATACATACAACAGTATATACACTTAACAGAGTACTCTACCGAAGGAGATATGGTAAGACATCTTATGAGCTATGGCATGAAAAGGCTCCCATAGTGAAATACTTTAAAAAATTTGGAAGTAAATGCTATGTTCGGAGAGACGAAGACAATCTTGGAAAGTTTGACAAGAAAGTTGATGAAGACATACTTTGGGGATATTCTACAAAAAGAAAAGTGTACCGGTGTTACAACAAGAGATTGAACAAAATTGTTGAAAGTACGAATGTGAAAGTTGATGAAGATATCCAAAGAAATCCTTACAGGCATATTGAATATGAATTGGATGACTCTGAGGACAGAGGGAAATAAGAAAAGAAAGAAGAAGAGACAAAGTAGGCTCCGACATCTACAACTAAAACCACAAGGTATGTACAGAGAAATCATCCAAAAAAATAGATTATAGAGGATAAGAATAAAGGAATTATCACAAGTAGAGAAACTCAAGAATAGGTGTTGTTGTGTTTACTCTCAGACACTAAACCAAAGATTGTGGAAGAAGCATGCAATGATCAGAATTGCACAAAGGCAATGGAAGAACTTGATCAGATAGAGAAAGACTAGACTTGGGAACTTCTGCCCAGATGACAAACAAAAATGTGATTGGAACAAAGTGGGTATTCCGGAACAAACTAGATGAAAATGGAAAGGTAATGAGAAACAAGGAAAGATTGGTTTGCAAGGGTTACACTCAAGTTGAAGTTATTGATTTTGATGAAACGTATACCCCTTTTGCCGAGATGGAAGCGATCTTGATATTCTTAACTTTGCAGTTTTTAAAGATTTCAAAGTTTATCAAATGGATGTGAAGTCAGCATTTTTGAATGGAGAACTGAATGAAGAAGTCTACATTAAACAACCAAAGGGATTCAAGTCTGGAAATAATCTGGATGTTGTTTGCAAGTTGAAGAAAGAATTGTATGGATTGAAGCAAGCACCTAGAGCCTAGTATGGCAGATTGAACAAGTATCTGATTGGACAAGGATTTCAGAAGAGATCTGCTGACAGTAATTTATACTACAGAGTCTATTCAGATCAAATCTTGATTGTTGTAGTGTATGTTGATGACATAATTTTTGGAGGAAATGATGATTTGTGCAGAAAATTTGCAGATGCGATGTAGAAAGAACTTGAGATGTCTATTATTGGTGAGTTGAAGTTTTTCCTTGGATTACAAGAAATCAAAACCATAAAGGAGTTTTCATTTCTCAGTCCAAGTATACTAGAAAATTATTAAAAAAATTTGGATTGAAATTTTCTAAACCAATTTGTACACCTATTGTTACCGAATGTAAGTTGACAAAAGAAGATGATTCACCGAAAGCTAATGCAAGTACAAACCAATGATTGGAGGATTGTTATATTTAACTGCTACTAGATCGAATATTATGTATGTTGTTTGTTTAGCAGCCAAATTTCAGCAAGAAAAAAAAGAATCACATGTCACAATAAAGAGAATCTTTAGATATTTGAAGGGTACAGAAGATTTTTTATTATGGTATCCAAAGGGCTCAAATTTTAAATTGACAACTTACACTAATGATTATTGGGCCTGATGTGTTGATAACAGGCGGAGTACTAGTGGTGGAGCTTATTCCTTGGCTCTTGGTTGGTTGCATGGTCGAGTTAGAAGCAAGATTCTATATCATTATTTGCTATTAAAACTGAATACATTGCAACATCTTCATGTTGCACTCAGGTACTTCTAGATGAAACAAACTTTGAAGGATATTGGCATAACATTTGATGAACCGATCTCAATTATGTGTGATAATACTAGTGCTATAAGTATTTCCAAAACTTCGGTACAACACTTTAGAACAAAACATATATCCATCAGATATCATTTCTTAAGAGAGAATGTATTGGGCAATGAAGTAAGACTTGAATATGTACCTACAAAAGAGCAAATTGCAGATATCTTTAGAAAACCATTGTGCAAAGATACTTTTGAGTATCTCAAGCAGAAGTTGGGGGTTCTGCGCCTTGCTAGTTTAAAGAAAATGCACCGGTGTGTGCATTGGTCCAGGGTATTATATGCTTATTCTTTTTTGCCAAGTTACCAAGTACTGGTACTTCTTTGGGTACTTGTTGGGTACTACAGGAACATGATATGGCTTATTCGAATTTTTCAACTATGAATTGGCATTTAATATTTATCTTTGGCATTTGGCATTGATCAATGATCAAGAATCATGCTATGAAATGATTTAGTTTTACAATTTTGTATATTTCTCTTATTTTTTTGTATATATAATACACACATGTACCCAAACCCCTAAAAAAAATCACGTACCCATGTATCAAGTTTTCGTACCCGCACTTGTCTTCGAACCCGAACCAGTAACATAGCTTTTTTGGATCAATGCTTGGCGACTTCCTCTCAGGGGGAGTAGAGTAAGTTTGTTACGCGGAGTTTTTCCCTGTCATTGTTGTCAAAGGGGGAGAAGATCAAAGTTTTTGATACAAATCTTATTTGATATTGAGTTGTTTGCTTTGTTATTGATGGAAGTTGCCATCAATGACAAAGGGGGAGATTGTCGGATTGTGATGTTGATGTTGTTGTTGGCATTAATGGTTGTCATTGATGTCAACATATCTTGGTTGTTTGATGTTTTGATGATCTAGTGTAGCGTGCTCCAACCTCCAGATGATATGCTATGAAGATCTATCTTTGGCCGTGTTTGTCCTAGTCCCATTCATATTGCAACATAATGTGGTACACTCTTTTGGTTCCGAACCTATCTAGAAAGTGATTAGCGTGCTCCGAAACAAGTGTTTTCCTTGTAACGTGTATATCCCATTTCTTGGTTCTGAATTTCATCGTGAATGTGTAGCATGTTTATTTGAGCAAGGAGATTTTGTGTGGTCCATGTTTCATTCCTTATCACCGCAGGAATGTTTTGTGGTGACCTATTCAAATTGTGTTAGGCCGACTTAGAAGTTTATATCGTATAAGAAAGCAATGATTGTGTTCAATGCTAGAGAGTATGTATGTGCATAGTGAATATGAATCTGACAAGGGAAGATTTGTGTATTGTTGAGTATGCAAAAGGGTGCAACCGGTAGCAAACAGAAATATTCTTTTGGTATTGCTGTTGTTGGTGACAATTATTTAGGTGGTTGATTCCCTCTCATTATTCTCATTCAAGCAGTGAGCCTTTTTCTATTTCGCAATGAGCCTTATTACTTCAAGGCAGCTAGCCCAACAGGCAGTGAGCCTTACCTGTAGTGAGCAAACCGACAATGAGCTTTTGTAAAAATCACCTTAACCCGTGTTTTTATTCATGAGACTTAGCTTCTCCATGATTTTTCCCATTTTGGGTTTCCACGTAAATTCTAGTGTTCATGGTGTATGGTGTTTATGTGCTTTAATGTTTATATCTGTTTTAATTATCTGATTGCTTTATGTTTTCTCCGGATTAATTAAGGTTAAGAAAATTGTTTTATGATAACTGATTCACCACCCCTCTCAGTTATCCGGACTGTTCAACATAATGCTTTCTATGCAAATTTAAAAACTTTACATGAGTGGTCTCGAAAGCATTAAAAACATATGGTGAAGGCAAGAGTTGATATTATGCCTTATTCACAAGGATTCTTTATTAATACATGTGGACTAGGGAATGGCCAAAATTTACTTCTTCAATCATGGCAATGGTTCTGTGATGATTGCATCTTGTGTTGGAAGCCACAATATCTCTCCGTTGATCCTCTGCTTGATTCGTTTCTATGGTTCCTGTTTGGGCACTATAGACACCTAACAATTGTCAAGTTGATCCAAGTGAGCAATTAAGCCAAAATCAAATAATTAATTGAAATCAAAGCCAAAAAGGATTAATTAAATCAAAGAAATCATTTAATTATGCAATTAATCAAAGTCAATTGTATAGTTGAATTAAATTAAATCCAACCCATTCAAGGGGTACACATGGCTAAAGAAATTAAATGAAATCAATTAATTAACTCCTAATATTACTCACCTACCACATGGGAGGGAATTAAATCAACCAATAGGAATGGAGAATTGAGCTTGCATGGATCAAAGCCACATTGAATCTCAATCACTCACTTGGAGAATGCATCTTGACCACTCATTTTGTCTCATTGTCCCAAGCTTTGAGGACAAAATATTTAAATTGTCTCAACATTTGAAACCATGGACTTAACCCAAACTCAACCATGATTAAATTGACTCCACCCCCTATGCTTGGAGAAATCTATAAATATAAGGCAAATATCAGGAGAAAAGGATCCCACGAGCATTTTAGAATTGCATCCTTACTATAGTGAATTTGATTTGAAAGTTTAATTTAGCATGTTTTGAGCTAAAATAGGCATAATCATTCATCATTTAGCATAATTTCTCATTTTAGAGTTGTCTCAAATGGAAGCTTGTTGAGAGCTCTTTATTAGCATCTTTAATTAGAGAGTCATAGGATGTTTTTTGTCTTTATTTTCATTCAATAGCTTCTAAATTGTTGTATTTTGCAAAATTGATTGGATATATTGACAAACTAATCCTATGAAGGTTTTTCAGGTACACACGCACGTCTTCCATATTTGTCTTTGCAACTTTGGTTTAGTTCTAAACTAAGGGTCATTGTTGATTCTTCAAGGAAATTCTTGGGAGAGTGTCTTTAACTTTTGACTACTACACTCCCACACTGACATGAAAATTTGGGTTGAAATGGATTTGGATAAGGAACTGCTAGAACCAATCAAGTAAAAGGATGGTAGAACATTCCTTTTACTGTAGCACTTGTTTTGTTTATGAACATATTGCTTTTCATTTCATGAAAATATGCATTTTCTTTGAAGAATCTAGAGGGAAGTCTCCTTTTGAATGTACTAGGTGGCAGGGGAACTCGTTCGGATCTTCCTCGATCTCTAGCATATTACAAGATGGAGGGAATAGTTCATATTCACTCATTTGCCAATGAAATAGGCCATCCATAGACTCTGTATCATCCTCCAATTTTAGTACCCCTTCCTCGTTGCGCTCCATACTCTCTTTCCCTTGGTCTACTCTGTTGTCCGATTCCGAGTCCGCGGAGGATGACATTTCCTCAACTACCATCTGTGTCATGAGGTCAAGCGCAAACTTTCTCCCCCCTTTCTCAAATGATAAAATTTTCTCTTCCAGTTGTGATTTGCTTTGGCAGCCACCAACCACCCTCTCCCTAGGATGGCGTCGTACCCTTTCTGCTTCAAAGGAATTACTATGAAGTTCAAGGTCGGCGGCCACAACATCGGTTTCCCGAGACTCTTCCAAGTCTCCTCGGGTAGAACGTTCACCCCTGATCCACCATCGCCAATTGTATTAGTGAGAATGGTACCCAAGATACCCGTCTCTACTACTACAGGATTTCGCCCACTGTTTATAGCCAGTGTCATGGGGTCCGCTGCGGAGCCGCCAGGAACCTCTGTCCGTTCAAATGTACTTGGTGTGATGTTTTGACTTATTAGATGCCGCATCGTTTCGAGTAGGTCCTTGACCTTTACTGGTATCTCCAATTGCATCATCTGCCTTAGGATGTTTTGTTCTGCCATGGCTTGAGTAGAAGTGTTAGAGGTATCCGTTAAGTCCCTTCGGTCCTACAATTCCCTCTCAATCTCGGCCTTCGCCTCGAGTACTCTTTGTTTCTCCGTACATGGGTTAGGATACGTGGCCTTCTTCATTTGTGCTCGTGTAATTGCCAAGATCTCCTCTCTCTGGCCCGTCTCTCCACATCAAGGAGGTTGCAGTCAGGCTTCGGGAAGTTGGCTTCCTCATGGTCCCCCGGTCCGCACCACCTACACAATTTTTGTGGAGTGGGAGCATCCTTTTGGCAATCCTAGGCAAAGTGTCCCCATTGGTTGCAATTTCTACATTGTATCATTGGCCTCCCCTTCGATCATACTAAATTCGAGGATGGTTATTATTATTATCATTATTCCCTCTGCCTCCCCGGCAATTATTTCTGTAGCCGCCGGATGATGCAGTATTTTGTTGACCGTCGGTTCTAGATGTGGAGGGTTGCTCTTGCGTAAACAACACTTGTTGGTTCCTGGCCCTCAGATTGTAGGGACATTCTTTGGTGGAATGTCACACAATCTGGTAGATGTCGCATAACGATTTCTTCAAACAAGAACCTTTGGTGTGTCTCACTTCCTTGCAGTCCGTACACCACACAACATCCTCCTCGGTTTTGCTTGAGCCTCTTTTGGTTGCCTTAAATTCTTTCATCATCCTCTAGAGGTCTTTCTGTAAAGCATGCACTTTCTTACTTGATTCTTCCTCACTACTTTCTGTCGCAGACTCATCATCTGAGGACTTAATTTTCTTGGAGATCTTGCATTCGCTCTCCAGGTCCATTGTACGGTTATATGCATTATCGTAGGATGTCGAGGGTACGATTTTCATCTTCTTGCAGAAGGAAGTTTTTAGTCCTTCGATGAACCATCGTTTCTTTAGTTCGTCAACTAGGGCAGATTCCATTTTTTCAATGAGTTCCTTTAGTTATCGCCCGTAGGCTCGAACAAACTCATTCTTTGCTTGTTTTGTGTTGTAGATCTCGACAAGGATCTCATTGTCATCTCTCAGCAATTGGAATTTTGTTTGGAACGCCTTCTTCACTGTGGCCCATGATGTCAAACCAGTTTTATCCAAATCGGAGTATCAGTCAATGGCTCCTTCCCTCAATGTGGCAGGGAATTGTCTGGCTAACTCGTCGTGGTTTGTGACTCCATTAGCAGTCCATATGGTTTCACAAGTTCGGCAATGGCGAACAGGATCCTCCTTCGCCTGGCACATCAACTTGGGCAGTTTCTGTTTATTCGAGGTCATTGCTACCGGTTGTGCCCCTTGCGGTTGCAGAGGTGGGGTTTGTGTCTGCCTATCTGAGTTAAACTGCAGTATAGTGGGTACAACGTTTCGACTACCAGATTGTCTCCCTACGTTTGGCGTACGAGGATCAAACAGTGTATCTTGGCTATCCTACGCTTGTGCCCCTTCGGCACCTGCAGCCGTGTTGGTACCTTCTTCACTCTTGCTTCCTGTTTCCTCTACCCGTGGTGAGACGGACAAGTTTCGAAATTGTTCTCGTGTTCCCTCGATCAGATTCATCCTTTGTCGTGTTTCCTGGAGTAATTCTTCACTACTTATTCCCCATTGTTGTTCTATTGTACGGTAATGGTCTCCTTCGATTGTTACACCTCCCGTGACACCCCCATAGTTACCTTCGCTACCATCTCCATGGTCCCCTTCGGTAAACCCTTCGGCTGGTTGTCCCTCAGCGAGTTGTCTGAACCTTCATCGACATTCTACTTGTTGGGCAAGGATTAGGGCTTGGTGTGTAGCCTCCAAGACATTCGGCTGTTCCTTTTTATTCCTATCCTTATTTAAAAGATTGGGCATCAATTCTATCCAAACATCATATTAAAACATAGCACAGAACACTTTTTATTTATTCATGTTTCCATACAACAGATCAACTATGTGATCTTGTTATTATGGGTTTTATAGTGTTCCTTTTATTTCCTCCCCAGGCTTAAAGTTCATGGGTTCATTCTCCGTCGATTGTCATCTCGCTCTTCTTCCTCCTAGCGATTGTTTTTGGCGAAGTTCCTCAGGATTTGTTGTTGGCATTGTTCATGCTCTACGTCTTCCCTTTAGTTCATTTGGGCAATGGTTGTTTGTGCCACACAATGTCTTTGATGACTTGTTCTCGTACGACTTCCCTTCATACGAATGTTTCAATGGCTGCATACAACCGAACACGAAAGTCAATCGTCAGAGCATGTTCTCCTTCAAAAAGTTATGTGATTCCGTCCTCATTGGTCCTCACATTGTATTCTCCTCAAATGGTAGTCCCATTTATCCACTCATTCCACACTTGCTAGATTCGGTTGGCAACGGCGCCAAATGGTTACCCTCGTGGGGTAATAGGGACTATTTGCATACAAAAAGTAAAGTATTTAAGAGAGAATTTAAGGAGAACATAACAGCATTGTATTCATAGAATGATCAAGTAGTACAAATGTATTTCCGCATAACCATTGTCGTGTCTTACTCAAAGAGAAAGAATGCATACATATAATGCCCGAGGGGATGCGAGGCGAACCGTCGCATCCGTGTAACTCCCTCGAATGGACTAACCATCTAACTACCCAGTTTCCCGACAACACGGATGCCAAAATATTATTCCAAACAAGAATTGAATTAGTTACTACTTCGTGTTGTGTATTTTGCTATGTTATTTGACTATTAGCATAGAGGCGTATTATTCACTTAATTATTGCTGCATATATATATAATGTGTGTGAGTGTTTTTGTAAGGACAAACCCAACCAACCCAAAAATAATTGATTGAACCTACGAACCCAATCCCGAACTGGAACCAGCAACCTAGCAATTAAATTTTTCATCAAAAATCTTGACGACAAACCAGTTCTGATATTTGCCCAATAACGAATTTCACCCCTGCTACATAAAACAATGCCTTTGATTTGGGGAGAGCAGATGAGTTAGCAGGTAGAAGACTATTCAATATGTTATTGTCAACTGGACTGTCTTTATCTACGATCAAACCTATATTTGTCCTTGGCCAAGACCGATGAATTTGTGTTATATATCAACCTATTACAAACCTATGATATTGGATTCCTCATAAATGGTCCGGAATCTGATTCCAGTTCTATGTTGGTCCTGGTTCCTCCCGGGTTCCGGCTAGGTTCCCGCTGGGTTCCGCTTGGGTGGCCGGGAGGGACCCAAGCAAAACCCAACCGGAACATATGGGCATCCAAGGCTGTGGGCACTCAAAACTGGGCCCCACATGCCATTTTTAAATTTTTTTAAATCCAAAAACCTTCCAAAACCCTAATTTTGACCTCAATATTAAATATTTTATATGAAATATGGCTTTTAATTTGAATTTTCATTATGCAATGACATTTTGAGACTTTGGCAAATTATGAATATCATAAATGAGGTATTTTATTTATAATTTTATTGATAGTTATGGATTTATGAGTATCACGCTTCTAACTTCTTATAATTATATGTTTATGTTTACCGCTTCGGGTAAAGTGATTTAATACATAAAATAGATTGCAAGAAATGTAACACAATATAAGACAATGTAATAATAAAGAGCTGCCAACTTCTTCATTGATGCCAGAAAAGCTTACATACAAGTATTCAAGCTACACAAGACACTTGTTACTCTAGACACAAATTGATGATCTATTCCATCCGAGAGAGTACAAATATAGACACGAAGGGGTGTGAGGTGAACCGTCGCAACCCATAACTGCCTAACCCTTGGTTACACTAACACATAACGACACTTAACAACATAATTATTATTTCCCCAAGTTACTAGCGTTCGCCCCCCCTCTCCGAACTGGACCCAGTTCGAACTGGTTCGAAGTTCGGGTCCCGTTCGCCTGTGGGTTCAGGCAGGGTTCGGATTTTCGAACCCAGTTCGAACTTCGGGTCCAGAAGTTCAAACCCGAGCGGACCACTATGGAAAACGACAAACTACGGGCGAACTGGGGCGAACTTCGGCACTCGCACGTCATTTAAGTTGCGGAATTTGCAAAAGTTTAATGTTTTTTGGCGTCCAAAACCTTGAAAGTTAGTTATGAAAGCCTAATTTGTGCTTCTCATTATCATTTGTTGTTTGCAAGTAGGCTATTTGACTTCAGCAAGAGCAAAAGAGCAAGTTTGTGATTGTGCAAGGAGTTGGAAGATTCTTCAAGATTGGTTTGTGAGCTTTCTTCAAGAGTTTGTGCCTCATACGTACACCTTTGCAAGCTTACAATAAGTAGAGGTAAGTTATTGTTTCATTTGTTTTTTGTTTTTGTTCAAGTTTTTTAGTTTTTTCTCTTTCATTCTCCATAAGTTTTTTAGTTTTTTCATTTCTCTTTCATTCTTCCCATAGGAAAAGGAACTACAATGGCATCTACCTCATCCTCGGTAGGCAATACCGAACAAAGAATAGAACCCCACTCTGATTCTCCTTTGTGGAAACATGTTGACATTATAAGAGCCCTTCCTGGAGGTGGTGCATTCCGTTGGAAATGTAGGGGTTGTGATGTAGAAAGAAATAGCTCATATTTTCGTGTAGTAGGCCATTTGTGTGGATACTCTGGTAGAGGAGTCAAGAAATGCCCTGGAAAAAGAGGTGTACCTGTACCCAATGAAGCTATACTGAAGTATATTCAAGAGCATGAGGCAGCAGATGAGAGAGAAGAATGTAGGCAAATTTCAGCTGATGGCATTTGCAATAGAGGTAAAAATAAAAATAAAAAGCAAGGGTAACACAACCCCCCACAGATGTTGTGATGGAAGACCACCCATTTTTTATTACCACAGCTACCCGTGAGCCTGAAAAAGAACCCCTTGGCCTTCCACACAAAAGAAAGGGACCTCTAGAAACTGCATTTCAAAATCAAAGTCGGGAAATTGCCGACATTGATGTGGGAAGATGCTTGTTTGCAAATGGGTTGTCTTTTAATGTTGCTTGCTCTCCATATTGGAAACAAATGTTGAGAAGTGTCAATAAAGCTCCAACAGGGTATGAGGGCCCCGGTTTTGAGAAAATACGAACCACCTTGTTGGATAATGAGGTCAAGTGGATTGATGATCAATTGAAGCCCATAAAGGATTCATGGATCGAGACAGGGGTAACAATTGTTTTAGATGGGTCGAAAGATGCTAGAAACCGTCCCTTGATCAATGTCCTAGCGGTGTCCCCTAAAGGGGCAATGTTTTTGAAAGTGGTGGATTGTGAGGGACAAGTAAAAGATGGGCAATTTATTGCTAATATTCTCATCTCTGCCATTGAACAAGTGGGTGCTAGTAATGTTGTCCAAGTCATAACAGACAACGCAAAGAATTGTAAAGCTGCTGGTTTGTTGGTTGAAGAGCGCTATTCTCATATCTTTTGGACACCTTGTGCAGTCCATTAACTCAATCTTATGCTACAAAAGATTGGGAAAACAATTGAGTGGATCAAACAGGTGTATGCAGAGGCTGAGGACATCTAGATGTTCATCACAAACCATCACATGACTCAAGGAATATTCAGAATGTTCTCACGTTTGGAGTTACTGAAGGTAAGTGAATTTTTTTTAAAAATTAGTATCTTACAATTTCTGATTTTTATTTTTTTTATTGTGTAATGTGTATTCTTTTATAAAGCATGTATCTAATAGTTGTATTTTTTTGCTCTAATTTATGTTACAAGTTGCTGAAACTCGTTTTGCATCAAATATAATCGTCTTGAGACGACTTGTGCAAGTGAAAGAGCCAATTTGCAGTATGGTAATCAGCAACAATTGGACTATATGGAAGCAAAGCAACACTGAGAGGGCAGCTTCAATAAAGAGCAGGATATTGGATGCCTTATGGTGGGAACGTGTGGAATATATCATTCAGTTCACCGAGCCCATTATGAGCATGCTTAGGTACGCTGACATGGATAGGCCTTGCCTTGGAGAGATCTATGATGGCATAGACTCAATGCTTGAGAAGATCAAGCAAATTGTAAATGAAAAAGAGCAAGATCCCGAAGAGACCTTCTTCAAACAACTGCAAACAATTATTGTAGAATAGTGGAACAAAATGACCACACCTCTACATTTGCTTGCCTATGCATTGACGCCCAAATATTATAGCAACCAATATCTTGATCTACCAGGAAGGCCACCACCCTATAGAGATTTAGAAGTGTCTAATGGATACAAGGCAACATTTGAAAGACTCTTTCCTGATGGTGATATGAGAGATATGATTACGGATGAGTTCATAGAGTTTGTGAATGCAAGAGGTCTGAGTAATGATGCTCTTCGTCATCGGTTTAGGAAGGATGCTCATAGTTGATGGTACCTCCATGGCCAAAGATTCCAAACATTGCAGCCCCTTGCAATAAAAATCATATCACAAGTTTTATTTTTAATTTACTTGATCTTCATGATTAGCAAGTAATTTTTATCATTTTATTTTAATTGCTTACCTTGTCTTGTCTTCATAGGTTGCTAGTTCATCTGCATTGGAAAGAAATTGGAGCACATATTCTTTCATCCACTCAGTGAAGCACAATAGATTGCAATCAAAAAGAGCAGAGAACTTGGTATTCGTGCATTACAACTTGCGCCTTCTCTCACACAAGACTAAAGAATACAAAGAAGGGGCCACGAAAAGGTGGGATGTAAATGCAGAGGTTGCGGACTTGGATGCTTCCACTTCTCGGCTTTCACTAGATGATTTTGCAGATTTTGACGCCAATACTATTGTTGCTGCTGCTGATCCCATTGGCCTTAACTCTATTGCTGAGTCAACTAATGTTGAAGATGAAGATGAAGATGAAGATGAAGATGAAGAGGAAGAGGAAGATGAATACTGATTTTTAATTCATTAGTTGAACATGAAAGTTTGAAACAATTATATTATTGATACTTGAACAGTTGAACTTGATGTTATGATAAATTTAGTTTTAATGTTTTGAATCTTTGATGTTGAACTTGAAGTATATGATGGTATGATCACGATTCATGATGCTATGATTATAAGTTTATGGTGTTTTTGTTGTTTAAATATTGTTTTTATGATACTATGTGACATTCTAATTTTAAATCATGTTTCTAGGCTTCAAAATATGTATATATATATTTTTTAAAAAAATCTTCCATATTTTTTCGAACCCGAACCCAAACCCCTTTTCAAAATTTTCTCGAACTTGCGAACTGTTTCTTCGAACCGAACTCGAACCAGTAACTTAGTTATTTCCCGACAACAGTTTGAAGTTTTGAACCAATGCTCATTGAACATTGAACATGTACGAATCTATTATGTATATAATAAGATTATATATATATATATCCACGAAACTAGAACCCGCCCAAAAAAAATATAGTCGAACCCACGAACCTGAACCCGTATCAAAACCAGGATCGGTAACTTAGGTATAAACTAGTGAAACTCGGGGACTTGCACCCTCGTAAAAAACCTCGAAGTACCTGTCCTGAAGACGTTCCCGCACCAGGTACTTGGAGTATCCGAGTACCCCCACCTCCGCCATTCCGCAACCCCACTGCCGGCAGGACGGGTACATGAATTTCTATTTGAATTTTTATTTTTGAATGTTACTATTGGGTATGTACTATGTTACTATGTTGAATGTTCAATGGTTCCGGTTTGTGTTGCAATTTTGCTATGTTCAAGTATTTCAATTTGGTATGTTATACTGAAACATCATTTCATAACTAGCATTTCAAGTTCTGTATATTTATAGTATACAACACCCCCTTGCCCCCCAACCCCCCCCGGCCACTGTCCCACCACCGTTCCCCCCGTCGTCCCTAAATTGAGGCCCTTTGTCCCACCTCCTGAAAACTCGTCCCAACGTACCCAAGCACCGGTTTTACACTGTTATAAACGTATAACTTCATGCTAAACATCTCGCTGACATGTAATATAAGTCTCTTCCAGTATATATACCTAGCTAATTGTGAGGATGCAACAAGTATTGGTGAAGTTCACGCAGGTTTAACAACAGCTAAACCAGTTAAGTTTTCATCCATATTGAGCTTAGACACATACTCTTTTGGTTCTTCCTTCTTTGCAGTTGGCAATCTAACAACTCTCTTACACCCTAAAAAGATATTTCTTAATTGCTTTCATTGACTTTTAAGAACTGAAGAAACTGATCTGTAAACATCATTCTTCATCACATCTTTTTTAACGAAATCCTGAAAAACTAAGCTATGCAAGGTACATAATGCATCTAGCGTACTAATATTTTTACCATTAGGACCATTAATGACCACTTTGTCTATCAATTCTGAAGCTTCATAAGTAACACTTGCAAAACTAAAGTTCTGATTTTCCTGTTGCACATTGCAACAGGGTTGTCCTGTTCATCAAAATTTCCTCTAGAACTTCCCTAACATTATTATACTTCTCATAATTTATATATGTTTCTCTTGAAGCACTATTTTTAATGCCTTTCCAGTCAATGTTCACCACAATTTGACTAACTCCACTTTTATCTGAGTCAATCAGAAGGAGGTAAATTTCAGAATGGAACGATAGGTCTTTCATTTCAATGATCTTTAAGGCATTTTACTTCAAGCTCTTTCATCCTTCTGAACCACTGTTTCGATGCATAAGCTTATCAAATACACCACCACACAGAATTTCTTGGAAAGCCTTTGCATCCCTCAATAGACCTTGCTCCAATTTCACCTCCACTTTGCACTAATTTTGATTTGAGACTCTACCTGCAATTAAATGTGGATCTATCTCTGCATTTGCAACATCATCATCTAGAACTACTTCGATCAAAGTGTAAAGTTGGAATATTTTTCTCATTATTACAATTTGATGGAAAAACAAGCTTGTATACTTGCAATGTTACTACATTTTGTTCCTCAGCCCAAGTACCAAACAATCCATATGCCTCAATGTTAAAATGTAACTCTTTCTTTTTGTTGCATCTCCACGTACAATGATTTTTTGGCATGAATTCATCATTTTTTCTTCTTCAGGTAGCACTTCTGTAACTAGCTAAAGATTACCATTGACAGCTCCAATTTTATGTAAATTTTTGCATGTCTCCAAGCATTCAAGTTGTTGTGCATGAAGAAGTTTTGCATTAAGATGTGTTGCAGGGATATTTGCCTAGGAAAGATGTATAATCTGATCTTGAATGAGAGAGACAAGAAATGAAACTACGAGTTACACTGGGACAAACAATAGCTGGTAGCTCAAAGCTGCAAGGTGTAATGTTGGAAAATGGGGATCTCTAGCCTAAGATATTATGTAAATGGAGCCCATATGTCTCTCTGAAACCACGGATACCAAAAGTTTCCGACCTCAAGCCAAGATTGCAGCAGTAATAGATAAAAATCTCATTACATCACATAGTTAGTGTCATGTCCCCCTCTAGCTAGAGTCATCATTCTAGCTATTGATTAGCCTATCATTGGACCCTCGTAGGCTAGTAGAGATGGATAGAGGGTCAATTCATTCAATGTTAATCTGATGGTTTGACTTTTGCAAAGCTCCGTGCCTTCAATTTGGTATGGAGAGGTTTCAAACTCCGTTTGTTTGAGTTTTGCTATTTTTAGCAACTTTTAGAGTGATAGAGATGGACCCCTGCTATTTTTTAAAATAATATTTGATCACATGAGAAATTATTATGCCAACTCCTGTTTCAGACTGCATGGCCAAATTCTCAATTTTGAGTGAGTTATTGCATTTCCAGTGGATTTCAGCATTAATTAATGATTTAATATTAAAGTTTAAACCAACTTTATATTAAATCACTTAAGTATGGGTCGAATTCTCATAGAATACGGCCAAACGAATATATTAAGTGGAGGGGAATATTAAATGTTGTTTCCTAAGTCTTAATCATTAAATTCATTTAATGATTATTTTCCAAAGCATTAAAGGGAAAAATCGCAGCTTTCCAACCATTGGCGATTTAGGGTTGGAAAGCTTATTTAAGCTTGCTAAGGAAGAAGAAAGAGTATTCATTGTTATTGCTATTAATCAATTGATTTGTCTTGAGCTCTGAGAAGGATTTCAGCTTCTGTCATTGGAGAACGTAGTTCTTCTGTGCATCTCCATTTGAGCTAGTGAAATATCTAGTGAATTTGGAATATCAGAGAGTTTCATTCAGAGACTCTGTTTGTGCTTCAACATTAGTCAGGAAGGAAGAAAACAGTTTTATTATTGCAGAATAAGGAGGAACAAGCTACAGCGGGTTTTCATACAAGTTGCAGCCCAAAAATGAGAGAATTGCAGCCTACAGGCAAATTGGCACAAATTCCCAAGGCCTGCGATTTTTATCTAAAAATCAAATAAATTATATATGGTGTGTGCTTGCTGGTTGAAGGTTAAAAGAAAAAGCAGTTGGATCAGATTAGGCATTACCGAGTTGGAAGAAAAGATTCTTGCAACAACTGGTGTACTCTTCTAGGTTCTTTTATGTATTTCATAGTTGTCTTTGGTGATCATATTCCAATAAAGGATTGTATGGATTTTTACTTGTATTTCATTAGAAAATAAATAGAAGTTGCAGCAGTATTTCAAATTGTTTCAGAATTTCAGATTATGGTATATTTTATTTTTGCTCTAAAAACTTGTGAAAACCTCAAAACAATTATAAACTTTTTAAACAAATATTGAGACAAAATAGCTTCAGCAATTAGAGCCTATTTAGAGTTCTTACATTGGTATCAGAGCAAAATCCTGCCATCCTAAGGGTTAGGGATTTTACATGTAGCCAGAAGAAGTTGGTCCTCACAGGTATTATACACGTAGGAGAGCCTTCCTCGAAGGTGAACAAGTTTTAGACAGGCAGTCGAGCACCATGGGTGACAAGCATGATCGTAACCCACCCAGGGTAAATAGGAATGATGAAGATCAGGAAACCAGAGAGTTTTTTCGAGCCATGGCTACAAGGCAGCAACAGGTAGCTCAGATATTGCACGCTCTTACCACTATGGTGGAGCGCATGAGCCCACCGGCAAGGCAAAATATGGATCGAGAGGATAACAAATGTGCTATAGGATCTCCACGGGCACAGAGGACACATTCTAGGATAGCAGAAAGGCCCACACGTCCTACCTTTGTTAGAGAGGAACTAGTACAGGAGCCAGCAGAGGAAACCGAGGATGAGACATTTGCAGACATCCTTATGGCCGCTAATGATGAATGGGAAATATTTGCACCACAGGTGCAAGAGAGGATGACTTTTGAGATGTTTTTGAACAAGAGAAGAGAACACTAGCGTGCAGTCAGACAAGAGAGGAGACCCAAGGGGCAGAATAATGAGTTGAAGCATGCTACAAGCAAGCTTACTTTGTCCACTTTTGATGGTAGTGGTAGATTGACAGTCCAAGCTTGGATCCACAAGCTTGAAAAGTTTCTAGCATTGAGGCCTATGACAGAGATTGAGGCAATAAAATATGTCACTTTACATTTGGAGGGAGTAGCACACGATTGGTGGTATCATGTGTTGATCACTCTTTAGCGCAATCAAGTGACTTCTTACAAGGACTTCGTGGACAAATTGGTTGAGAGGTTTGATAAGAAAGATCTAGAGGTCTACTTCTGAGACTTGGCACAGCTCAAGCAGACAGGGAGTTTAGAGTATTTCACTAATGAGTTTCAACGGTCCTCAGTTATGGTGTCAGATATATTAGAGAGGAGGTTGATAGCATTATATAGTAATGGCTTAACCGAACCAGTGAGAGGTTGGGTAAAGGCATTTGATCCTTTCACACTGAAGAATGCTATGAAGAAAGCCAGGAGTATGGAGCATGCAGCTCCAGTAAATAAATTTCAGTCCAAGGCAACCTCAAGCACGGGCAATAAACCATTCTTTAATAATGTTAGAAATAGGAAATACTGAGAGGGGGGGGTGAATCAGTATTTCACAAACTTTTACTTTTGCCCACTTATGGATATAACAGATTACTTTAAAGCATAAGAGACTAAATAGCATACATAATAGTAAATATAAAGAACTCATAACACATGATATGTTCTCGAGGAAACCCTGGCCAAGGGAAAACCCCGGTGGGGATGGTACCCACAAAGATCCACTAATCAAAAGTATCCTGTTAAGGATGTTGACCCTATTAGGAGTCTATTACAAACATATAGTGTATCAGTCCTGGTTAAGGGACTATAGGCCTTGTTAGAAGCCTCAACCCTGTTAGGAGTTGTAGATACAAAACTTGATTACCAGATGAGCTCAGTGCCCAAACAAGTAATACAAATGTTTACTGATTACAATATGGTACTGCTTACAACTTCGCATCAACAACTTTCGCCGCTATTATAATATACAACTATCACAAGTTACATTTCAAGTATGTTCGGTACATCTTTATACAAGATACAAACATAATATCTTTCTCCAGTCGGCTTCCACATCTTTATCCAAGAGTAACGATCTAGGATGTCGGCTCTTTATAATATTAAGTCATTATTTTGACAAGCAAAATAATCCCTTAATTCATTTACTAGTTCTGCCTTCAAAACTGCTCTGTCAACTATACTCTGTCATCGGTAAAACAATCATAACTTTGTCCGTACTGTTTGTACTCTTTTGCGCACTAAGATGGGGTATCCTTAGACACCATAGAGTCTATATTCAACTGCGCAAACTCTAATCATGCTCCAGTGAACGTCGCCAAAACAAACTGTATCGGATGCTCTGTCAAAAACACTGTTTCATACTTAGACAATTTTACTCTGCGATCTTCCATACTTACTTTCCAGCTTATGCAATCTTCATAGGGAACATATGTTGCCATAATGACAACATCCATGTACATACCTCAGCCAAATTGCCAATAAAGAAACCATAGAGAACTGAATTTAAAAATGAGAATAAAGATAAATCTTTTGCACCACTTGACAAGGAAACATTTAATGACTTGCGTAAGAAAAAATTATGTTTCTATTGCAAAGGACCTTATGACATGAGCCATGATTGTCCTTTAAGACCCAAGGGCAAAGCAAACAGAGTTATGTGGGCTTCTTATGAGGATTCTGATTCTGAAAATTCGGACCAGCAATCTGAAAATAAGGAATCAAATGAAGAAAAAGAAAGCACAGATGATGAAAAGTTGAACCAAATGACTATAGGTGATGAAAAGACTGAGGGTAGACTTAAGGAGGCCCGTCTCACCAGTGTACAGTAAGAGGGATCATTTAGAATGAGGAGTGTTGGCAGGGCAGCGAGTTATCACTTTACTTGATACAAGTGTCACTCATAATTTTATTGATTCCAAGGTTGGTTGAGAGGCGTCGGATTCAGACAGAGCATCTTGAGGGTTTGAGAGTGAGGGTAGCTAATGGCTACATCCTCAAATGTGATAGGAAGATTACAAGTCTACCCTTGAAGATTAATAACTTTGACCTCAAATTTGATTTTTATGTTCTAAACATTGGTGACACAGATTTGGTGCTTGGTATGACTTGGTTGCATGACATTAGAGTATTCACTCTCGATTTGAGAGATATGGAGATGAAATTCCAATCAGATGGGAAGACACGTATACTTAAGGCCATCCGTGACAATGAGTTTAGGATGATGTCTTGTAGACACATGGAGAGTTTGTTGAGACATGACCAGGTTGAGTGGGCAGCCCATTGCACTTCGATGCCATCACAAGGGTAGCAAAATCAGAATATCACCCAGACATACAAGAGCTGAGAATCAAGCATTATAAGGTGTTCAATGATATTCCACCAGGTAGACCTCCTGATAGAGGTATTGAGCACATCATTGAGTTGGAGGAGGGTGCCAAACCAATTATGATAACACCATATGGGCATCCAAAAAGATTGAAGGATGAATGTAAGAACCCCAATAGTTCTAACCAATGCAATTGATGATGTTTTCTTGAATTTTAAAAGTTTTTGCAATGTGAAAGTTATACAAATGAAGCAAATTGCAAGTACGATGAAATATAACTAATTAATGACAATTATGTCACTGCTGTTACAAATGTAATTTATTTATATTTTTACCCAGTTGTTCAAAATATACAAGCATATGACAAGTACAACAATATTTTGCAAAGATTCATACCTGGAATGAAGAATTCACCATTAATTTGTTAATCTAGGCACAAATAGTGACTGTTGTAGCTTTTTTTCAAACTATTGAATGTTTATTCAAATCTGAAAATGTATAATTTCTGCTCCTTAAAAGATAACGCAACCTCTATGTTTATTATGGTAGCTTCCTTGGATAATGACTGCTCACGAAACTCTTTCAATTTGCAGTTAAATGTCTTCAAATTGATCCCGAAATGATCAGATAGGACCCTTGTAAATGCACAAACCTCTAAAAGGCTAATGTAGAACAATGGCTAGCACAACCAGCAATCTCAATGCAATCTTTTAGCACCTCAAAGCTGAGTAATAATGACCTCCAAACTTGCAATGGCTCTTTGGAACCCTTGCTAGAGAAACTCATAAAATTCACCAAGTATTAAAGCACAAAAATGATCAATTCCATATATGAGAATGAGCTCTTAAGTCCCTTTTTATTCTTTCTTGTGAGAGCTCAAACACATTTCTTAACAATGTGGGATAAAAGATATACTTTTATTCTTTTTCATAATTCATTTACTCCAATACTTTAATTAATACCTTGGCTTAAACTTCCATGAATTAATTAAATAAATGGTCCCTTCCCATGATAACGCAACCCTCAACTTAAGTGAAATTATAAAGCTAAATTATAACTTTATAATAAACCATTTAATGATTTAATAATACTTTGGCCGCCAAAATAATAATAACTCCCAAAATATTTATCCTTTTAATATGTCGTCTGAAATAGGAGTCACCTATTATTTCCCCATGTGACCAATGTACTTTCCAAAAATAGAAAGGGTCCTTCTCGAATGACATCAAGCTTACTATAAATAGTAATCGTGGCAAAAGTATAGCAAATGAAGTCCAAATGACACCAAACGAAAGCCAAACCAAAGCATACTGAATCTTGAAGTAGATGCCCATTGAAAGAGACCCTCTGTCCATCCTCATTAGCCTACAACAGTCACATGATAGGCTAATCCATCCATAGTCATGGTCACACTAAAAAGGGGACATTACAGTCCTCCCCCCCCAAGATTGATTGTCCTCAAGCAATCATAGGAATCAAAGAAACACAATGATCCACCCGGATCCCAAGGATAAATATGCATAATGTCCCTAGCGTCACCTTCAAACTCCTGTGATGATAACTCTATCCACAATGTTATCCTGAACATACTGTCAGCATGCCAACCATAGAGACTCACACATCCCATAGTGCTGAACTAGTCACTACCTGGATCCCAATAGAGATGAAACTCACAACCATCCAAAACAAAGAAAAATGGATGTTCAAAACCATTTGGCAAACCAAAGCTACCTACACATGCTGCCAATTTGCTCTGAAGATGAAGCCCATCTGTGCAACAAGGACAATAACTCCCAAAAAAACTGGACCGGAACTCAGATATCCATCCTCTACAAAACCGTCATGGATATGATCCTGCAAGTGGCCCTCTACAAACTTGCAGTATCTAACCCCATCAACTGCAGATGGAGTAAACCCATCCCATAAAGGATGATACAACCTAGGAGCCAACCCACACTGACGTGCAACCAAATCCTCAACCGGTGGGTCAAAAGAGAAATGATGAACGCTCATCACTATGTAATCACGGTGAAATGCTCCAATCTCTGATAGAGGCTCATCAACAACAATCTGAGAATCACGAGATGACTCCAATCTCTGACTTTGAACAACTGATTGTGTAGGATTCTGGGAAACCCTCTCAACAACCCCAACCACAAAGTCCTCATGGGGAAGCATTGTAGTCAAGGTATCTACAATCTTTCCCACTAACAGCTGAATACTGCGAGAACCCCGGATGAGAGTACCCTCAGAAGCTCCGAATGGTCCCTCTTGCAATTCCAGACTCTCAAGTAGATGCTCCATAAATAACTTTGTGCAGTAGAAATTATATGAAGAAGCATCAACCTACTCCCCTGCAACCCACAGCTGATCCCTCTGAAACTATGGCACTACCAACTGTCTATCGCTATCAGCTGTATGAGATGAAGTAATAGATTTTCTTCCAGCAGAAGGAAACAAATCCCCATGAAAGCTCGTCTCCAAATCAGATGATACCCTACCCAAGTCTTGTGAAGAAGAGAGAGTAGTATCAGAAACTGACACAACTTTTTGAAGAATCCACTACTATCACATCAGGACTCAATAACCTGTTTCGCATCATCTGTCAGCGTGCTAACAACTTGAGAACCCAATACTACAAAAATCTCTCTATAATCCTCCACTGAAGCACTCACCTCCTCTGTGTCTACTACATCTAACCCAAGGATGGATGTAACTATGTCTCTAGCACATCCATCACTGCCAACTGTGGAAGCTAACTCACCACCAACCACAACTATATGTAACTAAACTGGCTCTATGGATGGCAAAGACTGTATTCGCTCCAATTGCACAGTCACCTCTCCGAACTGCAACTACAACTCCTGAAGAGCCCACTAAGTTCCCTCTAAAGCCTTAGAATTCGTTGTGAGCTCCTGAGTAAGCTCACTCACCTCCTCTTTATTCATCAGTGCCTCATATGTCGTACTCCCCCACTCAACTAAGTGATCTCGGTTGGCTACCAACTGTAAATAATCTCGTCTCAAAATCCTGACAGCCTCATGCAAGGAATGAATCTCTGTCAGGGAAAGGTAACCACCATTGTGTTCATCTGTCACAGGAGCACCCCAACCATAAACAGCCAACAACTGACGAGTGGCATCAAAATGCTCGAGAGTAGAAGTAATATCTCTCTCACCAACTCTCAACTGGCTAGTCACATGATGACTCTGCACAACTCCCCTCAAGATCACTATATCTCTGTGTACTATCATCCGAGCACACATCTACAAACTGAGTACTGACATCGAACTCATCCTCATCTACCCCCGAGAATGCAGCTACTGAATCCGACTCATCACAATCATCAGCTACCTTGTCCTCTGCAACCACCTGACAATCCAAATCCTGGGACCCATCCTCACTCACTAACAACTCAAAGTCCTTCCCCAGAGTTTGATAAATCAAGCATGACTCGCTGCAGGTAGAGTCATCCTCACAAGTAATCAAAGAAGTAACCTCATCTAAAGAAGTGGAAGCACTGGCAGTAACAAACTCCTACCACTCGTATGCTTTCCCAACCTCATCTATGAGTCCCTGTGACAGGATCTTGGGACCCACCACCACCGGATGAAAACGCTGAGTCCACACCCAAAGTCTGGTATAAAAAGTCAGAAACACTGCAGCACCCATCATCCTCACTCTCAACATCAAAGGTATCCGCGATGCTACTATCAACATCATCTATCTAAAACCCCTTTGCTATCTCTGGCTGCATAGATGACTCAATGTCATCGCACGAATCACCTACACTGTGGCATGAATCTATGTCACCTGACTCATCTGTAACACTCCCATCATGAGTGTCATCACTGGGTAGCTCCATGCTCGCATTCTCCATACAGGAAAAGACCGTTGTCTCCTACATTGACTCCACATTGCGACTGTTGTCATAAACATCAGATTTGTCAGAGCTCATATACTCCTCGCAATCCTCAAAGATAACACCATCATCTATGGTGTCAAAATCCATAGTGGTATCTACAACATCATCCACTCTCACCCTATCCACAACATCAACAACACGCTCAGGATGTTGAAACTCAGTACCACTATCTGTCAATGAGACGGGCACATCCACATATCCCTAAAAAAAGTCTCCACCCGCCGGTGTGCAAATAGGACTAGTGGCTGACCTACTAAGAACGGGACCATCTCCACAATGATCAATGGCCCCTGAAAACTCATCGTGTAGATTTCTAGATATCTCACCTACGAGAACATCTTGTTTTTCTTCATGTAGTCCTCGTGGGGAAGACTTCCTGAAGAAGGAAACCATGAAACTAGTTGCCCTGTCAACAATGGTCGGATCTGCAAGTTGGACTTTTAGCTTTTCTTGTGTTTGCCTCAATTTCTCCATTTCATTTTCCAAGGAACTTGATTGTTTCCTAAACCGTGACACACTGCTCAACTGGTTTCCATATTTACTTGGTTTTCTATATTTATCCATGGCTGAAAAATAAATCTAGAGTGCTAGTCACTCCAAACAAATGTGTGAGCTCAATAATTTTCAACCCAATAGGATGGCAGGAAACTGCTTTGATAGCACTGTAAGAACCCCAATAGTTCTAACCAATGCAATTGATAATGTTTTCTTGAATTTTGAAAGTTTCTACGATATGAAAGTTATACAAATGAAGCAAATTGCAAGTACAATTAAATATAAATAATTAATGACAATTATGTCACTGCTGTTACAAATGTAATTTATTTATATTTTTACCCAGCAGTTCAAAATATACAACCATATGACAAGTACAACAATACTTTGCAAAGATTCATACCCGGAATGAAGAATTCACCATTAATTTGTAAATTTGGGCACAAATGGTGACTGCTGTAGCTTTTTTCAGATTATTGAATGTTTATTCAGATCTGAAAATGTATAATTTCTGCTCCTTAACAGATAACGCAGCCTCTATGTTTATTATGGTAGCTTCCGTGGATAATGACTGCTCACAAAACTCTTTCAATCTGCAATTAAATGTCTTCAAATTGATCCCCAAATGATCAGATAAGACCCTTGTAAATGCACAAACCTCTGAAAGGCTGATGTAGAACAATGGCTAGCACAACCAGCAATCTCAGTGCAATCTTTCAGCACCTCAAAGATGAGTAATAATGGCCTCCAAACTTGCAATGGCTCTTTGGAACCCTTGATAGAGAAACTCATAAAATTCACCAAGTATCAAAGCACAAAAATGATCAATTCTATATATGAGAATGAGCTCTTAAGTCCCTTTTTATTCTTTCTTGTGAGAGCTCAAACACATTCCTTAACAATGTGGGATAAAAGATATACTTTTTTTCCTTTTAATAATTCATTTACTCCAATACTTTAATTAATACCTTAGCTTCAACTTCCATGAATTAATTAAATAAATGGCCCCTTCCCATTATGACTCAACCCTCAACTTAAGTGATATTATAAAGTTAAATTACAACTTTATAGTAAGCCATTTAATGATTTAATAATAATTTGGCCAACAAAATAATAACTCCCAAAATACTTATCCTTTTAATATGTCATCTAAAACAGGAATCACACCTATAATTTCCCCATGTGACCAAATGCACTTTCCAAAAATAGAAAGGATACTCGAATGACATCAAGCTTACTATAAATAGTAAACGTGGCAAAAGTATAGCAAATGTAGTCCAAATGACACCAAACAAAAGCCAAACCAAAGCATACTAAATCCTGAAGTAGATGCCCACTGAAAGAGACCCTATGTCCATCCTCATTAGTGTTGTCGGGATATTTGGATGTACGGGTTATCCTATTAATAAAGTATTATGTTAGCCTTGGTCGTTAGTGACCGACAGGTTAGACAGTTCCGTCACGACGCTTCGGTTGTGGCCCTTCGGATAGTTTATATACCCTCTCGGAGGATGGACACGGGGGATATTATGGTATGATCATTATGATGTAAATGTACTTGCCAGTTTGGAATGATTAATGAAAGTATTTATTATTCTATGATATATTCTGTGTTTATTATATTTCCTATACTATGTTTGTGCAATACTAAGTTTACCCCAGCGGGCAAACGTCTGGCGTCGTTGCCAAATGAATCTGGCAAGTGACGGAATGAGTGGACGGATGGGAATACCATTGGAAGAGAATATCAATGTGAGGATGAATGAGGACAGAATCATTGCATAAACTTTATGCCTAATCAATTGAATAAAAATAGAAATTTAAAGGAGGAGCTCGAGGAGGAACAAGTCGCCAGACAAGCCGTACTCGCACAGTAGCAAGCCGAGCGAAGGGAGAGATTCAGAAGGCGCGTCGAAGGACTATCGAAGGGAGTAAGTGAAGGTGAGCATCTAGAGGAATCTAACCGAGAGGCCGAAAGAAGTGACATGGACTGTCTGGAGGAAACAAGGAGCTTGTTTGGGTCCTTAACCTTAACCCCACGGACGAAAGCAAGAGAAGCCCGAAGGAAGGAAGAAGAGGAAGCCGCACGGAGGGAGGCTCAGGAAACCGTTGCCACCAAGAGTATCGAAGTGATAGATGGGCACGGGGATCACAGTAGCACACCAGGCTTGGACAGTTCCAATAGTTCGGGGACATCAAGCGATACGGTACCGAACAATTCCGGAAGACCAATGCCGGTAGTACCATCCCAGCCTGTAACAAAACCGGTGCTGCAAACACAGTCGGCACCTAGAAAAGTAACCATGGCGACACAGAGAAATTGCCCAAATTTCATGACGACGGAAAGGACGATCTAGCACGACACTGCCGTACGTGCGAAACCATCTGGTCAGCCAACGGGGTTACCGACCAGGACAAATGGATGAAGCAATTCCCTACCACACTGAGACAAGTTGCTATTGACTGGTACTCAAACTTGGATAAAACCAAGATAACCACGTGGGACAAACTAAAGAAGGGATTTGAGAAGGAGTTCCGGCTCCTCAGGGATGACAACAAGATAGTCTCACAAATCTACGAAAGGAAACAAGGTAAGAAGGAAACCGTACGAGCTTAATGCCGCCGACTAAAGGAGCTAGTCGGGAAGATAGAAAGCCAACCAGCAGATGGCTTAAAGAAGAGATGGTTTGTTGAGGGCTTGAACTCCAAGTTCCGATGGAAGATGAAAATAGTACCTCCGACATCCTACGACAATGCATATAACCAAGCCATGGACCTGGAAAGTGAGAACAAAATGTCAAAAAAGAAGAACAAATCCTCGTCATCAGACGATGACACTTCCAAAGAAGATAGCAGCAATGATGACCAACCGAAAAAGAAAGTTATGGCACTCCAAAAAGACATGGACAGAATGCTAAAAGAATTTAAGTCAATGAAGGAGAATATGAGTAAGGATGATGAACTCTGGTGCACGGAGCGTAAAGAAAGTGGCCACATGAAGGCTGCCTGTCCCAAAAAGGCATTCTGTGACATCTACCAAATTATGGGACATTCCACAAAGGAATGCCCATATAACATGAAGACACGACACCAGCAAGTGCTCTTTACACAAGAGCAACTATCCACATCAGGAACGACAGAACCAAACAATAATGCATCTTCAGGGGGTTACCAAGGCAACCGACGAGGCAGACGAGGGAACAATAATTATTCCACCCATAATAGGGTCCAGTACGATGCGAAGGGACACCCAATGATCCAATGTAGGGCATGCAACCAATGGGGTCATTACGCAAGCGAGTGTAATAATAATGACACCCCTTAGCAGCTGTGTCGGTGGTGCGACCTTGGTGACCATGAAGATGCCAATTGTCCTAAGTCTGGCGTAGGGACCAACCTACTGGATATTGAAGGAAACACAAGGATAAAAGAAGCGGTATTGGCTCTTACCCAAGGGCAAGCGAAGGAAGCCAGGTACCCCCATACGGAGAAACAAAGGATGCTGGAAGCAGGACTCTACAGCACAGACACGGAACGGAACATTGTACGGCAGATGCTCCAACTAGAGGTACCTGTGAAACTCCAGGACCTCCTACACACCATGCCACATTTGGGGACAGTCCTACTGGGCACAAAGGTCGGCCAAACCAACAAGAAGCACACGGACACTTCCATACCCGGAGGCTCCGCAACGGATCCAATGCTGCTAGCCGTCAATAATGGCAGACACCCAACCGTTGTGGATACGGGCATTCTCAGCACTATTCTAACGAACACCATAATAGATGGTGGTTCTAGAGTAAACGTCCTACCCGAGGACACATGGAAAAAATTAGGGAAGCCTACCCTGTGGCCACCAACATTTAATCTGCTAGGTGTCGATCAACACGAGATTAAACCCCTCGGAACGTTGATGGCACAACCAGTTACGGTGGGTGCACAACCATTTGTACTTGACTTCGTGGTCATCCCACTTAAGCAGAAGGGGTATGACGCCATCCTGGGCAGAGGATGGCTAGTGGCGGCAAAGGCAAACCATAACTGGAAACGGAATACACTCTTGATGGAAAATGGAGGCAGGAAATTTACCATTGATCTCCGGACCTAGTAGGTGAGTGAGGAACTTGCCTCTTCCTCAGGGTCAGAATCTAAAGGGGAAAACGACCCACGAGACGAAGAAGGAATGGAATGGAACCGAATAGTGAAGGCGTGCTAAGATTGGGAGAATACACAGAGGATGATGTAGATTCACTGAACAGTCTCGTCCACTGGCAAATAGAGGATTACGAACTCTTTCGACCAGCGTGCAATGTACTAAGTGTTGAGGAGGTGTCGGAAGCATTTCCCTCCGAGTACAGTGAATACAACAAAGGGGATGAGAAAGTAAGCGAAGTCCCAATGCATAAATTTGATAAGCAAAACCCCATGAAGAATAAGGAGTCGTCTGTCAAACCAATGCATCTGGGAAAGAAAGAGGAACCTAAGCTCATTCCTATTGGCCACAATTGGAATCTTGTGTGGAAGACCGCAGCCTTCAAAATCTTTATTCTCCTTCTTCTTATGTACAGGCAAGAGACCGTAGTCCCTGTAGAATTTATGGTTCCAAGCTTTTGGATCGCCATTGAAAACAGACTCGGTGACAGGGAGAGGGAACGACTACACACTCTGTGGACTCTCGACGAACGCATACATGACGCCAGCAACGGGACCAAATTGAAACCTTCCTCGGAGAGGATGAACCCGAAACGAGGGACAAAGCAATCGAGAGGATGGAAACAGACTCGAGAGGTCAGGCAGGCGACTCGAGAGCCGCCCCTATGGGTGACGAGAGAAGCATCCAGACGATAATGATAAAAAAAAAAGAACAAATAAAAAAAAGAAATAAAAAAAATTTTAAAAAAAGAGAATAAAATAAAATAAAAAATCGGAGGACACTGCACAGTCGTATGGCCACATGGCAGAAATCTTTTACAAAACGAAGGGAAAAAAAGACCGTACGGCCTCTGTAGAAGACGCCCCGAGGAGAAAAATGTACCGTACGGCCTTATAGTAAAAGAGAAGGAACACCGAACGATGCTTGCCGTACGGTATATAGCCGTATGGTCAAGCCACAATACAGCAAAAGATGCTGCAGGAAAAGGAACACTGTCGTACAGCATTGAAGTCTTGGCACCAAGCAAGGCGAGGACGACACCGTACGGCACAACTATAGTCGAAGACAAATCTCAAACCATATGGCCAAACAGTTTATTGAAGCACCGTACGGTATACGGCTACAGCATCCCGTCACTGTACGTCAGAAGGCAGTCAAGACGTCGTATGACATCCGTGCCAAGAAGTCAGAGAACACACGTAGCGTACGGTCCAACAGCAGCCGAAAGTGATTCTAGAACCGTACGGCGAAGAAGATTTATAAAGCACTGTACAGTGTGCGGACTTAGCATCCATCACCGTGCAGCATCAAATAGAGTACCATACAGCTACGGGAAGTTAAGAGAGAAGGTACGGTCACTTTGTTTTGAGGACCATATATATTGTTCATACGGCAGAGAAATAAACAAAAGAGAGTTTGTACAGCTGAGGAACAAAACACGCGATGAATTTGACAGACGGGTATTGACGGCAAGGAGTGGCAGCAACGAGGAGAAGGTTCTCAAAAAAAAAACGACAACAAATCAAAACAGTTCACAGTGAATAACGTATGGTACCGAAGGGAAGGACATAAAGACGTAGTGAAGAAAACATAAGCACCTAGCAGAAAAAAGTATGGGATCGGAAGAAAATCAAAAAAATGGTGTGTTCCATGGACTTCTGTGTGCGTTGCCCCCTAGACCCCCAGTCAGTTCAGTTATCAGCCTTTGGAGAGTGGGACCAGTTGATGAGACCCAGAGCTGCTGCAGGCGTGGACAGTTTGCATGCCAGAAGTGGAGAGAGCACTGGAGCAAGCCTTTCAAGAGGGGTACTACGCTTTGAGGCACTCGGAGTAGGTGTTGGTTGGACGTGAGACTGTCTTGGTGGATGCACAGAGAGCTCGAGAGGAGCTGACCACCCGGTTGGAGGTAGTAGAGGGACACTTGGCTCAACATACCCAGGAGTTGGAAGCGGCAAAGGCAGTGCGGGTGGCTATCGAGGTCAAATTGGCTAGGGAGACAGTATTGTGTTAGCGGAGGCTACAGCTAAAACGTGTTTTTTGGAGACCAGTTTGGTGTAGGCACAAGAGGAATGTGATGTGACGGAAAAAGAACAACGATGCAACATTGATAGGGAGGGCGGCACTTCAACTTTTTCAGGGATGCCCTCAACCCCTTCTCTTCAGTGATTTTCTTATTCTATGTAGTGTATTTCATCTCCCTGTTGTTGTAAGTTGTCGGAGACGACTTGTTTTTTTTTTGGGGGGGGGGATGATGTTGTCGAGATATTTGGATGTACGGGTTATTATATTAATAAAGTATTATGTTAGCCTCGGTCGTTAGTGACCGAGAGGTTAGACAGTTCCGTCACGACGCTTCGGTCATGGCCCTTCGGGTAGTTTATATACCCTCTCGGAGGATGGACACGGGGGATATTATGGTATGATCATTATGATGTAAATGTACTTGCCAGTTCGGAATGATTAATGAAAGTATTTATTATTCTATGATATATTCTGTGTTTATTATATTTCCTATATTATGTCTGTGCAATACTAAGTTTACCCCAGCGGGCAAACAATTAGCCTACAAGGGTCACATGATATAGGCTAATCCATCCATAGTCATGGTCATGCTAAAAAGGGGACATTATAATGAAATAGAAAAGACCATCAAGGAGTTACTTGTCATGGGCCATATTAGACCAAGTAAATCTCCTTTGGCTTCTTTAGTGGTACTAGTGAAGAAGAAATATGGCATACTTAGGATGTGCATTGATTACAAGGTCCTCAACAGAAAAACAATTAAAAACAGGTATCCCATCCCTCAGATAGATGAGTTTCATGGCGCTTGCTTCTTTTCAAAGATCGATTTGAGATCAGGATATCATCAGATCCAAGTTAGAGAGCAAGATGTAGAGAAGATAGCATTTAGATGTCATTGTGGCCACTTCGAGTTTGTAGTTATACCATTTGGGCTAACTAATGCTCCAACTAATTTTCAGTCCACAATGGACGGGGTCTTTCAGCCTCAGTTGAGGAAATTTGAGTTGGTCTTCTTCGATGACATCCTTGTTTATAGTATGACATGGGATGAGCACTTGTGACACTTGAACACAGTGTTGGGCATTTTGAGCAGAAAGTCCTTGTATGCAAAAGAGTCAAAATGTGATCTGGGATTGTCATAGTTGTATTTGGGTCACATTATCAATGCACAAGGCATACGCATGAATCCTGAAAAGATTTGTGCTATCATTGAGTGGCCTACTCCAATGAACCTTACACAATTGAGAGGATTTTTGGGTTTGTGCGGGTTCTACAGGATATTTGTCAGCGGATATTCCAGGCATGCAGCACCCTTGACAGACTTGATGAGAAAAGGGGCTTTCTTGTGGACTCCTGAGGCACAAGAGTGTTTTGATAAATTCAAGGAGTTGATGACTTCTTGCCCAGTATTGGCTTTGCAAGATTTCAACAAACCATTTGAGCTACATTGTGATGCATTTGGGGAGGGTGTTAAAGCGGTGCTTATGCAGGACAAGCACCCAATTGTTTATGAGAGTAGGAAGCTCAAGGGACCTGAGAGGAGCAAATTCAGGCAGTACTTAGAGGGTAGCAAATTTTGCAAAAAAGCAATCTGAAACATTTCTTGGGGCAGCGAGATCTTAATGATAGGCAGCAAAAATGGGTAAGTAAATTACAGTCATATGATTTCGACATTACCTATTTCAATGCAACACAGAATGTTGTAGCAGACGCCTTCTCACACAAACCTCATTTGTACATGATGACAGACATATTTGAGGATTGGAAACAATTGATCCTTGCAGAGTATGCAAAGGATACATGGGCATCAGGATTTATAGATGGAGTTGTTAAGGACAGTGACTATACCCTTGTTGATGAGTTTATTGTTTACAAAGGGCACATTTATTTGGTTCCGGGATCAGAGGTGAGGAGGATGGTGTTGAGGACTTATAATGATTTGCCTATGGCAAGTCATCTTAGTTTTTACAAGACTTATCGGCAGATTAAAGAGCGTTTTTCTTGGAAAGGGCTCAAAGCTAAGGTGTTGCAGTATGTTAGAGAGTGCCGCACCTACCAGCAGAATAAGCAGGAAAACTCTTACCCAGCCGGTTTGTTACAACCACTTTTGATTCCTGACAAGAAATGGGAATGCTTGTCTATGGACTTCATCACAGGACTGCCAAGAGCTTAGGGAAGAGACTGCATATATGTTGTTGTTGATTGGCTTACGAAGTTTGCCCACTTCTTTTCGATTATGGCTACATACACTACTACAGAGGCGACAGAGTTGTTCTTTCGTGAGGTATTCAAGTTGCATGGCTTACCTCGGAGCATAGTCAGTGACATGGACAACGGGTTTATGAGTCACTTCTGGCAAGAGTTATTCAGATTGTGTGGAACAAGCTCACTCTGAGTACTAGTTACCACCCCCCGAACAGATGGACAAACTAACATAGTCAACAAATGGGTGGAGGGATACCTCGGGAACTACATAGCAGGGCAGCAGAAGGCATGTGTTAAGTGGATTTATCTGTGTGAGTATTGCTATAATTCCACTTATCACATGTCTATCCAGATGTCACCTTTCATGGCATTATATGGATGTCAGGCACCAAATTTCATGGATCTATTGTTGACCGATAGTAGAGTGCCTAGTGTTGGAGATTTGCTACAAGAGAGCCAAGACATTGTAAAGGCTCTTAAGGAGAACATAACTAAGGCACAAAATCAGCAGAAGCAGTATGCAGATCAAAAGAGGACTGAGAAGACTTTCGAGGTAGGGGATATGGTCTATTTCATGCTGCAGCCTTATCGCCAGTTCACTCTCAAAAAGAGTGGTGCCGAGAAACTTAAGCCATGGTACTATGAACCCTTCAGGGTGATCAGTAGAGTTGGTGCGGTGGCTTATGAGTTGGATTTGTCGGCAGAGAGCAGAGTCCATAAAGTTTTTCATGTGTCACGTCTCAAAAAGGCGTCAAGACATCAGATTGTTCCTTCTACAGTGCTTCCACCCTTGGATGATGAGGGGAAGTTGGTTTTAGTGCCCGAGGCTATCATTGAGTTTAGGGAAAAGAATTTGCGGAGGCGTACTATCAAGGAGTACTTGCTGAAATGGAAGGACATGTCGGTTGAGGATGCTACTTGGGAGAGTGAGGAGATTTTACAGCATCCAGAGTTGAGATTGCTTGAGGACAAGCAATTTTTGAAAGAGCGGGCAGTGATGTCCCCCTCTAGCTAGAGTCATCACTTTAGTTATTGATTAGCCTATCATTGGACCCTCATAGGCTAGTAGAGATGGATAGAAGGTCAATTCGTGCACGGGGGAGATATGTTTATCTGATGGTCCAACTTTTGCAAATCTCAGTCCCTTCCATTTGGTATGGAGAGGTTTCAAACTCCGTTTGTTTGAGTTTTGCAATCTTTAGCAACTTTTAGAGTCATAGAGATGGACCCCTGCTATTTTTAGAAATATTATTTGATAACATGAGAAATTATTATGTCAACTCCTGTTTCAGACAGCATGGCCAAATTCTCAGTTTTGAGTGAGTTATTGCATTTCCAGTGGATTCTAGCATTAATTAATGATTAATGATTTAATATTAAAGTTTAAACCAACTTTATATTAAATCACTTAAGTATGGGTCGAATTCTCATAGAATGGGGACAAATGAGTATATTAAGTGGAGGGGCGAATATTAAATGTTATTTCCCAAGTCTAACTCATTATATTCATTTAATGATTATTTTCCAAAACATTAAAGGGAAAAAGTGCAGCTTTCCAAGCATTGGCGATTTAGGGTTGGAAAACTTATTTAAGCTTGCTAAGGAAGAAGAAAGAGCATTCGTTGTTATTGCTATTGATCAATTGATTTGTCTTAAGCTCTGAGAAGGGTTTCAACTTCTGTCTTTGGAGAACGTAGTTCTTCTGTGCATCTCCATTTGAGCTGGTGAAATATCCAATGAATTTGGAATATCAGAGAGTTTCATTCAGAGACTTTGTTTGTGCTTCAACAATATTGTTTTTTCAGCAGTCAGGAAGGAAGAAAACAGTTTTATTATTGTAGAATAAGGAGGAACAAGCTACAGTGGGTTTTTATACAAGTTGCAGCACAAAAATGAGAGAATTGCAGCCTACAAGCAAATTGGCGCAAATCCCAAGGCCTGCAATTTTTATCTAAAAATCAAATAAATAATATATGGTGTGTGCTTGCTGGTTGAAGGTTAAAAAAAAAGCAGTTGGATCAAATTAGGCATTACCGAGTTGGAAGAAAAGATTCCTGCAGCAACTGGTGTACTCTTCCAAGTTCTTTTATGTATTTCATAGTTGCCTTTGGGGATCATTTTCCAATAAAGGATTGTATGGATTTTTACTTGTATTTCAATAGAAAATAAATAGAAGTTGCAGAAGTATTTCAAATTGTTTCAGAATTTCAGATTATGCTATATTTGCTTTTTTCTCTAAAAACTTGTGAAAACCTCAAAAAAATTATAAACTTTCAAAACAAATATTGAGACAAAACAGCTTCAGCAGTTAGAACCTGTGAAGGGTTCTTACAATGAGCTTTAAAAGAACCCTAGAATGTTTAATAAGAACTCCCAAAAGTTATAAATTCAAAATCTTGTGAACAGCAAAATTATCTTTAAAATTCATTTTAAATTGCTGTTAGATTTTTCTATACACAGTTGTACAGTTTGTGACAAGAAAATACAATAGTAGTGTCACATTTTTTAGTAGATATCCAGCACTGGAAGGAAACGTGGTTTAAAATTGTTCGATCCTTTTTCTAGGAATCTATTAATGGAATGCCTCATCGCATTCTCATTGATTACTAATAAAGCAAACACTTCTAAAAGTTCACTCAAGACCCCATAGCTCAGAACTCCATGTTTGTATGAATAAAACTTGATTTTCTCAGAAGTGACTAATAGCTGCCAGGCAGACCTCGGTAAAAATCTCGCACATTAACCACTAGAGTAGGTCCTTGTTAATTAAAGTGTAATCCAGTCACGAGTGTTAATATTAGCAGTTATGCTCTGGCAAAGAATAGAGCTGAGTGTGCTCTCTCAACTGGACATAGTGCAAACAAAATGGCACCATTTCCAAGAAGCAATCGTCTCACCAGTTGTTTATGTATGTATATATTTGTGCAAAGGAGATGTCCTTAATAATGTTTTAGGTTTCACTTTCAGTTTAGTTTTACATTAGCTTTTAGATTGGTATTGGAGAAGAGTTCAAATATGTTTTTAAATTACAAATATTTGTTCATACAAAAAAAAATAGACTATTATTACTATCTAATATATTTTAATTAAGATTTTAATTATAATATTTTTTAAATTTATATAACTTTCTGCAATTTTTAGTTAACTTTTAATATTTTTGATTTTTAATTTGATATAACATATTTGCAGAAAACTTAAAAGTGAAGATTTATATTATTTGAATTTACTCATGATTTTTTCCCCAAATTTTAAAGATTCCCACATTTTTCCCACTGAACTTGAACATGAACCTTGAGACATAGGTTCTATCTACTTCTATATAAACTAATACAGTGCTCCATCGGGAGTTAAGTGTCAATTTATAATTTTTATGACAATTTCAAAGACCTTAATGTTAGAAAAAATGAGAAAAATATATTTTTTAGATTGAAGATCAAACATAACGATTCCAATATAACTTCCTAATATCTTTCCACCAAACTTGAACACAAAGACAAACACAAACCTTGTGACATAGGTTCTATCTACTTCCATATAAACTAATACAGTGCTCCATTGTCAATTAGGTGTCATTTATAATTTTTTGACAATGCCAAAGACAAACCTTGTGACATAGGTTCTATCTACTTCTATATAAAGTTATAAACTAATACAGTGCTCCATTGAGTTGAGTGTCATTTATAAATGTTGGATAATGCCAGACACCTTAATGTTAGAGAAAATGGGAAAAATATACATTATAAATTGAAGATCAAATCTAACCATTCCAAGAAAGAATGTAAATAATTACCTGCAAGTGTTTTCCTAATTGCACTTCCACTTCAGCACCAATGGAAAGATTGGCAAGCGATTTGAATAAATCTACTGTAGGATCAAGAGAAAGTAGATTTGGAATCTGTGGAGCTGATACAAGTCTCCACCGTGCTTGCCCAAACTCTCTGCTAACTTCTATTCTTGGCATCAAATTTTCAAGAGTAGCTGCTGCCAACTTCTGGAAGGCAAGTTGGCCATCACCTTCCAACAAAGATTCTGCTAACTGACTTTCAAAGACTCGAGCAGCCTGCATTAGGACCTCTCCTTCGTTAAAATAAGTATCTAACAAACTATTTGCAGAGCGAAATAAGGTTACAAAGATCATTGGAGAACAACACACAATTCTAACTTCTAAGAGAAATTATTTTCTCAGCCTCTTTTTGTAACTTCTAAGCAAGCAACCATACAAATAAGCAGGGAAAAAAGTTATTTAATCCAATTTCCAGCTCATATATTAATCCAACAGAATAAAATCTGGGCTCTGTTATTAAATTTTGTTTTTAAGCCATTTGCATTTACTCCCTCAACAATATGCTAAACTTCAGTCATTATTTGCACTATACTGAAATCAATGATGAAAAATCATTCCATATTGTTTTAGAAGAGAAATTTATGTCTAGTGTTAGTTCATCTGTTGTAAAATTTAGTTCTTCTATTGTGAAATCATGTCGTGCATACTGTTAGTTCCTCTTTGCAAAGGGACACGCTTCATTCTCTATTCTAAAGTGCCAATGCTTTCAGCTACATCTCCAGAGTATTTATTTGAAGAGAAGCCTCATCAACTCAATGATTAAGTCCATTAAGTTCTATTTGTTAGTGCTATGATATGCACCTTTCACTGCAACACAAAAAAGGAACACCATGCAAAGATAAACCTTGCTTCTAATTACAAAGGGAAGTTCTTTGTAACACAAAATAAAACAAATCCTTAAAACACAAGGATAGGACCTCTATTTTTTTACTGATGTACAATTTGATTCGGGAAGTTTTGAATATGCATTGCAAAAAGTAACTAGCTAGCTATCTTATAGTTCTTGAGGAAGGGCACAAGGCTTAACAAGACTTTTGCTCAAGATGAGAAATTTTGTCCTTTTACTTACTTAAAGCAAACAATGTATACCAACTATTAAATGCTCTTTCCACCTTAAAGCAGAGACCAAAGAGTGTGAATACAACACAAAGATTGAATTGGTTTAAACAAAGGATTCACACAAGATTAAGCAAATCATATGGAAAAAACACTACATGTAAAGCTGCAACCCTACTTTAAAGAGATTGGCAATAAAAAGCCTACAATTCTTAGATAAGGCAATTTGATTTACCTAGGTCCTAAACAATACATACACAAGATTATAAAACATTTGAACAGTGATTTTAGCAGCAAAATAGACATGAAAATTCCATTCCTTTAGTACTAAGTGCTAATGGCACTTGTAAATTTTTACAAAATTTTCAATGATAAATAATAAAAAAACTAGCTAAAACTTGTACAAAAAAGAAAACTTTTTGTACAATTTTGTTCACAATCATAACTCCAAATCAGGAAATCTTCAGATTATACTTCCTAAGGATAACTGTAAACTGAAAATTGACCTTCTAGAAGGCTATATAAAAACAGCCATTATAAAAATAGACTTCCAAGAATATGGTTATCTTCTAAAAAATGGCAATGTCTGAAAAAAGCAAACACTATAAAAAGTTTGGGCAAAAATAATGAACCTAAAATGTGGCTCCTAGTGACAATTTTAATCAAGCTACATGTTTTGATTATGGACCCTGTGATATCCCCAACATTGGGAAATCAATTGCAATTCTAAATAAGTTTGGCCAGGATTGGCAAACCTTGTCCTCTATACATAATCTGCATTTTTTTTGCATAGCAATTAAGTTTGTGATGATTGATGAGCTTGACAATCACCACACCATAAATCCTCCATGTAGCCAACATAATTATGATGTCATTTATGAATAATCTATATGATTGCTTGTAGATTGCACCATGGCATATTGATAATATGACGGACTGGTGACTTAATGATTATGCATTTCATTCATATAGTTAATCAATGTTCCTCATATCTGCATCCATATACTATGCATGCATACATCTATGATAGACGACACCATATCTGCATTTTGTCATGCACATATCCATAACAGTCATACACTGTCATGAACATATCTATAACAGTTTAGCATCATACTATCATATGCATATGTTCATAACAAATTGGCATCATCCTGTCGTAAACATATTCATAATACATCGGCATCATATTGTAATGACCCTTACCAATAGGCCACTAAAAACCACTAATACTGAACTGAGAAAATTCGTCAAACAGTTGACATGCACTGAATTGTTTGTTTGCAATAATGTGTTACAAGGTTGTAATTGTTTTGAGCATCAAGTACAATTGAGATAACAATACCAATATTGAAATGAACATTAACAGCACTAATAATAACATTCAGAGATTCCAATCACTTGGCACCTTACAATGACTATATCAACAAAGAGAAACTCTGCTATTAATGCAATGATCAATTTTCCCAAGACTGATTACTATGACTGAATTCTGAGAGTATAATGGGCTGTGACAACTATGTCAAATTCAGATTTCAACAATGAACTATGGTAATGACCAAACCATAGAATGCACTTCACTAAATCAATCCAATTACAATGAGAAATAACAGTGACTGTTCAAAGGAATTCTGGACTGCTATATAGTGACTGTACTTATGCAGATTTTTACCATTTTGGTACCCAAAACATCAATATCAAACAATGTATAAAAACCTGGAAATGCTGCACCAAATGTTGATCAAATCGATGATGAAGTATGCTGATGTAGACACCTCCAATTGCACCCGAACTGATCCCAATTTACAGCTGATTGTAGATGGTTGCAATTCTATTTTTTTTGCTTTGCTTTTTCGAACTGCTTTTTCGGATTTGCTTTTTCAGACTGCTTTTTCGGATCTGCTTTTTCGGATCCGCTTTTTCGTTTTGCTTTTTCGGATTGCTTTTCGGACCTGCTTTTTCTTCCTCTTACAACCAAAACTCAAACCCTCAGGTAAATCTGAGGATTCCAAATAAGCTCAACATGAAATGGTTGAATACCACTTCCAATGTGCAACCCTTCAGAAGATATCTCACTTCCTCAGTTATGCAAATCCAAGGGAGTTATCGTTCCCAAAGATCTAATGAAAATTTGCAGATCAAATGACTACAAATTGCTCCAATATGGAAAAGTAGAAGAATCCTCAAATTAGCTTGTCCAAATGAATGCCCAAGCCCCCTATTTATTCACTTTTTGAGAAGTTACTAAGAACTTCTAGAAGCATCCATTATAAAATCCCATTATAATGCACTTTTATAATAATATAACTTTATAAAATAAAAAGTGCAACTCAACTTAAAATTATAACATGTGGGGCCCGCATAACTCATAATAATAAAAATAAGCTCTAAATCACTTCTCCAAGAGCAAATACGACCACTGATTTACAAAATGACTCTCTCTACATCGCCACCAGTCTACGAGAGCCTGTGATAGACTGATCCGGCACGCTAAACGATGTCAGCCAGAATGGGGACATGACACATATTGTCTTGCGTATACTCATAACAACTCAATACCATGCTGTAATACATGTGTTCTTAATTATGTATGCATACATATTGTTAGCCGGATAGACTACTTTATGTTATGTCATGTATTAGTTATGTGGTCCCGACGGCAATTAGTTATTACCGAAGGGCAGTTGGGTTGGGTAGTGACATTTCGTCACATCCCTTCGGGTAGATAAATATGTACCACCTACGGGTGAAGAAATGATTATGATGTGAATGTACTCATACGTTGGAATGATTAATGAAAACATCTATTGTTCTCTGATATATTCTGTATTTATTACATTTCCTGTACTATGTCTATGCAATATTAAGTTTATCCCAGCGGGCAAACATTTGGCGTCGTTGCCAAACAAATCTGGCAAGTGACAGAATGAGTGGATGAATGGGAATACCAATTGAGGAGAATATCAATGTAAGGACAAATGAGAACGGAATCACAAAACTTTTTGAAGGAGAGCATGCTCTGGCAATCGATGATTGAATAGAATTGATGCCCAATCTTTTAAATAACGATAGGAATAAAAAGGAACAACCGAATATCTTGGAGGCTACACATCAAGCCCTAATCTTTGCCCAACAAGTCGAACATCGATGACGGTTCAGACATCTCGCCGAGGGACAACCAGCCGACGGCTTAACCGAAGGGGACCATGGAGATGGTATCGAAGGTAACTATGGGGGTGTCATGGGAGGTGTAACAACCGAAGGAGACAATTACCTTACAAGAGAAAAGCGACAGGTAAGTAGTGAAGAATTGTTGGAGGAAACACGACAAAGGCTGAATCTGATTGAGGGAACACGAGAACAATTCTGAAACTTGTCCATCTCGCCACGGATAGAGGGAGTAGGAAGGAGTGACGAAGGATCCAGCGCGGCTGGAGGTGCCAAAGGGGCACGAGCGCCGGATAGCCAAGACACACTTTTTGATCCTCGTACGTCAAATGTAGGAAGACAATCTGGTAGTTGGAATGTGGTACCTACTGTATTGCAGTTTAACCCGAGTGGGAAGACACAAACCCCACCTATCCAACCCCAAGGGGCATAGTCCGTACAACAACCGGTAGCCATGGCCTCGAATAAGCAGAAACTGCCCAAGTTCATGGGCCAGGTGAAGGAGGATCCTGTTCGCCATTGCCGAACATGTGAAACCATATGGACTGCGAACTGAGTCACAGACCAGGATGAGTGGGTTAGACAGTTCCCTGCCACATTGATGGAAAGGGCCATCGACTGGTACTCCGATGTGGATAAAACTGATTTGACAACATGGGCCATAGTGAAGAAGGCTTTCCTGAAAAAATTTCAGTTGCTGAGAGATGACAATGAGATCCTTGCCGAAATTTACAATACAAAACAAACGAAGAACGAGTTGGTTTGGGCCTACGGGCGGTGACTAAGGGAACTCATTGGAAATATGGAATCTTCCCCGGCGAACAAACTCAAGAAACGATGGTTCGTGGAAGGACTAAAAACTTCCCTCCACAAGAAAATGAAAATCGTACCATCGACATCGTACAACAATGCATATAACCGTGCGATGGATTAAGAGAGTGAATGCAAGACCTCCAAGAAAACTAAGTCCCCGGATCGTGAATCTGAGGCGGAAAGTACCGAGAGAGAATCAAGTAAGAAAGTGCATGCTTTACAAAAAGACCTTGAGAGGATGATGAAAGAATTTAAGACATCCAAGGGAGGCTCAAGCAAAACCGAGGAAGATACTATGTGGTGTACGGACTGCAAAGAAGCGGGACACACCAAAGGTTCTTATCCGAAGAAATCCTTTTGCGACATCTGCCAGATTGCGGGACATTCCACCAAAGAATGTTCCTACAATTTGAGGGCCAAGAATCAACAAGTGTTGTTTACGCAAGAGCAACCCTCCACATCTAGAGCTGGCTGCCAACAAAATACTACATCATCCGGCGGATACAGAAATAACTGACAAGGAGGCAGACGGAATGATGATAACAATAATAACCGCCCTCGGATCCAGTATGATGCGAAGGGAAGACCAATGGTACAAAGCAGAAATTGCAACCAATGGGGACACTTTGCCTGGGATTGCCAGAAGGAGGCTCCCACTCCACAAAAATTGTGTCGGTGGTGCAGACCGGGGGACCACAAAGAAGCTAACTGCCTGAAGCCCGACTGCAACCTCCTTGATGTGGAGAGAGGGGGAGAAAAGGAGATCTTGGCAATTACACGCGCACAAACAAAGAAGGCCATGGAGAAACAAAGAGTACTCGAGGCGAAGGAAGAGATTGAGAGGGAAATGCAGGACCAAAGGGACTCCATAAATACCTCTAGCATTTCTACTTGAGCCATGGCAGAACAAAACATCCTAAGGCAGATGATGCAATTGGAGATACCGATAAAGGTCAAGGACCTACTTGAAATAATGCCACATCTAAAAACAGCCCTATTTTTAGGATAAAACGTCCCAACAAGTACATTTGAACAGATAGAGGTTCCTAGCGGCTCCACAATGGACCCCATGACGTTGGCTATAAACAGTGGGCGAAATCTTGCAGTAGTAGAGATGGGTATCTTGCGTATCACTCTCACTAACACAATTATCGATGGTGGATTAGGAGTGAATGTTCTACCCGATGAAACTTGGAAGAGTCTGGAGAAACCGACACTGTGGCCGCTGACCTTCAACTTACTGGGGGCTGACCAACATGGCATCAAACCCCTCGGAACCTTGATGGCACAAAAAGTAACCATCAGGACACAGCCGTTCATCTTGGACTTCGTAGTAATTCCGCTAAAGCAGAAAGGGTATAACACCATCCTAGGGAGAGGGTGGATGGTGGCTGCCAAAGCAAATCACAACTGGAAAAGAAACATTTTATCATTCGAGAAAGGAGGCAGAAAGTTTGTCATCGATCTCACCACGCAGATGGTAGGGGAGCAAATGGCATCCTCCTCAAACTTGGAATCGGACAACGAAGGAGACAAAGGGAAAGAGAGCATGGAACCCAACGAGGAAGGGGTACTAAAATTGGAGGATGATACAGACTCTGTGAATGGTCTCTTCCACTGGAAAATGGAGGACTACAAACTCTTCCAACCAGCATGTAATGTACTAAGTATTGAGGAAGAACCGGAAACATTTCCCCCGAAGTACGGTGAATACAAGGAAGGAGATGCAAAAGTAAGCAAAGTCCCAATGCATAAATTTGATGAGGGAAACCCCATGAAGTATAAGGAGTCGTCTGTCAAACCAATGAATCTGGGCAAGGAAGAGGAACCTAAGATCGTTCTTGTCGGGGACGATTGGAATCCTGAGTGGAAGACCGCAGCCTTCAAAATCTTTATTCTCCTTCTTATCTACGGGCAAGAGACCGTGGTCCCTGTAGAATTTATGGTTCCAAGTCTTTCGATCACCATTGAAAAAAGACTCAACGATAGGGGAGGCTTGAGGGAGCGGCTACACACTCTCAATAAATTAGATGAAAGAAGAATGATAGCACAATGGGCAATGGAGGTCACACAATAGCAGAGAAACTATTGGCACGATAAGCACATACGAAAGATGTGTTCCTCCCCTAGCCAGTTGGTGCTAAAGTATAATAGAAAGAATGAGATTAAGCCAGGAAAATTTCAAGTAACATGGGTGGGACCATACCACGCTCGGGAAGTCAACTACAACGAGGTCTTCAAGTTGTGGACTCTCGACAAACTAGAGATACATGAGGCCATCAACGGGTCAAAATTGAGACCTTACCCAGAGAGAATGGCCTTGAGAGGAGGGATAGAGCACCCGAGAAGATGGAAAGGGACTCGAGAGGTCAGGCATGCGACCCGAGAACCGTCCAAACGAGCGACCGAAGAAGCATCCGAAAGGTAATTAGATTAAGAATTTATTATTCAAAAAAAAAAAAAAAACCACACAGTACGACTAATGTCTGAACGACTGTACAGTGGAATAAAAAAAAAGAAGAGAAAGAACAGTAGGAAGTCCTTGAACGATGAAGTCACCGAACAGTGGGTGGCACCGAACGATGAAGTGAACGGTGGCTGTCACCGGTGACAATTCACCACCATAAGACCAGAGACCATTCCTCACCTAGACCGTACGGCTCAGTACAAAGGTGAGAGGAAGGCTAATCAGGGAGAAGTTCCACGCGGATGACAAGGAGTGGCAGCAGTGAGGGACAATTCAATTCATGGTGCATATTTTACGTACACTCCACAGAGCGAAGGTTCTAAAAATTTAAAAAACAAAACGACGACAAATAAAAACAGTTCACAGTGAATAACGTATGGCACCGAAGGGAAGGACTTAAGAAGGTAGTGAAGAAAACATAGTTATTGGCCATTTGCACAAGCACTGAAAGTAGTTGGTAGAAAGAGTATGGCATAGGAAGAAAATCACGAAAATGGTGTGCCCCATGGACTTCTGTGTGGATTTGAAGGTGCTAATATAGTCTTGGTGGTGCTGCCCCTCGACCCCGCTAAGGGCGTTGCCCCCAAACCCCCATTTTATTTTGAGGTACACTACAACAGTGAGTTACGGCATCGGAGCAATCAACGTAAGCATTGGGTTTATTTCCTACAGTGAGAGAGAATCCTGAAGCCAAGCATTGGAAGGAAAGCCCTAAGCCGCAGAGGGAGACGGATTTGGAGGTTGGGAACCAACAGAGTTTGAGGGAAGGTATTGCAGGAGCAATGGCAAGAACAATAAGTCGTACAACACGAGGAAATTATTTAGTTCAGTTATCAACCTTTGTCGAGTGTGACCAGTTGATGAGACCCGGAGCTGCTGCAGGCAAAGAGTGTCTGCACGCCAGAGGTGGAGATGGTACCGAAGGTAACTATGGGGGTGTCACAGGAGGTGTAACAACCGAAGGAGACAATTGTCGTAGAAGAGAACAACGGTAGGTAAGAAGTAGTGAAGAATTGTTGGAGGAAACATGACAAAGGCTGAATGTGATTGAGGGAACACGGGAACAATTCCGAAACTTGTCCATCTAGCCACGGGTAGAGGGAGCAGGAAGCAAGGGTGACAAAGGATCCAGCACGGCTGGAGGTGCCGAAGGGGCACGAGTGCCAGATAGCCAAGACACACTGTTTGATCCTCGTACGCCGAACGTAGGAAGACAATCTGGTAGTTGAAACGTGGTACCCACTGTATTGCAGTTTAACCCGGGTGGGAAGACACAAACCCCACCTCTCCAACCCCAAGGGGCATAGCCGGTACAACAACCGATAGCCATGGCCTCGAATAAGCAAAAACTGCCCAAGTTCCTGGGCCAGGCGAAGGAGCATCCTATTCGCCATTGTCGAACATGTGAAACCATATGGACCGTGAACGGAGTCACAGACCAGGACGAGTGGGTTAGACAATACCCTACCACATTGAGGGAAGAGGTCATTGACTGCTACTCTGACGTGGATAAAACTAGTCCATATAGTTTGGGTCTTTCGTCAATCTGCCTCGACGTTCGTGCATTTTCAAATGTTCAATTTTTTTTTTGCATCGAAAAACATGTCATGGCATCTCTCACCAATCTTCTATTGGAAGGCAATCATCGATTCAACAGAAAGAACTACAACACTTGGAAGGAGAGAATGATGACAATCTTCGAGTACTGTCACCATGAGGCGCTTGCTATGGGTATCGAGACTCGTCCTACCACAGTAAATGTTGCTACGGAGAAGTTTGATGAGCGTAACCGTGAAGCAGTTATGCTCATTAAGCTTTCAATAACTAATGATCAGCTGCCTCAATTGTCGTTCAACAAGACAACTACAAATATCTGGACTACACTGAAGGATCTCCATGAGACATTAAACAAAAATAAAGCTTTCTTTCTGAAGAATCAGCTATTCTCTATTATTATGGATGAGCACATGTCCTTACAGGCACATCTTCTGAAGATTAAGGACATCAGAGATCAGCTTGAGGCCATTGGATGTACAATGGAGGAAGAGGATATAGTAGTCATTACTCTGAAAAGTCTACCACAATCCTACGAGCACTTTATTGAGACACTCAATATTACTGCAACTAATGTTGACCTCAAATTTTCAGATTTGTGCACCAAACTTTAGAAACAGGATCGTTGGAAAAAACAGTTTGGTAGCAGTGCTCCTTCATCCTCCTTTGAACAAGCATTTAGAGCCCAATCCTTTCACAAGGATAAAAGCCATCTCAGTCATTAGCTCAGTCTCAGGATAGCTTCAAGAAGAAGAAAATTTGGTGCAACTATTGCCACAAATTTGGTCATGTGATCCAAGACTGCAGGACTTGCATTGCTTCTGAACAGCGGAAGCAGGGAGGGTCTCAGCCACAGGCCAATATTGCAAAACATAAAAGCTCAGTGATCAGCCCGACTCTGCCTTTTACACCTTCTGAGGAGTCACTTGCAGACTTTTGTTTTGAAGTTAGATTGACCATTAAGGAAGGATATTAGAGTTAAATCCCTCTATTTTTGTTTTTCTCTCTTCCATAGATTTATTTCTATTTCTAATGGTCACTCCTCTTCTATGTTTCCATATTCTCTCTCTATTCAATATGGAAACTTTCTCTTTTTGTTTCTCTTCAGAATGTTCCTATTTCTCTCTCTTTGTTCGTTATAAAAACATTCTTCTGTATACTTGTATATATAGATCATTTATGATCTTTGTTTAATAACACATTCATTATTTTACCATAATAATTCTTAGATAGCCTTTTGAACCCTTTCCCTTTTTGTAGTTTGTTTTGAAGAAGTTAGTAGAATGGTGAAGTTTTAACAAGGCTTTGTAAATCTGAGAACACATGGACAACTTGAGAATCTGAAGTCCTTAAATTATTAGACTTTTAGAATTTAAACTCCTAAGCTTCTAGGCTCCTATCATTAGGAAAAATTATAGGAGAAACCACATTGTTAAGATTTTTAGGATCATTGCAAATGAAATAGCACTATCTGATTGTATGTGTTTTCCAAATGCATTGATCTCTTGTATATATACAAGGCAAAGACAAGAAGAGACATGTCCCTTCATGGGACATGTCTATTCATTAATCTAATTTATTAATTAACTATATAGTTATTATATGAATAAATATAGATTAGCTATATATATATGCATATTAATATATAAAATAATATCAATTATTATATATATTAATATATATATGTATATGTAATAAATCATTTCTCATAATAATCATATAGTCAATTTTATTTATCTGACCAATGCTACATACATCAACACTCCCTCTTAGCTAGGGAGGATAAATCAATCCAATGTCAACACTTATGACACCTGATAGCATCAACCCTAAGATGTAAGCAATAGAAGCATCATCCTCATGATGTAATCAATAGAAACATAGTCTCAAGATGTGGATTGCCTCCATCGACGATTCTATCCACATGCTCTCGTGTGGATTCCCTCCATTGGCGATTCTATCCACAAGCTCTCGGGTGGATTGCCCCCATCGACGATTCTATCCACAAGCTCTCGCGTGGATTGCCTCCATCGGCGATTCTATCCACAAGCTCTCGTGTGGATTCCCTCCATCGGCGATTCTATCCACAAGCTCTCAGGTGGATTGCCTCCATCGACGATTATATCCACAAGCTCTCGTATGCATTGCCTCCATCGGCGATTCTATCCACAAGCTCTTAGGTGGATTGCCTCCATCGGCGATTCTATCCACAAGCTCTCGTGTGGATTGCCTCCATCGGCGATTCAATCCACAAGCTCTCATGTGGATTGCCTCCATCGGCGATTCTATCCACAAGCTCTTATGTGGATTGCCTCCATCGGCGATTCTATCCACAAACTCGCGAGCTTTAGTATGGATTGCCTCTATCGGCGATTCTATCCACAAGTTCCCGGGTGGATTGCCTCAATCAGCGATTCTATCCACAAGCTCTCGTGTGGATTGCCTCCATCGGCGATTCTATCCACAAACTCACGAGCTTTCGTGTCGATTGCCTCTATCGGCGATTCTATCCACAAGTTCCCAAGTGGATTGCCTCGATCGATGATTCTATCCACAAGCTTGTCAAGCTTTAATGTGGATTGCCTCAATAGGAGATTCCATCCACGAGTTCTATTTATTATGTTCGGTTTCAGCCATCACAAGATGTCTATCGCAATAGAAGGTCAAGTTATTGTAAGATCGTCACCTTACAATAACTTTTACAAATACAAGTGATAATCATTTGGAAGTCATCACTTCCTCATGATTTACACAGGGGGTGGGCCCATTAAAAACATTCATGATTCATTAGTATAATAATCAATTATATCAAGTTTACCTCATAAATATTTCACCTTCAATAGTGAACTCCCTCTCAATCAATATGATCAAGATTGTCACAAGTTGACTGAACCATCTACTCCCTCTGAAGCTCAAGTTTATCTACTTATTGATCTCTTTTGAAATATCAGACTCCCTTTTCATCTAGTCTCAATCATCAATTCATATGCAAGCATCAAGTTCTTTCTCCCTTGAATGCAATTATCTTGTGCTTCTGACCTAAAGGTATGTCAGAGAGAGATTACAAATAGCTCACTCAACTATCTCGACCATAAATACCAATGATAGAAGCATACAATATTTTACTAACCAATAGTATAGCATGAATTACAAACTCAAATTATGTGCATTAATAAAACATGAAATACTTATCTTTTATAAATTTCAAGTATTTCATTCTGTAAGGTGAGCCCATATAGAAAATATCATGCAAATTCACAGAATGATGTCGTCGTTATCGAACATTACTAGAATTATTCACATGACTTGTCTTGAATATCCAAAGGTTCTATACACTATGAAAACCTTTAATTTGATCGGATCTCCCTTCAAGTGGTCAGGCTTTTAAAGAAGGAACCTCGCTCTTTTACAGATGTTTTTGCATAGACTCATACACAGTCAGTCATAACTTTTGAATCTGACATTTTCTCTCCAATTGCTCCAGTGAGATTCTTCTAAATTTGTTTATCACCAACATATCCAAAATTCAGCAAAAATCCAACGGTGCATTTGTGAGATATGGTCCTCGTACTGAGACTATATTTTCTGTGGAAGTCACACATTCACCATCAACAAACTACTCTCTTACATTTGCAACTTGGCTTTGATACCATGTTAAGATTTTTAGGATCATTGCAAATGTAATAGCACTATCTGATTGTGAATGTTTTTCAAATGCATTGATCTCTTGTATATATACAAGGCAAAGACAAGAAGAGACATGTCCCTTCATGGGACATGTCTATTCATTAATCTAATTTATTAATTAACTATATAGTTATTAAAAGAATAAATAAAGATTAGCTATATATATATATGCATATTAATATATAAAATAATATAATTATTATATATATATATATATGTAATAAATCATTTCTCATAATAATCATATAGTTAGTTTTATTTATCTGACCAATGCTACATACATCAACACATGTTAAGTGAGAGTTGTATTTTCTATCGAGGAACATTCGTGTGAGTCCCCTTGTGAATACCAACATATGACATCATCAACCTAGTCTATCTAAGTGAAAGACAAGATCTCACATAGATAACCTTAGGATCATCTCACTTGATAAAGATTATTAGCATTTGAGATTTCCTTTTAAAAAGAGAGGATAGAATATACTCTGTATTTTTATTTTGTGTTGGTGGCGTGCAAACACCCTCATCAACAATTCACTTTGTGAACATGGGTTATTAAAATTTGGTTCAAAAGCACTTAATGTTGTAGGCTCCCCAAACCCTAAAGGAACACCTAAATCTAGTCCTAGGGAACATCAACTTCAAGCTTTTGTAGCACTTATAATTAGACAAGGTATAGCTAAGGGCCAATTCAAAGTGGGTAAACTATCTTTCATCTCTAGGATTTGCTAGGTCAAGGCGGTTGTCACTAAGCTCTTTAAGACAAGATAATTAATAAGAAATGGACAACTACTGAACAAGGCCTTCACAACCATGCACAAGGTATTGTGAACTCCAAAGGTTTTTTACTGAATTAATGACAACACCAAGTGCAAATAGACCTACAAGACCTCCAATAAGCAAATAAAGATCATTCTTATCAATGCATCATGGGATAAAACAATTTTTGTACCTATGCAAGTAAAACCACTAAACCATACATACACACATACAAGAGACACTATCAGGACCCTTTATAATTTTATTAATTCTAGCCTACATAAGATAGGACACAAATTACATCAATCGATCATTAACACATAGAGAAACCTAAACTACTACTACACTACCAAGAGAAAAAGATTTGAGTTAGATTAGTTTTTCATTTTACCAATTAGACCGATGCCTACTCCAATAAACAACAAAGTCAAAGACATGTATAGAGAATGAGAGCATACATGTAAACCATAATAAAATAAGATCTACGTATGCATAGAAATAAAAAAAGAAAAGAAACGTTCGCAACTAGACATAATTCATATTATCCATCTCAAATATATTACAAACAAATTATATGATAGAAGACTATTACAAACCATTTACAATCCATTAGAATGTTGTCAACATAAATCTCTAGTATATCAAGCTAGCAAATGTGGCAAGAGGAAACCAATAGCTAGGCTCAATGTTCCACTAAATGGTTGCAATCTTCCATGGAGACATTTAGTTACAATCACATGTTGCATGAATAAACTTCCTCAAGCTTACAAAGTATGTTTTTAGTTCATATGGAATTAGACACACATCACTTGACACCTTGAATCTAAACATATACAGCTAGACAACTGGATCAAGGACCAAATAGTGAACATCTTTGCATGCGTAGCATATTGTGTCCCAATGACACACACAACTCTAGGGTATAGATATCCATCAATCCAAGCCACGTTATCTTGACTAAATCCAAGCCACATTCATCCTGACTAAACATCACACATCTCCCATAATTAATAAACACTAGTAGGCACAAAATTTTCATTAGGACTTTTTTCCAATGTAGCTTTCACATTTTCTCTGGTTGTGAGAGTTTGCATTGTCTTGTACATGGGTACTTGATTAGGTGTTCTATTGGGACACATCCATTCATGCTTACATTCATGTTTATACATCTTGACTAAACACAATGAGTCAATGTCAAACATCTTCCATAGTTAATATACACTAGTAGGCACAAGATTTTGGATAGGACTTTTTTCCCAAGTGGTTTTCTCTTTTTCTCTGGCTATGAGAGTTTGCATTGGCTTGTACATGGGTATTTGATTAGGCCTTTTTGTTAAGACAAATTCATTCATGCATTCATCGTTAGCTTTCTATCTTTTCCCTAAATTAATCTTAAAGGGGGGTGTTGGAGTAATTACAACATCTAATTAATTATATAATTAGGTCCTTTATTATTTTATTCATTTAAGCTAAACTTTAGGAGTGTTTTTTGAAATGATAATTGATAGTTTAATATTAACAAAGACGACAAAGGCTCCTTAAATAGAGAATACAAGACGATCTTTCCATAATGGAAACAATCAAGAATAGTAACAAGAAAGACAAAAAGCAAACTTCCTAAAACTAACTAAAGATGAAAGACATAAGAGGAAGTTTCTAAATACAAACTAAAATGACAATTATTTAATGGTTATCCTTCTAACTACCCTATAGAAGACTTCACATAATGTGCATGTCATTTGGCCAAGAACACATAGAAGGTTTACCCCATCTCTTCAGAACATTCTGCGACATGAGCCTATTACTAAGACCCTCCCTGGTGTTGCAAAACTTTTGGATATGACCAAGTTTACAATAATCCTTCCAACATGATGTCGAATAACAAAGCTATCCCCCCTCTATCCCAAAGACACCGAGATCAACTTCAAAAAACTTCATAACTCTGAAAAACAACAATTTTACCAAAAGTAGCACCACCCACAATTTTGTAAAAAACAATTGTCGAAACTATAAACTCTACTAGATTTGCAGGAACAATGTTCACCCTCGAAACCCTAGGTGCAACCAAAAACACTCAACGTGAAACCATGCTTTTATGAAGAATCATCAAAACATTTTGTCGAAGATTGAAAGTCACAATTTTGTGAAAAAATCGTCAAAAGCCTTTGTTTAGGTAAAAATGAAAAAAGACAACAAAATCTGAAAAAGAAAAACCATGATTTTGGAGAAAAATTGAGCCAAAACCTTTTATATCAAAAAAATCACAATTTATAGGGAAATCATTAAAAAAATATCTCTGAGACTTTTAGGGAAAAACAAGGAAAACCCAACTCTAGAAAGCCATGATTTTTGTTGAAAATTTCTACAAAAACCTTTTACAAGCATCGTAGCCCACTAATAGAAAAATAGGCACCAGAAAGAATAGCGCAACTCACAAAACCCTTTATTTCTACAAACCCTAGGTGCAGCCAAACAGAAGCTTTTGCAATGTAGCAGAAATGTCGTGGTCTATTGCAGGTCTTAGAAAGATCACACGAGCAAGAGAAAACAAATTTCTCAAGCATGTGGCACTAAGAACCTTCAACATGCAAGAGAGCCATAAAGCTTCACAAGAAACAGAAAAAACACGGCGTAGGTAGCAATGAAATGGAATGATTTGACACCAAATTGCTGCAAGAAGTCATCACAATTCAAGAAAAAACTTCATGCGGCTCCTCTACAAATGTGATCTTCTAAAAACGACAATCGTCTGCAAAATACAATGTGCAGTTCTGGGCGAAAAAAAACCCTTCATATCTAGGAAATCCTTGACCAGAAATAGCTACATGTTTGTTGAAGTAAAAAAATTATTTTTAACAAATCGTCAAAAAAATTGAAAATACGTTAGGTGCTAACCACGATTTTTCATTAAAAAATTGTTAGAAAACTTCTGGAAATAATTTCCAAGTAAAAAAGCAATGATATTTACAAAAAATTTGCCAAAAATGACCTAAGCTCTAACGCCATGAAATGATAATTGATAGTTCAATATTAACAAAGGAGATGAAAGCTCATTAAATAGAGAATACAAGAGGATCTTTCCATAAAAGAAACGATCAAGAATAGAAACATGAAAGCCAAAAAGGAAACATAAGAGGAAGTTTCTAAATACCGACTAAGATGACCATTATATCACTATTACAATTTTATTTTAACACTTTTATCTTTCATTAGATTGAGCTTTATTTAGTACATGTTGTCTAATTTATTATGATGTGGACACTTGCCAAGCTCTCTTTAAATCTTGCTCTAGGGTTTGCATCTAGGATTTATTTATCCTTTCTATAAGAATTCATTGTCTTCATTTGTGTCTTAAATCTTTGTGTGTACCAATACAATGCTCAGGTTGTTGAGCGATTCTATCTTGCTTGATCTCCATATGTGACAAGTGTTTTGCTTGTAAGTGATTCATTGGCTTGCGGGGTTGAAAAAATAACTCAAACATGTAGTACATGTACAATTCAACTACTAGTGCATCAATTAGTAGGGAAGAATAAAATCTATTTCATGGCATGCAACCTGATATTTGATTATGTTGATATTCATAATTTGATCATATTCTTTTAAACACACTAAGAAAAGAACCAATAAGTTAAGACCTTTCACGATTCACCTTGCAGTAGAGAACTCAAGAAACAAGAAGTCAACATGACATAGATAAAAAAATAAATAAGATATGCAAAAAATATATGCAAAGAATATTTCCACTAGTTTCTGCACTTCCCTCTGCATCCCATGAAAGAATACACACCTCATCTTGTGTAAGCACATCATGGTCTCCAGAACGTGGTGAGGTCACAACCAAGTTGTCTTGCCAATTACTTGCACGACCTTGCACCTTGAGTTGCCAATCTGCTCCAACCAATGCCAGGTCCAATGTTGGATCCAATCCCTGATCAGGTTCAAACTTTGCTCTATTGGGGTGATCTCTCTTGACTCTCACCTGAAGACAAGAGAAAATTAATGAAACTTGTTTTTAAAGTATTATTTACATGTTTGTTGATTTCATAGGCCTATAAACAGAGACTCACTTGAGTAGCAAGTAGAGTTACATCTCCATCTTCAAATGTAAGAGTTCCCCGAGGTTTGATCAATTTTGGATCAGCCAAGCCATTAAGCTCAAGTTCACCACTTACAGAAAAGTTCAGTATCAAAGGATAAACAATACGCAGCTCTGGTCCAAGGTGAAGTTTGAGCCCTCTCAAGTGGATAGCCACCTGGGGCATACTTTTGCTTTGTTCCTTTCCCTTGCTACCTTTTTCTTTAGTATCTGTGTACATCTATCAGTCAAATTCCACTTACAAAATAAATGTTGAAATGGATTTATATCTCAAGACAGAAAGGAAACTAAATATAAAACTTTTCTAAATCTACCAATAGTGATCCAGTTTAAGATAGTAATAGATGACTTACAGGATACAAAGACGTGGGAAACCAATTAGAAGGAGAAAAATTTTGTGATGCCATTCATCAAGGTTACAATATGAGTGAATTGATTGTAATTACCTTTAATGAATTTTCAAAATAAATGGCATTTTAAATAGTCACCTAGCAATCCACAAGAGGAATCCAAAAATATATGAATACTGTTTTCTTATTTAAGGTTATCAACATAGAATCAAACAAAAGCATAACATTTAATTATTAGCTCAATGCATTGCAGCAAAATAAAATACAACAGATCCCCATGAATATTTTCTATCTTAGTAATAGGCATTCAACAAAAGTGAAACAATTAAATTTTTCCAGATTGGCATGTAGATATATTCAAATTGCTTGACTAAAAGTGAAAAGAGAGTCTTGAGTCATGGCCGCCTGCAAACATTGGGACTTTATTTAGAAATAATATACAAGTGTAGATGGATAAGGTTGTACCTACATTAATTTATCTATCACACGAAGAGATGCAGGTGCAGATATGGCCACAAGGTTCCAGTCCCTCAACTGAATTTTCAAGGAAAGTACTACAAATAGAACGGCAGTGCAGAGTAAATACACAAAGTCAGGGAATGCTAACAACAAGAGCACACTATGCCTGCCACCTTCAGATATTGGGACTTTATTTCAAAATAGTATACAAGTGTAGATGGATAAGGTTGTGGCTACATAATTTATGTATCATTACAAAGAGACGCAGGTGCAGGTATGGGGACATGGTTCCTGTCCCTGAACTGAATTTTCAGGGTAACTACTACAAATAGAACAGCAGTGCAGACTAAATACACAAAGTCAGGGAATTTCAACCAGAAAAGCACACAATATCTGCTTATATATCAAAAGTGAAAGTGGAATATTACTCATGGTAAATGAACTCTTTTCTGACCTAACATGTGGCTTCTATAGAAAAATATCGATGAACATTATTTGAACATGGGAAATTGATACACTGACATTGAAGCATTCTAAACTGAGAAGGAAACTCATCCACCACAAAAGAATGTCATATGATGATCCCTTCCGAGACACACTTGAGCAAACATAGAAAGATTACCCCCCTGACTTTTTTCCATATTAGGAAATACTACCATTCAAACTTGAAACAGATGATAGAATGGCCATGCAGATTAAACTCAAAAGAGAAGCAATAAACAAGGACGTCCAAAAAAATAAAGTAAATAAAAAAATAAGGATGTCCTTCATGGTAATCCTAAAGCAGTATATACAATAAATAATTAATATAGTGAAGCAACCTTCAGTTATAGCATGGGGATGTAAGTCCTCTCAAGACATACCTGTGCTTCACCCCTATAAGCATCACCTAGATGCAATGGGTGCTAAGTACCATTCATGACTATAAGAAGTGCATTCTTACAGACATATACACTCTTAAATATCATTCATTAAGATTTGACTAGCTTTCTTTTTGATAAAATATAATTTATATTACTTGATTAGATTATACAAGCCCCTAGTAAAAGTCATGAAAGCACTATCTCTTGGCAGATAACAAGAAACTCTAGGGAGGAGATTACAATGCAAGAAGCAGAAAAAAGACAAAGCAAAGAGAAACTAACACTACAGGGGCATAGATTAAAGATTTAACAAATATAGATTTTGAAATTATAGTACCATAGAGACACATAACTTCTGATTCCAAACTCTCAAGATTGTCCATCTCTATAATCGGACATTTAGATTCCAAGAATTTGGGACCTAATCTTGGAGGGAAGTCGTACTATTTGAAAATTTTAAAAAATAGATGTCAAATTCAGATGTTAGGGCCGACCTTCTTCATGTGTAATGCATTCAAATTCACCATCACTCCTCATCCATGCACTGATCTGCAGTGGTTGAAGCAGAATAAAAGCACTTCGAGCAGAGTTGAAGCGCCACAAGATGGCAACTGTAGTACAAAATCAGCACCTAACTGTCTTGAAAGTGGTCAATATGACTGGTTATTGTGACATGGTATATGCTTTGGCAATGTTTTTAGTGACATCCGTGAGCTGAAATGCACTTGAGACAGTGACTTAAGTGGCAGGGTCGGATAAAAAGGCATTTAGGTGGTGAAAAAAATCTCTTAAGTGACATAACATCATTTAACAAGTGCCCAACAGGGTTGTTAGTGGGTGAGATGACAGACAGGAGGACCTGATGATTCTTAAGATATCTTACAAGTAACATGAATATCAAAAATAGGTGCCTTCCGTAGTTGGTAAGCATTTCAAGTGACTGACATGACTATTGGATGCACCAAAGCTATGATGCCAATTCTCTTAGTGTCAAACATCACCGGTGAGTGTTTACTCCTTTATCTAATAAGACTAGTGCATGCAATAAATAACATAAATAACAATGTATACCAGATACAGTAATATAAGTGTATATTTATATGAAGTTCTTACATGGAAGTAGACCAGGGATGATCAGCCAAGGATCAGACTCCTTTCCCCAACTACATAATGTCTATTAAAGAACCTAATGATTACCAAAACACAACCATTGAAAACTACTGACAACTCCAAACTAATTACAACCATATAAACAAAACATAACAAAGGCATTTCATGCCAGCTAAACCCCCATCCCAGCAACATAATATCCATCATACATTGAAGAAGCAACAAATTAAGGTTGAAATCTTGTTTCGTTGTGGAAATTGCTGCTTCCTAAAGAAGAGATCGCTGTCTCTAGCTAAGTCGGTGCTTAGTTGTGGGGGTTGGTGCATACAAACTAAAAGGATCTGTGTCTCCTGTGGATTGTTGCCTAGAAAGTTGTAAGAGATTTCTATATACAAAGCAATATTTTATCATGGTCTTCTCCCGTTAAGGGTACCCACATAAATATCACATTCTCCTTGTTTTGCATAGTTGTTACATTTTATTTTTTGCTTTTGTGCAACTAATATGATTACGGGTTTGAAAGGGTAAAAGATTGGTGTTATAATGATTCACCTGCCCCCCCCTTATAAGTGTGCTCACTAATATGTATGTATGTATGTATATGTGTATATGTGTATATAGATAATATATACATATATATATAATATACTATTAATCAAAACATATACATATTAAAAAATTAATATATTTATTATTAATAAGTATTATATAATATTGTATTTACTGCCATCCCCAAAGGTAGCTCCTTCGTCCCCCAATTTAGAAACTGCAAGGTGAAATGATAATTGAATGTTGTATTAAACAAAGCAGAAGAATACTCCTTATATAGAAGATTACAAAAGATCTTTCCATAACGAAAATGATCAAGAACTAAAGTCATAAACAGAAGTTACTAAAACTGACTGACTGACTTACAGAATAGAAAGTTACTAACTAAACTACTTAAATAACAATTATTAGCTAAATATTACTACATTAGTTTAATACATGGAACACTATGCAATTCACTCTGTCAAAAAACTACTTAAATGACAATTATTACCTATATATTACAACATTACTTTAGTACATGGAACACTATGTAATTCACTCTGTCAAAAAAGTGAATTTATTTATTTATTAATAAATGTGACCAAGGAGTGTGACTATAGAAGAGAGGTTTGCAACCCTTTTACACTAAAATTTTAGTGTTACGTGAAAGGTGGTTTGTTTTCCTTTTCTGATGAAAATAACAGATTGTAAAAGGAATTGAAGTGATTCAAATTTGAAAATCTTAAATTGGGAGGAAGTGCAATTGATTTCAATGGCAATAAATGATATTACTTAATGATACCCTGCAGAAACACCATTTATAGATAAAGAAAACAGATAGTGAGATCCACAAATAGTGCTTCATATGGAAAATGCTTGCTGAAAGAATCTACAAATGGACTAGCAAGCTAAGTGGTCTTCACCATAGGATAAGCTGCATGGTTAACCACAATTGTGCTAGAGTAATTATAGAATGGATGTATTACGATGAACAATTGGTAAAAATTTAATGTATTGAATCAAGAACAAATTAGTTCTTAAATAGATTTACAAAAGACGATGTTTCTAAATAAGAAACAGTCGTAAAAATAGAAACTATATCTACAAGATATTTACATTATAGATAACCACTAAATAAATAGAAAGATGTTATTTTAATACCCTTCCTTAATTGTTAATCTATCAACTACTCCAAGCTGTCCCCTGAATTTAACAAACTAATCTAGACCAAGAGGCTTGGTGAGACTATCTGCAGTCTGATCCATTGTTGGAATATATTGCAACTGAACTGTCCCGTCTTCAACCAACTGCCGAATGTAATGACAATGAACATCTACATGTTTGGTTCTTTAATGGAGGACCGGATTCTTGGCAAGTTTGAGAACTCCCTGATTATCAGAGAGCAAGGGAGTCGGACCATCTTGAGACAAGTGCATATCTGCAAGCATCCAATGAAGCCAAACTGCCTCACAAGATGCCTTAACAGCTGTGCAATACTCTACTTTTGTAGATGAGAGTGAGACTGCATGCTGCTTTTTACTAGTCCAAGTGACTGCACCAGATCCCAAACTATACACATATAGATAACCACTAAATAAATAGAAAGATGTTATTTTAATACCCTTCCTTAATTGTTAATCTATCAACTACTCCAAGCTGTCCCCTAAATTTAACAAACTAATCTAGACCAAGAGGCTTGGTGAGACTATTTGCAGTCTGATCCGTTGTTGGAATATACTGCAACTAAACTATCTTGTCTTCAACCAACTGCTGAATGTAATGACAATGAACATCTACATGTTTGGTTCTTTAATGGAGGACCGGATTCTTGGCAAGTTTGAGAACTCCCTGATTATCAAAGAGCAAGGGAGTCGGACCATCTTGAGACAAATGCAAATCTGCAAGCATCCAATGAAGCCAAACTGCCTCACAAGATGCCTTAACAACTGTGCAATACTCTACTTTTGTAGATAAGAGTGAGACTGCATGCTACTTTTTACTAGTCCAAGTGACTGCACCAAATCCCAAACTATACACATCCAAAAGTTGATGTCTTATCATCAACGAAACCTACCCAATCTTAATCTGTGAACCCACTAAGTCTAGAATCATGACTCCTAGTGTAAAGAAGTCCATAATCAGAGGTGCCTTTCACATACCGCAGCACACGCTTTGCTGCTACCCAATGATCAGCCTTGGGGGTTGTCATGAAGTGTGAAATGAAGCTCACTGCAAAACTGAGATCAGGTCTAGTGGCAGTGAGATAGATGAGACTGCCAACTAATTGTCTATAAGTGGTTTCATCGATAAGAGGAGAATCAGACTTGGCTGATAGTTTCAGCCCTTTCTCCATAGGTGTGGAAGCAGGTTTACAATCCTGCATTCGAAAACTGTCAAGAAAGTTCCTGACATACTTAGACTAAGAAAGAAAGATGCTACTATTAGTCTGCCAAACCTCAACACCTAAACAATAATGGAGAAGCCCCAAATCTGTCATATCAAAATCCTTGCACAAGTCTTGTTTGATTTTAGCAATCAAATGTGTTGAACTACCAATAATGATCAAGTCATCCACATAGACAACAAGAAAGAAAATATCATCACTAGAGTGTTTGATATACAGATTATTGTCAGAAGGGCTCATTTTGTCATCTCCTCCAAAGATGATATCATCCACAAATATTTCTGCAATCAAGTTCCCTTCTTTACCAGTCTTGAGATACATATTGTTGTTATCTCCTGTTCTTGTGAATCCTATGGTCAGGAGGTATGAGTGTAACCTTTCACACCAAGCCCTTGTGGCTTGTTTCAGCCCATAGAGTGCCTTCTTCAATTTATAGACCATACCACTTTAATCTGTGGATGAGAAGCCTTCTGGCTGTTCTATGTACACCTCCTCGAATATACCATTTAGAAATGCGGACTTTACATCCATCTAGTATACTTTGTACCTTTTATGAGTAGCATAAGTAGGATTCTCACTCCTAGTCTTGCCACAGGTGCAAAGGTTTCTCCATAATCTAGTCCTGCCTCTTGTGCATATCCTTTGCAGACTGGCTAAAGAAAATTAGTAAATGTTGATTAAGCAGATACTTTCTCTAGCCTTTCTCCTGGTCAGAATATTAGCATGTTTGTCACCAATAATGTTATCAGTGGAGTGATATGTGACATACCTTGGCAGAACCGATCAGTGGTCCCGGTCTTCATTTTCCGGTTGAGCAATATCTCCAACGAGGTCATGAACAATTTCCTATTCATCATCCTCAGTTGGTCTTATGTTCTGATCCCCTCCTGACTTAGGCACATTACCTTGCTCCAAGGGTCTGTTTACCTGTTCTTCTTCATCAGCAGCAATCATTTCGTTGAATTCCAAATGATTATCAGCATCATGATCTTGGTGAATGACTGTTCTTTTCCCTCGGTTCTGAATATTCATCAATCTTTACATTCATACTTTCCACTATTTTTCCTGTCCTCTTATTCAGACACCGGTAGGCTTTAATTTGGTAGAATGACCCAAAAATATGCCTACATCACTCTTTGGCTCAAACTTGCCAGAGTACACATCTCTTTTGATGTAATAGTTGCTACCAAAAATTCTAAAATAGCCTACACCTGGGGTGTGACCAAACCATAACTCGTAGGGAGTCTTACCGGTTCCTTTCTTAACTTGAACCCGGTTCAGTGTATACACAGTGGTGTCGATTGCTTCTCTCCAGAAGTGATGGGGAAGATCCTTCTGAATCATCTGAGTTATAGCACAATCAATCAGAGTCATGTTTCTTCTTTCAGCAACTCCATTTTGTTGTGGGGTTCTCAGTGCAGACATCTACCTTTTTATCCCTTGTTCCACACAGTAGTGAGTGAACTCTTGAGAGGTGTACTCACCTCCTATGTTTGACTTCAAACATTTCAAGCTTTTACCGGTCTCCTTCTCCACTCGAGCCTTATAGATTTTGAACATGTGAAAGGCCTCTGATTTTTCCTTAAGGAAAAGTGTCCACATCATCCTTGAAAAATCATCTACTCCATAGTAGCTCTTTGTCCTCATAGGTCCACACAAGTCTGTGTGAACGAGATCCAGCATGTTTTCAGAAGAAAAAGACTTACTACCAAAGCTCGTTCCTGTCAGTTTGCCTAACTGACATTCTTTACACATACCCTTTTCCGGTTTTGTAATATCAAGAAGCCCTCTGACTGACTTCTTACTTTGACAATACTATCAAAGTTTATGTGGCACAGCCTCTTATGCCACAGCCAACTGTTGTCCTCTTTTGTTATGAGACAGATTTTATTTGTCTCCCCTTTTGTCGTAGCTAGGAGGCAAGCCCCCTCGGTTGAGTCTAAATAGAACAAGTTTCCTTTTCTCTGTCTACCAGTGGCAACATGAGCTCCTGATTGATTCTTGACAATGCAAGAACCTTGCCCAAACTCCAACATGTATACTTTGTTGTTTAATTGAGCTACAATCATTAGACTGTACTTGAGTCCTTCCACCCAATACACATCTTCGCATACAAATTCATTGCCAAGTGCTATTGAGCCTTTGCCTCTGATAGCACAGGGAGCATTGTTACCAAAAGTCATCGATCCACCATCATTAAGCTTCAGGCTGATGAACTTGTTCTTGTCACCAGTCATGTGGTGAGTGAATCCACTGTCAATGATCCAATCATCACATTGATGAGATCTTGAGATAAGTGTCATTTCACTTATCACTGTGCTTTCTTCTTTTATTGCAACAAAGGCAATTTCTTCATCTCCTGATTCTTTAGAATCATTGTCCGTGACACCTTCCTCAGCAAGGTACGACTCCTTTCTTTTGTTCTTGAATCGGTTGGACTTTTCTTTATTTTCATTTTCTGGACACTTTGCAGCAATATGTCCTATCTTATTGCAAGAAAAGCACTTTAATGGAAGTTTCTCTTTGAACTTCCCTTTTCCTCTTGGAAATCTCCTTGCGATGAGCACTTCAAACTCATCCTGCTCTAGTTCTTCTGAGAGTAAATTTTCTACAAAATTTTCAGACTTACTAGTAGAACTATTACCGGTCTCTCTTCATTTCTTGGTGGAAGCAGTATTCGCAAAAGACTTGAAAGCAGCCTCTAACATGGGTAAGCTGTTATCATAATTACTCAATTCAAAATTAGTCAACTTACCGATCAGGGAGTCAAGAGTGACTTGAGACGTGCTCATTGATCTGAGCTCCTGTATGGCTAAGATCTTGATAGCATACTGTGGCCTTAGCGTCCTCAGTATCTTGCTTACCACATCTTCCTCACTCAATGTTCCTCCAGCGCTTTTGATAGAGTTCATCACTTCTTTTACTCTATTGTTGTAGTGTTCAATGTCTTCTCCTTCGTTCATCCTTATGTCATCATATTTGCCTCTTGAGGCTTTCTACCTTTGCTCTTTGAACATGTGGGTTTCCTCCATACACAATTTGTAGCTTAGCCCACATTTTGCAAGCAATAGTCAAATTTTCAATCTCTGCATATACATGATCAAGTAGCGTACTTGCTATCACATCCATTGTAGTTGTGTGTTCACTACTGATCTTTTGTTGATCAGGCGTCAAGGTACCGGTGGGTTCAGTGTAATCATTGATTACATTAGTCACAGTTGATTTAACCGGGATTTGTGACTCTCATTGGTTCAACTGTCTCGGTTACCAATCCTTAGGCAGTGTACAGGTCATAGACAACTCTTGTCACTTTTCCTTTCTCTGTCTATACCAGTTTGGTTCCTTGGTTCCGGTTATACACTTTATCGGTCACAATTTTGAATCCTTGATTACCGGTTGTTCCTTCCTTGGTTACCGGTTGCTCTGATGATCAGTTATAGAGACAGTACCTCTTCTTGCTCACTGTGTCACCGGTTTCTCTTGTAAAAATTATTGTCAACTGTACCTTCTTGTTCCTGATTGAACAATGTTTGCATCCCTAGACATCAATGACAACACCTCTTTGCCATGTACTGGTTACATCCTTACCGGTTAATGCCAACACATTGCAACTTCTTGCATATGCCCTATCTCAGAGGTACTATTGCACTAAAATACTTGCTATGCCAAATAGAGTAGCACCATAGGGAGATGAAGAAGTTGCTAATGGGTGAATCAAAACTTTTGAAAGACTCTTCCAAGATGAAGAAATGCACAAAAAAGTTAGGACAAGATTTGACTTATTTCTCTTGGGAATAAAGCATCGTCCAATTGCAATAAGGGACTAAAACAACATGCGAGCTATCACATGGTGGTATCTCTATGGTCAACCATTTAATATCTACAACCTCTTGCAATCAAGGTCCTCTCACAAGTTTTTTTTTTCTTTTTGTTTACCACTTGTATTCTACAATTTAGTACATAACATTCTTCAGTTTGTTTTACGTTTTTATGTTTAGTTTTGTGAACACTGTCCAGGTTGCAAGTTCTTCTGCTGCTGAATGGAATTGAAGTACATACTCCTTTATCCACTCAGTGAAGCGTATCTGGTTGGGCTCAAAAAAAGCTGAAAACCTGGTCTACATTCATACCAACTTGTGTCTTTTGTCACATATGGAGGAACACTACAAGGATAGGGCAGCCAAGCTTTGGGATGTAGCCCCTGAGTGTGCCAACTTGGATGCAACCGTTGAGGATCTTACTAGACTTACCACAAATTATGATGATGATGATAACATCACGACACATGGTGCATCTAGTACAAGTGGAACTGCTTTGGGTTCAAATGATCTTGAACTTGCAGCAGTTGGAGATGAAGAGGATTTTTTTGAGAATCCTTATGATTATGATTAGTGAATCTTGATTGATGAACATTGAATCATGAACTACATTTTGATTTTGTAGCTGTAATGATTTTCTGATTTGCATTGGAATCATGAACATAGATATATATGATATGGCTTATTTGAATATTTGTGAACTATCAATTGCCATTTAATATTTATCTCGATCAATGATGAAGTATCATACTATCAAATGATTTAAGTTTGTATATTTCTTGCATTTCTTTGAATATATATATATATATATATATATATATATATATATATATATATATAAACGCACCTGAACGCATACAAACCCCCCCAAAAAATATCTCCTGCACCCGATTCTCGCACCCACATCCGCATCTGCACCCGAATCGGTAACTTAGCCTAGATCCAATGAGAGATTGATTCTTATAAACCACTTCTGATAAAGCATGCATCATCAATATTGACTCAACATCAATGCACTTAAATCAATACAAATGACATAACATTTATAAATTACACTTTTTTGAAGGATAAATAATTGTCAAAATTTCAAAGTTGATGACTGACATGCAGAAGAATATCTCTACAAATGGCAATTTTCTCAAACTGCTGTTGATTTCACTTATTAAATTAAAATGAGGTATAAAACAATAGTTGTAATTAAAACCATTTTTTTAAATCATACCTGATTCCCTCACAGGCGCATCTACGGTTAAGGGAGAAGATCGTGTAGTGTAAAAGCCAACAATATTTCTGGCAGCTTTCATCTGGCTACGACTGCTTGTTGACAGATTCTTATGATTTGAAGCCAAACGAGCAATAGCAGCCCCTGTGCGCTTTTCTTGTGGCAAGTATGCTTCTCCACGACTAAATTTGATCATCCCAGAAACATCTGGCTCCAATATCGAACCTGTAACCTCTATTTGGCTATCCACCTGTCCACTGTGATCAACCAACTGAAGAAATTACTTTTGTGATTTCACATACTCTAGAGACACTTGAGCAGCACAGGAGACGCTAAGAAAGAAAAAATCAAGGATGAAATAAAAAAATATGCTCCTAACACATTAAACTTTCAGCAGTAACAAACAGAGAAACAAAAGAGTGCACAGTTATGCATAAAAAACCTATTTGTGTTTTTATTAAAAAACAAAAAGATTAATATAAAGATGTCAATGAAGAGGAAAAGTGTCACACCTGAATAAATTTTTGGCTCTTACTTCAAGATTCTCTGTCTTCATTTCAATTTTATCTCCAGAATAACTTTTGCTGCTTCTCAATGGCAGGCTACCATTGAGTAACAAACGACCCTTTCTTCCAACTCGTCCTTCCAAGCCATTAATGCATAACTGATTGCTCTTAACATGAAATGTGCCTCCAAAATTTGAAAGTGGTGTTGGAAGCACCGGTGAAGAAACAGATGCCCTATGAAATGTTGCAGCTCCGTCAAAAATTGGATGATCCACAGTTCCCCGTACCTGCTTCAGCAGTCACTTCATGTCAGTTTAACATCCATATAGTTTGAAACATTTTCCAATATACCAACAGCATCAACAATATGATGATAACAAATATTGTACACCTATAAAAAATACTTCATTGATATATTGAAGATATGTGATCATCAACGACTGTAAAGAAGCCATTGATTTTTGTTTTAATGCCTCTGTAACATTTTTTAGTGTCACATATATTTAGTTCAACTTGTTCTTATAGTATTTAACTATTGAGCAGTTGAGTATATACAAAATCCCAATAATTATTTATATAACAGCAATATAAATCAGATGACAGGACTACAAGGAGAAAGCAGTCTAGATAAGAAGCAGTGGTGTGTGTTGCATATACATTAGCAGAAAAGGTATAGCCTTTGAACCTATCGATTGTATATATCTGTACATATCTGAAATAATAAGGGTATCAATCAATTGTGTTACACCCCTATGAAACATTCATGTGAATATCTTCATTGCATGTTCTGTTGAGTACATCTGTCAATGTACTGCATATAAAAGCTGTGTTGCGGTTATACCCTTGTTGCCTTTGTCATTTGTTCCATCCAGAGCAAGGTTTAACATTTATCATATAAAAAGAATTAGGAATAGGTGTAAATTTGTCTTTACAGAGTAATGAATCACATCTTCTGGATAACTCCATCAAAAAATAATAACAGATCTCTTTATAAAACTTACGCTTGAGAGTTCTTTTCTCATTTGAAAACAATTAGCAACATCACCAAATTGTAACTACTTTTGTCTCGTTGACATTGATGCCAAATTACTGTTTCATTTTCCTTTTTCAGAGCTTGCCTCTTTCTATCTTTGAGGAGGCATCAAAAGTAAAAAATACAACAATCAAATATGCAGTAATTAATTTCAAATGAAAACATTAAAAAGAAACAGAGATGTGAAATAAGAACAAATACGCATAAATGATGAGATATACCATAAATCATACTTTGAACAAAGAAAGACACACCTGTAAGGTAACATCAGCACTTCCCTGAAGCCAATGAGCATAAGGAGACAGTGCAGTGATTAACATCATGCCACCATCTTTCACGGTTGCATCTACCTTAACTGCACCTGTTTCTCTTAGATTCCAATCCAAACCTTTTAAATTTTCAGTCAGTTGAACTTCCCAGCCTTCTTCTCCTCTCTCTCTGCCAAATTTATTGTTAACATCAATTCCATCAGTAATCTTTCCTTTATCTTGCATCCATCGGACGACCCACATTGGCCTGGCAGATTCTCTTTCAATATCCTCTTCTACTAGTGCATCAGTTCCCAAAGGAGCCATAGGAAGGCTTCCTATAACATGTACATGACCAGGATGGATTACTGGTTCAAAATTTGCATCAAATACAAAGCGGTTTGTTGATGTGATAGAAGTAACCACCTCAGCACGTCTTAAGTCAACACCTCCAATAGCTCCATCTAAAAGTCTTACTTGTACATCACATCGTGGTTTTCCTGGGCTTCCTCTTAAATCTCCTTCCATATGTAAAATTCCTCTTATAGGTGTCAAAGGTGTCCATGAAGAAGGCATAGGATTCATGCTTGAAGATTTGCAAACCTGTAATAGAGTTGGCACTAAACCAACAGGAAAATTTAAAACGGCAAAATGAAGATTAGGCCTTGGTCCCAATATTGTCCCATCTGCATGAAGAGTTGCTTTATCCCTTTGTATGAAGATTTTATCTAGGCGAAGACCATTATTATTACTGTAACTTCCAACTGCAACAACCCTCTGTGCTTTATAAGTTCCCCACTCCCATTCTTCTCCATGGAAATCGAAATCTGCCTGCACATGTCCACACATTATACATCAACATTAAGAGTTGGAATAATACATATTGATAAGTAACATTTCTTAAGTGTATCATATCCAGCTACCCTCAAAAATTCAACATGAACACATTCAAATTATAAATACAATAAGGATAAAATATTCATAAAACAGAATTAAACAATGACATTTTGGACAAATAATTCATTATGTGCCTCCAGAACCAACTGCAAGAGAGAAATAGTCAATCCTTGCAGCTATGGAAATAACTACAGGAAAATGGCAAAAATTATTAATGTTCTCAAACAATTTCTCCAATTTCATGAGGTAAGCATTGCCAAGATGAGCAGTCTCTGACCCTCCTATAAAAGGAATTAAAAATATTCAAGAAGTAGCTTCTGAGATAGAAACTATACAATTTGAGATTCTATTCCAACAAGAAATAAACACAATTGTCATCTTCCCACCATTGATATATTCTTGCACCGAAGTTAGGATATGCAGATACATATTTTTAAAATTTGAAAACAAGTATCAAGAGCTTTCTGTGGCTGTATTTCATGCTGAATATGCTAATGATTTGAAACTGCAGAGATTGAAATAAAAGCCAATATCTGACACCAGTGACCGACACAAGATTCTGACACCAATAATCTATCAATATTTTCAGTGATGTAGCCACTGACTTCCCTTGACTTGCTTCAACTAAACAAACCATGAGAGATTCCATATCTATAAGTATATGAGGACCAATAAATCTTTGGAGGCTGTCAATCAATCTGGAGTTAAAAGTAAAGATATCTCAGTTTTGATATGTTGCAAAATATATCCTGTTGTCGGTAAACTTGTATGTACGGGAGTGTTATGTTAATTAAGTTGTTAGTCTGGGTCGTTAGTGGCTGAAGGGTAAGTGGTTATGTCGCGATGGTTCAGTCGCACCCCTTCGGGTGATATATGTATTCTCTCGGATGGAAGAGAAAGAGACAAGAAAAACTGATATCATAATGTGTTATGCTTCCATCGGATGTTACATGGTTATGATTAATGGAATATCTGGCAGTTCTCTGATATCTTGTAATGATCCCAAACCCGGCCTTACGTAATTTTCTCTCAAAATTCCCAATTTGGGTTTGAATAGTACTTAGAGATTGTAATCAATAACTATCATGCATCATTAAGCATTTAAATCATATTAAGAATAGTCTCTAATTCCTTACTTCACTCCTAATCACAAATCTTAAGAACGATGGAAGATTTACTGTGCTAGGACGCATGCATAGTCTCCAAGTGGATTCCCTCAAGGTTCTACCTATCTTGGGATATTTCCATCCTGTGACCGATTTACCCGCTTCTTCCTACACACACTCCCTATCTCCTTAATAGTGATTAATGAGTTATTAAGGAATCAACCAAGTATATATTAATATTTCATATTACAAATATATAAATGAATATATATTTATATATATAACATAAATATATATAATTCTGATTTATCTTTTATTAGTGGGTATTTATTAGTTCATAGAATATTAAGATATAGAGACCCCATGTATACTTCATATATATAATTGTGATTCATTATATTTGTATGTATATTAAATAATCTCTATTTCTAATCATGAGATTTCATAACCATATGCTCATATTAATATGATCATAAGAATCCATATATATATATATATATCCTATTTATTTCAATACTTATATATGTTGAGTATATATATATAAACCTTACTGAACTTACCCACGGTATATACCTTACTTCTGTTTGAGTCGAAGTCCTTGTTTTTTCTGTCGCTGTCAAATTTAAGAAAGGCCTTCACACTCATCCTTAGTCTATTACTGTTGTATGTCCATTTCTCATTTGCCAGCTTTATATATGTTTATCATCAGTTTGTTTATCGCTGTAAGTGATTTTCTTTTATGGAGACTTCATTCAATGAACCGCTACCTTCAAAGTTATCTGCTCTTCATAAGAATGTTGCAGTTTATATTCATTCGATTGCTAAGTACATTTCGAGGCTCCTCCTTGACATGTCGTGACAATTGATTATAATATATATGCCAGAAAATGTTCCTGTCATTGTAATTGTTGAAGCTGTTACAAATATCATGAACGCTATGTCCACTCGGTCTTTACTTCATATCAATGCTGCATGCTTGTGTTCTTTTCCGCTGATTTGATGCCCTATTACTTATCTCCTATTAATGCTAAGTGTCTTCTCTTGTTCACAGTTAAGTATGCATATTTCTTATAAGATCCCCTGCACTGTGGTCTTCCCTTATTTCAAAGACTTATTTATATGCTAATTACTAGACACGACCTTACTCCTAACATCGCTTCAATGGTCGGCGACTTATTAATTATCACCCTTGATGTCCACTTTTTTAAGGTTTATTTATCATTGTTTTATTTATTGGTAATGTCTTAGAACCGTCGACTGCTAAATGAGGTACAGTTTAGTCATCGGTTGGTAAGTATATTAAATAATTAAATGTCGTTAATATCAATATTAATTTATATATATATATATATATATATATTAAATAATTATTGATTATTGATAATATGGTTTAATATTAGCATTATCAAATATATTGATTATTTTCTATATATTATTGATTAATAATTTATTATTGATTAATAATTTATTATTAACTAATTACATAGATTAATCATCAATGGACTAATTATTATTATTTCTAATGATAGTGTTAATTATATTGATTATTATTATTAAGTAATATTATTTAAGATTAGTACTATATTAATGTTATTATTAATATAAATAATTATTAATTATTAATATTAATAATTATTAATTATTAATATTAATAATTATTAATTATTAATATTAATAATTATTAATTATTAATATTAATAATTATTAATTATTAATATTAATAATTATTAATTATTAATATTAATAATTATTAATATTATATATAACAATTATTGGTATGAATTGATTCTGAAAGGACTCATATTTATTATTAAAATAATATTTAAATCGAGTTTATTCATTTGGAAATATGTTTGCATTGTCAATTAGGGCTCATGACAGTCCGCCCCCCCCAAATTTGCTTATCCTCAAGCAACAATAAATTTTCTACTTAAGAGAGATTGGTGAGAGAAAATCTTTTAGACTATCTCATGGTGGTGCCTATTCGAATTTGCTCAATACTATGTTTGCATGATAACATGCTTCTAATTCATTTCTCTCCAATTATTCTATTATTCTAGATAAATCAAATAGAGTATACAATTGGAAATACAAAATATGCATGTGAATATATGCTAAAACATATTAGAAGTATATACTTGAATGTATGAAGACATAGAGCATACACATTAATGCATGAAGACACAAATTATACACGATGTAGACACATAATGCATTCAATCTTGATTAAACCATACAATTTACAATTTGAAATGAACTTTGGTTAGGGAAATGGTTTACAAAATTTACTTCTTCATTATGATTTTGAATTTGAATCTTGCAACCACAAAGTGATCATAAGTACATATATATGTATATATAAGCTGCTTCAAATAAAACTTGATTCATGATAAGTAAGTTCAAGCCAATCCCATACTAAGCCCAAGAGTGGAACTTTGGCCCCCTTGGCCTCGGTGGCAGGTGTTAGGCATCCACACGAGGTGGTCTACTTAGCGGATTGCTTGCTTTTCTTATCTATTTAATCTCGTCTATCTAAAAAATCAGAGAGGTTCTTGTGAAAAGGGGGCCCTTACTGTCTTTCCCTTAACTAGCACTATAATAGGGTGCCCTAGAAGCCCTCCCTTGATTACAGACTCCATAGGAAAGCTATTTTCAGTAGGGTACCCTTACTATCTTTCCCTTAACTAGTACTGCAATAGGGTGTCCTAACAGTTCTCCCTTGATTGCAGACTCCATAGGAAAGTTACTTGTGGTAGGGTGCCCTTACTATCTTTCCCTTAACTAGTACTGCAATAGGGTGTCCTAGCAGTTCTCCCTTGATTGCAGACTCCGTAGGAAAGCTACATATAGTGGGGTACCCTTGCCATCTTTCCCTTAACTAGTATTGTAATAGGGTGTCCTAACAGTTCTCCCTTGGTTGCAGACTCCATAGGAAAGATACTTATGATAAGATGTCTTTATAGCCATTCCCTTAACTAGGACTGCAATAGGGTGTCCTAGCAGTTCTCCCTTGATTGCAGACTCCATAGGAAAGCTACAATGTAGGATGGTGGAATTATTGTGCCCAAGGTGCGTGAAACAGTCTACAAGAGGCTCCCTCATGGTTCATACCCGTTTTGGGACTCTCCACCTCAATGTGACCGGATTACTCCGCCTTTCCCTCCACAAACCCCCTATCCTATGTTCTTCAACATGTTGCTCATCAGGTTTATCTCCTCCCCTGCATTATCCAAGTATAAGTTTATCTAAAATAATGAAATTTATTTTCAATATTCAACATAATAATACTATGCATAATTTGATAACTTATCTTTGTTTACTGATTGTAGATCTTTTATGCAATATAATAGTGACTTCTCTTTTATAAATGCAATGCTAGGTGGTAGGGCTTTGACAAGTTGTTCATTGCTCCATAGCTTCTATCTTCTGTATTAGTCTTTTATGCCGAATGATTTTTATTCATTTTTATTTTAGATACCTTCTTCTATTCTATCCTACAGGATGGCAAGATCATGCTCTGATACCACTTGTAATGATCCCAAACCCGGCCTTACGTAATTTTCTCTCAAAATTCCCGAATTTGGGTTTGAATAGTACTTAGAGATTGTAATCAATAACTATCATGCATCATTAAGCATTTAAATCATATTAAGAATAGTCTCTAATTCCTTCACTCCTAATCACAAATCTTAAGAACGATGGAAGATTTATTGTGCTAGGACGCATGCATAGTCTCCAAGTGGATTCCCTCAAGGTTCTACCTATCTCGGGATATTTCCATCATGTGACCGATTTACCCACCTCTTCCTACACACACTCCCTATCTCCTTAATAGTGATTAATGAGTTATTAAGGAATCAACCAAGTATATATTAATATTTCATATTACAAATATATAAATGAATATATAATAAATATATAAACTAATATATATTTATATATATAACATAAATATATATAATTCTGATTTATCATTTATTAATGGGTATTTATTAGTTCATAGAATATTCAGATATAGAGACCCCATGTATACTTCATATATATAATTGTGATTTATTATATTTGTATGTATATTAAATAATCTCTATTTCTAATCATGAGATTTCATAACCATATGCTCATATTAATATGATCATAAGAATCCATATATATATATCCTATTTATTTCAATACTTATATATGTTGAGTATATATATATAAACCTTACTGAACTTACCTACAGTACATACCTTACTTCTGTTTGAGTTGAAGTCCTTCTTTTTGCTGTCGCTGTCTTATTTAAGAAAGGCCTTCACACTCATCCTTAGTCTATTACTGTTGTATGTCCGTTTCTCATTTGCCAGCTTTATATATGTTTATCATCGGTTTGTTTATCGCTGTAAGTGATTTTCTTTTATGGAGACTTCATTCAATGAACCGCTACCTTCAAAGTTATCTGCTCTTCATAAGAATGTTGCAGTTTATATTCATTCGATTGCTAAGTACATTTCGAGGCTCCTCCTTGACATGTCGTGACAATTGATTATAATATATATGCCAAAAAATGTTCCTGTCATTGTAATTGTTGAAGCTGTTACAAATATCATGAACGCTATGTCCGCTCGGTCTTTACTTCATATCAATGCTGCATGCTTGTGTTCTTTTCCGCTGATTTGATGCCCTATTACTTATCTCCTATTAATGCTAAGTGTCTTCTCTTGTTCACAGTTAAGTATGCATATTTCTTATAAGATCCCCTGCACTGTGGTCTTCCCTTATTTCGAAGACTTATTTATATGCTAATTACTAGACACGACCTTACTCCTACCATCGCTTCAATGGTCGGCGACTTATTAATTATCACCCTTGATGTCCGCTTTTTTAAGGTTTATTTATCATTGTTTTATTTATTGGTGATGTCTTAGAACCGTCGACTGCTAAATGAGGTACAGTTTAGTCATCGGTTGGTAAGTATATTAAATAATTAAATATCGTTAGTATCAATATTAATTTATATATATATATTGAATAATTATTGATTATTGATAATATGGTTTAATATTAGCATTATCAAATATATTGATTATTTTCTATATATTATTGATTAATAATTTATTATTAACTAATTACCTAGATTAATCATCAATGGACTAATTATTACTATTTCTAATGATAGTATTAATTATATTGATTATTATTATTAAGTAATATTATTTAAGATTAGTATTATATTAATGTTATTATTAATATTAATAATTATTAATATTATATATAACAATTATTGGTATGAATTGATTCCGAAAGGACTCATCTATTTATTATTAAAATAATATTTAAATCGAGTTTATTCATTTGGAAATATGTTTGCATTGTCAATTAGGGCTCATGACATATCTTGTTATAATTTCCTTCAGTAGTATGCACTAAATCCAGTTTACCGTAGCTGGTAAACATTTGGCGCCATTGCCTCTACGATATTGGGAAGTGACGAGGTCTGGATGGCTCACGGAAGGCAATGGGGCAACCAATAGATTATAGTGGAAGGACCAATGAGGAAGAAGAGAATGCAAAACTATTCCAGGGTGAACGAGCACTGACAACAGATTTTGTCTTGTTACTCCAAGCATCCATCGAAACACACATCCGAAGGGAGGTTGCACACGAGGAAGTACCGGAGAGTGCCGTGTGGGCTGCCCTCGAAATTAGTCCCGCCGTGGGTCGATTGATGTGCCGACTACCTCGTTTGCTATCGCAAACATTCCTTACCCTTCAGAACCAACGAGAAGAGGTGAAGCAGGAGAATCGAAGGCAACAAATCCTAGCGGACTACCATCGCCAAAGGGAGGAAAAAGAAAGAGATGAAAACTGTTGTAAAGGAAGCATGAACTAAAGTTCGAGAGCAAAATATGAATGAAGGAGAACACGGAGTGATATCATAATGTCTAAAGGATGGCATTTATTGTACACGAAATATGAATTAATGAACTGTTCTTGATTTTATCATGTGTTGTTTTCTTGTGGATGTATAAGGAGCATATTTATGCCAAACCAATTAAATAAAAATAAGAATTTGAAAGAACAAGTAGAAGGGTGGAAGGCTGTACAAAAACCACTAGCATTACAACAAGTAGAAAGAAGACGACGGTTGAGGAATCTCGCAGAGGGACTAATCGAAGAGGTGGTCGGTGAAGGTAAGGCCATCGGCAGCAACGAGCAGTTTTGTGAAGGAGGGAACAGTGATCCTCACCTAGAGCTGAATAGAGAGGAGGATTTTATTGAGGAAATGAGAAGTCTACTTGGGAACTTGACCCTAACCCCGTGAAAGGGGAAGGGAGGCCGAAGGAAGGAAAGGGAAGAGGCTGAGGGTAGAGGAGCTGAGGATACCAGTGCCACCATGAGTGTCAGAGGGACAGAGGGGCACGGGAATCAAGGCAGCCTACCAGACTTGAACACTTCTAGCAGTTCGGGAGTACCTAACGCCTCGAGCTCAAGGATACCAAGCTCAACCAGTAAACACAAAAGTTACAATGGCGCAGAAGCAAAAATTACCCAAGCTCATAGGCGACGGGAAGGAAGACCTCGCATGCTATTGTAAAACATGTGAAACCATCTGGTCTGCCAATGGGGTGACAGACCAAGATGAGTGGACAAAGCAATTTCCAGCCACATTAAGGGGAGTAGGAATCGATTAGTATTCGGACATCGATAAAGCTAAAGTGACCACATGGATAGAGTTCAAGAAAGAATTCGAGATAGAGTTCAGATTACTGCAAGATGATAAGGAATAGTGGTCAAAGTTTATAAGACCAAGCAAGCCAAGGATGAGACAGTCAGAGCCTACGGCCGGAGATTGAAGGAATTGGCAGGCAAGATGGACAGTCAACCAACCGACGGACTTAAAAAATGGTGGTTCATTGAAGGACTAAAGCCCTCATTGAAAAAGAAAATGAAAATTGTACCACCACCATCATATGCCGATGCGTAAAACTAGGTAATGGACCTAGAAAGCGAAAACAAAACAGCGAAGAAAAAGAAGAGCAAATTGTCCAACGATGACGACGATTCTTCTAATAGGTAGGGTAGTAGTGAAGAATCAAACAAGAAAGTCGAGGCCCTCCAGAAAGACACGGTACACATGATGAGGCAATTTAGCACAATAATGAAGGGGAGCACCAGCCGGAATGAAGAGGGAGACCTATGGTGTGTGGAATGCAAGGAGGAAGGCCATGCCAAGGGCGCATGCCCGAAGAAATTGTTATGTGACATTTGCCAAATAGTGGATCATTCTACCAAGGAATGTCTGTATAATATGAAGACACGAAGCCATGAACAGGTCTTGTTGACACAGGAACCGTCCGCCTCAACAACAACGGGGAATACATAGAACACCACAGCATCATTCAGCAGCTATCAAAACAACCGACAGGAAGGAAGAGGTAATGGTAACAACAATACAAATTACAACAACGGAGACCGAAGTCGTATCCAATATGACTCTAGTGGGTGGCCAATCATACAATGTCATGCATGCAGCCAATGGGAGCACTTTGCTAGGGACTTCCCGAGAGGTGAAGCACCACAATTCCTTTGTAGGTGGTGTGGTCCACGAGACCATGACGACTCCAAATGTCAAAAGCCTGGGGTGAATTTGCTAAACATCGAAGGCAATGAGGAGGGGGTGTAGGCAGTCACTTGTGGGCAACCCAAGAAGGCCACCTACCCAGATCCACAAACTGAGAAAAAGAGGATGCGTGAAGCAAAGGCGAACATTGAGACGGAAATGGCAGCCAAACGGAGAGACACGCATGATACTGCCAGTACCTCGCTAAGAGGCCAAGCAGAACAAAGCATACTACAGCAAGTGATGCAGACAAAAATTCCAATACAATTAAAGGACCTCCTTGTAGCCATGCCACAACTACAAACTGCTCTACTACATATGATACCACCTCCAAGGACGAAACCAAAGGAAAACTCCCTTGGAAAGGAAGATCCCCTCGAAAAGGAAAACTCCCTTGAGAAGCGAAACTCCCTCGAAAAAGAAAATTCCCTCAAAGAGGATCCGATGTTGCTAGCAGTGAACACTGGTAGACATCCAACAGTGGTCGAGATGGGCATTCTCGGCACCATTCTAACAAACACCATCATCAACAAAGGGTAGGTTGTCAATGTCTTACTTGAAGAGACATGGAAGAGAATAGGGCGACCTACACTATAGCCACCAACTTTCCAACTCGTAGGCGTATACTAGCACAGGATCAAACCCATCGGCACATTGATGGCACAGAGGGTAATGATTGGTACTCAACCCTTCGTGTTGGATTTCGTGGTCATCCCACTCAAGAGGAAGGGGTATGACGCCATCCTCGGTAGGGGTTGGCTAATACAAGCTAAATTTAACCATTATTGGAAGAGAAACAACTTGTCCACGGAAAGAAATGGTTGGAAATTTACTATTGACTTAAGAACCCAATTGGTTAGTGAAGACTTAGCGTCTCATCAGAGTCAGAAGCGGAGGAAGAAGATGAAGGGAGACGGCGCATGGAGTCGAATGACGAAGGGGTACTCGAATTAGAAGGTTGCTCGGAAGAGGACCTGGACTCACTGAATGGACTCTTCCATTGGCAACTCAAAGACTATGAGTTATTCCACTGTAACATGCTCCAAGTGGACGAGAAAGACTCATTCCTAGCCGAGTACGGTGAGTACAAGGAAGGGGAGGCTTGGGTAAGTGAAACCCCAGCACACAATTCAATAAAGAAAAACCAATCAGGTATGAGGAGCCCTCCTTGAAAGTCACGAACTTAGGAGACAAGGCTAATCCCAAAAACATCCTTGTGGGAGATGACTAGAATCCAATTCTGAACACAGCAGCATTTAAAATATTCATGGAATATAAGGAAGTCTTTGCGTGGACATACAAAGATTTGAAAGGGGTCCCGCCAAAATTATGTGTCCATTGAATCATGTTGGTACCTGGGGCGGTGCCTGTATGAAAGCAACCGTACAGATGAACAAGAATTACACCACACAAGTTAATGATGAAATTGAATGCATGCTGGAGGTCGGGATCATATTCAAAGTACAAACAAGCGAATGGGTATCGCCAATTGTTATCTCATTAAAGGAGGCAACCCAGATTCAACTATGCATGGACTTCAAGTGCCTGAACGCAGTCACCATAAAAGACCCATTCCCGATACCGTTCACTGATAACATCCTGGAAGAGGTCGTAGGTTATAAAATCTACTCCTTCATGGATGGATTCTCTGGATACAACTAGATATCCATCGTCGAGGACAAACTAAAGATGACCTTTGTTGTGGAAGATAGGGTATATGCGTACAATCGGATGTCGTTCGAACTCTGCAATGCTCCCGCAACGTTTCAGAGGATAATTTTGCATATCTTTCATAAAATGTCAATAGGGAGCTTTAAATCTTTTTTGGATGATTGGTCTATCTTTAATGCAGAGGACAATCCCCTGGTAGCCCTTCAAGAATGCATGGAGAGATGCAGATGGGTAAGACTTGCACTCAACCCCAAGAAGTGCACGTTCATGGTACCACAGGGGAAGCTACTCGGACACATTGTTTGTATGGCTAGACTTGAGACGGATCCTAACAAAATACGGGTGATCCTCGAGATGGAGCCACCCACGGACGATACGAGGGTTAAATTGTTTCTTGGACACATTGTATACTACCGAAGATTCATCAAAAACTTCACCCATGTGTCCTATATGATGGATAGGTTGACTCGGAAGGGAGAACCCTACACTTCGAGAATAGAAAAAGGAGAAGTGTTTGAGGGACTGAAGGAAAGGTTACTAGTTGCACCCATTTTGGCCTACCCAAACTCGGATAAAGAATCCCATGTACATGTAGATGCATCCAATTTTGCAATCAGAGCTACATTGGCACAGATGGGTGACCACGAGTTGGACCACCCTATATACTCCGTCAATAGGCTTCTGTCGAAGGCAGAGAAGAACTATAGCATGAAAGAGAGAGAAGCATTGGAAATGGTGTACGTTGTACAGAAATTCTAGGACTATTTGTTGGCTACTCCATTTACTTTTTATGTAGATCACCAAGCCTTAATCTATCTAGTGAATAGGCCAATCATCTAAGGCAGAGTAGCCAGATCGTAACTTTTGTTACAAGAATTCCCATTTACCATTATAATCTGACCTGGGAAAAGCCACGTGAGTGCAGATCAACTTTCCCGCATTAAATCGAGTGAGCCACCAGAAAGAGAGAACGACGACTTCCCCGATGCACACCTTTTTCGAATCGCGAATTTACCCCCTTGCTATACAAGTATTGGAGAGTACCTTTCCATAGGATAGTTCCCTCAGGAGATGCCACCAAGGGAAAGAAGGAAACTTGTCCTCAGAAGCAGAACCTTCCAACTCATCAATGGGTTACTTTACAAGATGGGACTGGACAAAGTACTCCAACGGTGTGTAATGGAGCAGGTTCCAAGTGTTCTGAGGGAGGCTCACGAGGGTCCCGTCGAGGGGCATATGGGACCTGATACAACGGCTCGAAAAGTCTTACTTGCAAGCTTACGGTGGCTGACGCTATACAATGATGCAAGAGAATGGGTGGTAAGTTGTCACACATGTCAGAGAGCCAGCAAACCTTTAAAATGAAACTTCATGCCATTAAACCCCTCCAACGCACAGGAATTGTTTGAACGATGGGAACTGGATTTTGTTGGACCACTTAAGGCAAGTAGAGCACACAGGTGTAGATATATCATGTCGGCAAAATATCTGACCAAATGGGTTGAGGCCAAAACCCTACCTAATAACTCTACCGTGAGCACAGTGAGATTCATCTACAAGAAAATAATTACAAGGTATGGCATACCCATTCAGATCACTAGTAACAGAGGGGGACACTTTGTCAATCACATCATAAAGTTGCTTACCACTAAGTTTAAGATTTTTACTCACTCTTGAGCTCGTGCTACCCGAGGGCGAACGACCAAGCAAAGGCTACTAATAAGATACTGGTATCTAAAATCTACAAATCATGCTGAGTCAAAGGAGAAGACTAGTAAGAGAGGCTCCCATCAGTATTATGGGCCTATCGCACAACTTCTAAAGTCACTATCGAACAAACCCCCTTTTAGTTAATGTATGGACAAGAAGTAGTTGTACCAGCAATGGTGCCAAGTCTAAGAATAGCCATCGAAAATAGGCTAGCAGACATGCAGAGTCTACAGGAAAGATTATACAATCTCAATAAGATGGATGAACATCGAATGATGGCACAATGGGCCACAGATGTCTCCCTGTAACAGAGAAAGGTATGGTACGACAAACACCTCAAGTGGATGAGATTTACACCTGGGGAGCTTGTCTTAAAGTGCAACGAGCGAAATGAAATAAAACTTGGCAAGTTCAAGGTAAAATGGCTTGGACCATATAGAGTGCGAGAGGTTTCAAATAACGGCGCGATTAAATTATGGACCTTGGACGGGAAGGAAGTGGTAGACCATGTCAATAGGTCGAAGTTAAAACTCTACCATGAGCGGCAGAGAGATTTGGGACGACACCGCTAGAAAATTCAAACTTTATAAAAAAAAAAAAATTACTAATAATAATAAAAAAATTAAAAGAATAAAGCTTGTACGGCATTCCACCATACAGCTAAGCCCCAACGGTGGGACCACCAAAGGTGAAACCACCGACGATGGACTCCGCCGTCCCCAATATATGCCGCAACCGTGGGGCAAAGTGGAAAACAAAAAATATAAACCCCCAGCCTTGGATAAAAGGAAAAAATCGCAACAAGGGAAAGAAGAACAGGGTGTAAAAATCACGCATGGGTGAGGAGAGAAATTGTAATGTCCCCGTTTTTCAAGCTCTTGGGATTAGCCTATCATGTGACCCTCGTAGGCTAATTAGGATGGATAGAGGGTCTCTTTCAATGGGCATCTACTTCAGGATTCAGTATGCCTTGGTTTGGCTTTCATTTGGCGTCATTCGGACTTGATTTGCTATAGTTTTGCCACGTTTACTATTTATAGTAAGTTTGATGTTCTTCGAGAAGGACCCTTTCTATTTTTGGAAAGTGCATTTGGTCACATGGGGAAATAATAGGTGTGACTCCTGTTTCAGATGGCATATTAAAAGGATAAGTATTTTGGGAGTTATTATTATTTTGGTGGCCAAATTATTATTAAATCATTAAATGGCTTATTATAAAGTTATAATTTAACTTTATAATTTTACTTAAGTTGAGGGTTGAGTCGTCATGGGAAGGGGTCATTTATTTAATTAATTCATGAAAGCCTAAGCCAAGGTATTAATTTACAGTATTGGAGTAAATAAATTATTAAAAGGAAAAGTATATCTTTTTATCCCACATTGGTAAGAATTGTATTTGAGCTCTCACAAGAAAGAATAAAAAGGGACTTGAAAGCTCATTCTAAGATATCTATTATTCATTTGATGAAAATTTAATGAAGTTCTTGGCTATGAGAAATGGCTAGGGTTTGAGGATTGATTCCTCTCTTGGCAATTTGAATCATCACTGATTGATGATGAATTTTGCCACTGAAATTCTGAATATTTAGTTCTGATTCTGGAAATGCGATTTGATGCTGATGTATATCAAATTGTGAAGAATTCGGTCTTCATCTTGGAGAGAATTATTTCTTTTAATGCAATTCAGATTTGTGGAGTTTTCAGCAAGGATTGTAATCTAGAAATTACCATTGCAAATTGTGTTTGAATTTTCTGAGCCGTACGGTCATGGTTGTAGCTGTACGGAATTAATTCAGACAATACATTGTTTGAGGGGCTGCGAACTCTTGGAAGGTGTGCCATACATGCTAGCTGGTGTCAACAAGTTTGGAGATTGCGTAACAGTCATTGGCTGATTGTGGTAATTTTCCTTGAGGCTGCATTGTGAATTTTCTGGGAATAGTAGTGTTTATACAGACTGCATGACTTCTTTGGCAGCCACTGTTATTTCCCTAACTACTGTGATTTGGAATTTGAGGCTGACATTTCTTGTAAGAGGCTCATTGGGTGTTGGTTTGCATCCGTACAATAATAAACGTGCCTTCTTATTTATTTGTAATACTTTAGAATGATGCAAGTGATGAATTTGTTCATTTCATGAGTTCTTGGATTAAATTAATTGTTGTTGTTTTAATTTCATGAGGATGGAAAAATTATTAAAAACTATATATGTTGAAGAATACAAAAGAAATTGCAATTAAATTCCAGATAGGAGTAAGTCTGCAGCTGAGAGCCAGTTGGGCTCTTTACAGTGGTATCAGAGCTTTTTTCCTGCCATCCTGTGGGGTCTAGATTCATTTATATTCTGAAGTTATTTTAAAAGTGATCAGCACTTCCACTTTCCCTAGCTATGGATAAATACAGGAGGCCCAATTCTGGAAGTCGCCGTAACAGTATGCGATAAGAGAGAGGAATTAAATGTCTTAGTGGAAAGTATGGAAAGACTTAGGCTTCGTCAGTAGAGATTGGCGGAGAGTTTGTCGAATCCAGTGACAATAGACAGGGCAGCGAGGTATATGGTCTCTGCTTTTAGAAGGCCGACATCGAGATTGCAGGGAAGAAAACTTGAGTTTTCTCCAACAGGTGCCCATGATGCAGATGTACCTATGTTTGGTACGACACCTGCTAGATCTATCTGCAATACTGATGATGGATCTATTTCACTGGAACATGTGGATGTATCAGTACCATTGGTTGACAGTCACGCTGAACATCAACAGGTTGAGGCTCCCAGAGTAGTCGCTATGGATTATACACAGGCAACTGATATTGTAGTTATCACTGAGTGTTCAGACTCTTCTGTGGAGGGAGTTGTCATTGGGGATTCTTACGTCAGCTATAGGAGTGTTGCTCCAGTACAAGAGGCAGTTGCTTCCTCAGATGGGACCGATGCATGTATGGAGTCTCCCAGTGGTGATGTTGATTATCTGGGCATTACAGCGGAGTCATTTGATGATGGTTCAGGCTACAGCATTTTTGGTGCATAGCCTGACATTGATTCTTGTGTGCAAAGTCAGGTGTCAGCAGTTGAGATTTTAGCCGGAGATGTGGATGCTGATAGTATAGACACATCTGATGACACTTTTGAGGATGTTGTGAGCTGCATTGGGGATGACACCCCCTGTGAGATGTTGGGCGATGACTGCGAGGAGTGTTTGAGCTCTAATAGCTCTAAGGTTTATGATAGCAGTCGCAGTGTGGGATCAGTTGAGGAGACAGTGGTCTTTTCTTGTAATGAGGATGTGAGCATGGGGCTATCTAGTGACGACACTCATGATGGGAGTGTTGCAGTTGAGTTGGGTGACATAGATTCATGCCACAGTATAGTTGATTCACATGACGACATTGAGTTGTGTATGCAGCCAGAGTTAGTGGAGGAGTCGCGGATAGACGATGTGGACACTAGCATCACAGATATTTTCGATGTTGAGAGCAAGGATGACGAGTGCTGTAGTGTTTCTGGCTTTCTATATCTGACTTTGGGTGTGGATTCAATGTTGTCATACGACGGTGGTGGGTTCCAAGATTCTTTGTTATAGGGACTCACAAATGAGGATGTGGAAGCATATGAGTGGCAAGAGTTTGTTACAGCCAGGGCTTCCACTCCAAGAGATGGGGTTACTTCTTTGGTGACTCATGAGGATGATTCTTCCTGCGGCGAGTCATGCTTGATTTATCAGACCCTAGGGGAGGACTCAAAGTTGTTAGTGAGTGAGGATGTATCCCAGGATCTGGATTGTCAGGTGGTTGCAGAGGACGAGGTAGCTGGAGATTGTGTTGAGTCAAATTCAGCAGCAGCTTCCTCGGGGTTAGATGGGGACGAGTCTGATGCCTGTACTCAGTTTGTAGATGTGTACTCGAATGAAAGTACACAAAGATACGGTGATCTTGAGGGGAGTTTGTTGGATGCAACTTCCTCTCATAGTGTGGACAGCGCAGTTCAGGTTGTGCATAGGAAGCCCATTGTGCAGAGTCATCATGTGACTAGCCAATTGCAAGTTTGTGAGAGAGTTATTAGTTCTACTCTTGAGCATTTTGATGTCGCTCGTCAGCTGTTGGTTGTTCATGATTGGGGTGCTCCTATGACAGATGAGCACAGTGGTGGTTACCTTTCCTTGACAGAGATCCATTCCTTGCATGAGGCTGTTAGGATTTTGAGACAGGATTATTTACAGATGGTAGCCGACCGTGATCACCTAGTTGAGTGGGGGAGTACAGCATATGAGGCACTGATGGACAGAGAGGAGGTGAGTGAGCTTACTTAGGAGCTCACAGCGACTTCTAAGGCTTTAGAGGGCACTCAGTGGCCTCTTCAGGAGTCACAGTTTTAGTTAGAGGAGGTGACCGTGGAGTTGGAGCATATTCGGTCCACACCAGCCCCAAACCCAGTTCAGTTGCACAATGAGGTGGTTGGTGGTGAGTTTGCTTCTACAGTTGGGGATGCGCAACATGATGATGTGGCAGACACATTTGTTCAGGATATGAGTGCAGTAGGTCCAGATTAGGTAAGAGTATCAGTGGAATCAAGCTCTCATGTTGATTTGCTTCCTTTTGCTGGAAGTGAATCTATTTCTTCATCTCATATAGCTGACAGCATGGGACAGTTGGCAGTGCCACATTTTCAGAAGGATTAGCTGTGTTACGGGAGAGCAGGTTGACGCTTCCACGTATAATTTTTACTGCACCGAGTCATTCATGGAGTATTTCCTTGAGAGTGCAGATGTGCAAGAGGATTCATACAGAGTGTCTGAGGGTACTCTCATCCGAGGCTTTTGTGCTATTCAGAGGTTGGTAGGGAAGATTGTGGAGACTCTATCTACTATGCTTCCCCACAGCGATTTCGAGGTTGGGTTTGCTGAGAGGGTTACTCAGGATCCTAACCAGCCTGCAATTATGTGGAGTTAGAGATTGGAGCCATTTCATGATTCCCAGTTTGGTAATGATGAGCCAATGATGGAGATTGGGGTTTTCTACCGGCATTATACAGTGGAGTATGCTCATCATTTTTCTTTTGACCCACGGGTTGAGGATTTGGTCTCACGCAGGTGTAGACTGGCTCCAGTTTCTTGCCATCCATTATGGGATGGATTAACACCATCTTTTGCAGATGGAATTGGCAATTGCAAGTTACACAGCTTGCAGTATCGACACACCCAGGACAATTTATCAAAGATTGGATTTGGTGGCAGTGACTCAGGTACCTTTGGTTGTTGTCATATCCACAGTGCAGTTGGGTGCGAGTGTCAATTAGACAGAGACTTGAGTTTTGACAGAGTTGATGTTCCAATTGGGTTGAGTTCCGCTAAGTGGTTTCTTCCATCGGCATCTACAGTTGGTCTTCAGATGATGTTGTCAGTGATGTCAGTTGTTTGGGTGTTGAGTGCAGTTTCTCAGTTGCTGATTTTTGTACTGTTGATGCTGATGATTTCTTCACAAGAGTATGGTGAGGATTGGGACATTACTCATGACCATCCTTGGGATACGGGTGAACTGTGATGTTGCTTGTTTTTCCTGATTGCTTGAGGACAAGCAATCTTGGGAAGGGAGGACAGTAATGTCCCCGTTTTTCAGGCTCTTGGGATTAGCCTATCATGTGACCCTTGTAGGCTACTGAGGATGGACAGAGGGTCTCTTTCAGTGGGCATCTACTTCAGGATTCAGTATGCTTTGGTTTGGCTTTCGTTTGGCGTCATTCGGACTTCATTTGCTATAGTTTTGTCATGTTTACTATTTATAGTAAGTTTGATGTTCGAGAAGGACCCTTTCTATTTTTGGAAAGTGCATTTGGTCACATGGGGAAATAATAGGTGTGACTCCTGTTTCAGACAGCATATTAAAAGGATAAGTATTTTGGGAGTTATTATTATTTTGGTGGCCAAATTATTATTAAATCATTAAATGGCTTATTATAAAGTTATAATTTAACTTTATAATTTCACTTAAGTTGAGGGTTGAGTCATCATGGAAAGGGGTCATTTATTTAATTAATTCATGGAAGCCTAAGCCAAGGTATTAATTTACAGTATTGGAGTAAATGAATTATTAAAAGGAAAAGTATATCTTTTTATCCCACATTGGTAAGAATTGTGTTTGAGCTCTCACAAGAAAGAATAAAAAGGGACTTGAGAACTCATTCTAAGATATCTATTATTCATTTGATGAAAATTTAATGAAGTTCTTGGCTATGAGAAATGGCTAGGTTTTGAGGACTGATTCCTCTCTTGGCAATTTGAATCATCACTGATTGATGATGAATTTTGACACTGAAATTCTGAATATTTAGTTCTGATTCTAGGAATGCGATTTGATGCTGATGTATATCAAATTGTGAAGAATTCGGTCTTCATCTTGAAGAGAATTCTTTCTTTTAATGCAATTCAGATTTGTGGAGTTTTCAGCAAGGATTGTAATCTGGAAATTATCATTGCAAATTGTGTTTGAATTTTCTGAGTCGTATGGTCATGGTTGTAGCTGTACGGAATTAATTCAAACAGTACATTGTTTGAGGGGCTGCGAACTGTTGGAAGGTGTGCCATACATGCTAGCTGCTGTGTCAACAAGTTTGGAGCTTGCCTAACAGTCATTGGCTGACTGTGGTAATTTTTCTTGAGGCTGCATTGTGAATTTTCTGGGAATGGTAGTGTTTATACAGGCTACATGACTTCTTTGGTAGCCACTGTTATTTCCCTAACTGCTGCTATTTGGAATTTGAGGCTGACATTTCTTGTAAGAAGCTCATTGGGTGTTGGTTTGCATCCATACAATAATAAAGGTGCCTTCTTATCTATTTGTAATACTCTAGAATGATGCAAGTGATGAATTTGTTCATTTCATGAGTTCTTGGATTAAATTAATTGCTGTTGTTTTAATTTCATGGGGCTGAAAAAATTATTAAAAACTATATATGTTTAAGAATACAAAAGAAATTGCAATTAAATTCAAGATAGGAGTAAGTCTGCAGCTGAGAGCCAGTTGGGCTCTTTACAGAAATCAGCACGACAGTTCCGTATAGTAGGAGGAAGGAGTAACAGAGGTAGTTATTGATGCATACTTGTTTGTTTTAATTTAAAAGGGACAAGAAGCAGTTATTATGGAATCAGCAGGGAAGCGGAAGTGGAAAGCCCAGTTGCAGCAAGCATTACAGATTTACATCAGAGATGCCATACTGAAATCAGAGATAACTTGCATATTTCAAAAGAAATATCAGGCATAGCAACCAGTAAGTCATCAGGGCACAAATCTGATAAGCAATTGGCAGATCAGTAGAAGATTATTTGCATATATTTCCAGAGATATTAGAGACAGCAACTTATCAATATATATTTGTGTCGATATACTTGATCTTGCAAATACAAGAATAATTCATATTATCCTTAACATATTTACATTATACAGTTCTATATATATGTCAGCATATTCGGATATCTCATATATATGTGTATATTGCAACTACATCCATTATATATATCAGATCCAATATTGTGGTAAGAACAATCACCATTTTCATACAAGTACTGTTGGACAATCTAATTATCAAGATAATTGACATTACATTTGCCACTCTCCCAATTCCTTTCAAATATAAGATTATTAGAGAGAAATCTTGCAATTGAATTTAAAGAAATCAATCCCAAACTGTAAAGGACCATAAAGAGTATATTATAATCAATGAGGGATGCTGTGTCTGATATGTCTTCCTTAATCTCTGCAATCCTGAGATGTTCTCTGATTTGCCAATATGTTCTTGCATCAAATGCCAATGGCAATTTGCTCTTAACAGAGCAGATCCGTTAAGGATAAAATAACAAAAGAGAAGTAATCGACAATGATTCTGGACTTGATCAGGTCAAATGACTATATATCTTCGCAAAGAATGATGAGTTGTGTTCCAAGAGATGTGTCTCATGTCTCTACATCATTGCCTCCTTTCAATTGCATCACTCCAAGACTATTATCCTTAACGATTAGTCTTTACTAGTTGCTGTCTTCACAATTGGTATATCTTGTTTATTAGTTATGGACGGTGTTCGATTAATGCTGGCCTTTAGCGATGACTTCCAAAATCAATAATCATGATGACTCGTCATTTCTTCTGCTGAGTCATCAACATTACAACATAATATAAAGTAAACACTTGATCCTATACAATGTATTGTGTTCCTTTCATGTCATCGATCAGCTTATATTAGTTATCCACTATTATTATACTTTTCCGAAATCGCTGTTCTTAAACTATATTTTAATCTATTAGTAACATCCAATAATATTTGAGTTCGTCTTAGACTGTTATATTGATAGATGAAGCTTGATCTTCATATTTAACAAACATAACTTTGAATCATGACCTTACACCACACAGTTGCTTTGCATGACTAAAATCGCTTATTGACCGCTCTAAGATTGGCAGAAGAAACTTTAATATCGGTATAGCTCCTGAGATATGATTCTGACACTTCCATATTACTTGAATTAAGGATAACACATCTGTCATATCATTGTCATGTTTGGTTCGCATACTTCCTCTTACAATGACTTTGTTCTTATGCCACGTGAGAATATATATCCCTATTTACGATGTGGTGTTCATTACCCTCTTGCTGACTTCTGTATTATCACTTACTTATTCTTTACGGAAGGGGTTTGATTCAATTAAGGAATCGACTAATTATTTTGTATAAATATCTCAATTTTGTCTCTTCAGAGACTTCACAAAATTGAACCACAAGATGGGACATTACACAGAACTTGGAATCATCATACAGATTTTCATTTCCTCTGTATGACTTCATAAACATTGCTATTGTGTTAGCCATCTACAAGAGCATTGTCTTCAAACAGCCTGACCGTTATAGAACACATGGGTTGAAAGGCAACTACCGTTCAGATATTTTCTTCCCGTAGCGAGCTATAATGGCATCCAAACACAAGGTGAATTGCCCAATCTTGCATATGATGCATTCACAAACCCAATCAGTTTGCAGCATTCAACCCAGAGGACAGTAAGCAACTTGATACATATAAGTTGTATTTCGATCTTCATAGGTATGTATTTCTGCATATTTCACTAAACTTCTGCATCTAACTTTCATCACTACTTGACATCAATGACAAATATTATAACACAAGGATATAGACCCAGAAGATGAAATTTTTCCCCATTTTGGAGCATATGAGTGTTATCAGTGTGAAACCAGCAGTAATGTGAAAGATCCATGGGAGTAGAAGTCAATGATTATGATGCATATTGCCTAAGATACTCTGCTTTGCCATGTACCATGGTTTAATGTTATCAGTACTGGTAGTAGTAAGTCTGATATACTGTTATGAACAACTTGTCCGATCTTGTTTTGGAGGATGATTAGATGATACTCATGGAGCTCCAGCTCCTTATATTGCAATCTTTTTTGTAGAGAATAGCTAATGTAAAAAAAAATATACCACCACATAGTATCCATATAAACAAGAGTCATAGGCAATAATTGTACATTCTCTATATTTCAGATTTTAATCTATGCAAGTACTCAGTGATTAATTCAGTCCACCTATTTATGTAGACTAATATCGACACGATTGTTTAAAGAATGAATTTGTGTTCTGTGCATTAGTCTGATCCAGAAAGGACTTGTCCGTGAAGATTGGTGTTCATCTAAAGTTTGTTTTTAGTTTGTGTGTGATTTAATTATTATTTCAGATTAAGATTGAATGGTTAATCATAAAATCATTCCAATTATCATTTGATTTCTACTGCATTACAATTCAGTGTTTTGGTTAACTTGAAGCAATATCCTTCCAGTTTGCACATAGATTTAATAATTCTTCTGGTATTATTGCTTTCTCCAATCTACCTGAGATCCCTAAATTAGATAAAATCTACTATTCATGTATGCACTTAAATGTAATAAGGAAATTGCAATCTTACATATACTTTACAAACACTTGGTCCAAGAACACACTTCCATTGGATTAAAACAATATTGAGCATGTTCCACAATTATTAAAGTATTGTTTAAATAAAACCATGATAATCATACTACATTGTGTTTGTAATTGTAGAATTGCGATGTTCTAATTGCAAAGCTTAAAGTGAACTGAGTCCTATGATACCAAGTTCTCCTATTTCCAGCCCCATGCTCTCTTCAAAATGCTTCAGGAGCACCCCAGATTTCCCATGGGTATGCAACACATGTACCCATAGGGAACTCTGGTGGTCGAGGCACTTCCACAAGAGCAAAAGCATCACAGGCGTGAAATTTGACGAAATAACACTTTTTATAATGTAAAACAAAACGAAAAAACCCTAAAATGAAACATTTACCTTAATTTTGCCTTTTCAATGTGAATGCAACTTTATTTCTCTCAAACACACCCTTGCTAAGCCATTTCTGCATTTTGGAAGGTAGCTAGGTTTTTTCAAAGGAGATTGGTCACAAAGTGCCAACGGGGTGAAGATAACTTGCACAAAAAAGATTAATCATCTAAGCTAAGCATTTTAACTGATTATTTTAGTTTTTTAACAAATGTTTTCAAGTCTTTGATAACAAATTCAAGTATATTTCAGATACATTATTTAGGAAAAGAAAAACGTTTCAAGATATTTTTTAATGTTTCTTGGTGTTTGTTTTGAACATTCATTAGTTTATAAATATTGTTGGATTGAATTTTATTTTAATTTAAAATTTCCTAATTTGTTCTAACAACAAATTCAAATTGCAATCTATTCGGAATGGTCACTAGTTCAATGGGTATTGATACAGACAAACAATTCAAATGTGGTCAAGCATCTCTTTTATGGAGATGTGTTACAATGCTTGATCAACTTCCAGGAGATAGGGCTTTCATTTGGGATTGTAATACATGTGCAGTCCAATCTAAGAGCTCATGTAGTCGAGTGAAAGCTCACTTATATGCTATGAGTAAATGTGGGACTTGAATATGTTAAGGGCAGAATAAGAAAAGGTTTCGAAATGAAAAAATTATGGCATTCATTAAAGGACAAGAAGAAGCTGATGTAGTGAAAGAGTAAAATTAAAAACTCACCCCCTTAGCAAGGAAAATATCACTAAAAACTCCTACAAATTCAATAATGGTCTCTGAAAATCCTTACTTAGAGATGAGCTCTATCCAAGAGGAAGATCCATCTCTTTCTTCCTTCTCTTTCAATAATGATAATTTGTATTGTTGGGTTATATACTTTGACTATTTGGTTCTGCAAAATAACAGATTGAGCACATTATATGCTCAATGCTTCTATTTATTATGCTAAAGCTTGTGGCAACTGTAGTTACTAAGTATATATTCTTTTGTCTATTTAACTATTTGCTATAAACATACTACAAACTTTCATTACCTGATAATTTAGATCTTTATAAAATGTAATATCTGAGAAATATTAAAGCTTGTACATCTCAAAGTTTCATATATATAAGGAATGCCATACTCTACTATCAACAGCCAAGAAACACCACAGAAAGTAACTCTATGCACATATATGTGCACTCCACCATACCCCCTAAAAAAACACCAAACTTGGTAAACTGTGAGAAAGAACTTTTGATAAAGTGAAATACAGCAGTCACAAAGAACGAATCAACATGGCATGATTCCATAGTAATGAAAGTTCAATTGCATGAAACTGAAAAACCAACCTATGCATTTAACATAAGGACCACTTAAAAGTTGCTTCAAAGGAAAACAACAAGCATACAGGATTATTCCAAAACACAAGCAACTCTAATAACATTTGCTAAGCCTTGTGATTAGTATTGACAATTCTTAGTCAGTAATACAGCAAAAATCAAAGCAGGAGTTGGTTTCTAAACATGATATATCAAAAAGTTGAAAGATAACACCTTAGTTTCTCTAGTATGATTCCAAATAATAGAATAAAACAGAAGCATAAACTCTTGTACAGATTTCTTGCCATTATTGTTGTGAACATTAGTTTTGAATTTGGACATTTAATACAACTTTGCAGGGCAATGCTGAAACATTCAAACATAATGACTGAATAATAGTAAAATGCATACAATCACATTAGAAAAGAAAGAAGTCTTACAGTAGTGTCTCCATTGCCACCTCCACTTGCATCAAAGTTTCCATTCCAGCGACCCTTTAGTTCTGCTAACCCTGGAAGTGGTATGGCTTCTGGGATTTCCTCGTCAGTAGAAAGGCATTTATAGCCTTGGGCAGCCTGTACAATTACAGAAATATCAGCATTCTCAAGCAAACAAACAAGATGAAAATCCTAAAAAATCCAAATAAACTGCACTTTATCATGTCATTCAATACCAGATAGATGTGAACAAAGTAACAAGTATCTTTGTTTTCTTATTATTTCTAGATATCTTAAGATAATTGAAATAGATAATTCCCTCCATGATAAATACCCAAAAGAAAATGTCTCACGGCAGTGTTTAAAAACAGGTCAGATACTAAAGTCAATTTCCTTGGAAATTACATGAGAACGTATATCACAACTATTACTCCAGTTGTCAAGCTCATGAAACAGATAACTACCTCCAATTGTTTTTTAAGATTCTCAGCATGAAATCCAACATTTTGTACACCTTGCATGAATAATTCCTGCAGAATAACCCAGAAGTGATCCTCAGAACTTTAGATATCAACAAGTAAATAATTCAATTTGATAATACAGAAGCTAAATGCCCTTTGTTCCTTGTAGAAAAATCAAAAGAAAGCCTCCATGTGGGTTTACATTCAAATCGCAAAACAATTGGACACAATACACAGATTCCATTAAAGTCAATTCACTCTTTCAGACCAAATACCACCATGAAAGAACCAAAACAGTAGACTGCCAATTAAATTTTCCTACGTTACAGATAGAACAGATAGGTAAATAAAGATCATTAGGAATTTCACTGTTCACCAACATGTTTTTACAGGACAAATTTACTTCGCATAAGACAAAAGTCCATAACTGCACTAACCAACTAATCTAAGAGATAGAACCCTGGGATAAAAAGAAAATAATCACCAATAAAATTTATGATCACATAGAGGCTACACTAGTAAAGAGGGTACAATGATATTGATATATGAAAATTATTAGAATTGACCTTTCCTTGGTCAGTGGAGTCCTAAACATTAGCTCTTAAAAGTTAAAGCTATAAGATAGATTTATTATCTTTTATGGGAAGTTCTACTCAACTTTTCATCGTTCTGTGTGGATATTTCCTATATTTATGGAGGTTTTGTTGTTAGTAAGATACGTATGATTATTATTATTTTCGTATTTATTAACTTAGATTATCCTGCACCTTTTCTGTCTTCAAGCTAACATATCCTGGACTGTAACTTCTTTCTTATGTATCTAATTTTTCCTTACAAGGAATAGTTGAATTTAATTCCTTTTGTTTCCACACGTGTGCACAACTCTTGTCATGAATTATAGGACACACTGGCACACAGCAATGCAAGGTGGCAAACACAGAAGCTTGGAGTTTATTCATAACTCACCCATTACCTCTATAAAGTAGAGGTTATTCATCCTCTTTCTTTAAGATTGTACTTACTTATCTTCATGTCCTGAAACAATTTTTTTTTCTAGTAAAGAGATTGTAAGAATGGGGATTTCATCTTGCCATCTTCATTAATGCATGTGGGGTTTTCTTCCATCGTACAGTTTCAGCACGTCAAAGATCTTGCCTTGGATTTGTTGGAGTATGAATCCATCTTCATTTGATAATTTACTTTTTTCTTTTGATCTAAGTTACCGGTTTGGGCACTGGGGCCTACCAGTTCAGTTCTAGATCTGGTGCAAACTGTGGGTTGTCCAAGGTCCCATTCCAAACTTGTGTGTCTGTCTAGACAAACACAAGCATCCCCATGGTGAATTCCACTGTCTTTCACACCCAGCCAGCAAATTCGACATTTTTTTTAAAATTCAAATTCGACTTTTGACTAAGACCAAAAACCAAACAACACCACCCTAAACCCTAAAACATGGATCACAAGACATTTTAAAGACATTTTATATCTGTGTGTGTGTGTGTGTGTGTGTGTGCACAAGCATGTGTGATGTTAGGTATTCAAGCTCATACAACCAAGTAAAAGGTCATCCGTGCAACATCCTTAGACTAGACATCAAAACTTGCCCAAAAAAATGGTGTACCCATTCTACAAGCACAAGTCATAGTATATATTAAAGAGCAAGGAAAAGTAGATAAAGCAATAGGCCACAAATGAAATTATCATTTGGTAAAGAAAGGATCTTGTAGAATGAAGCCTGTAGGCGTGCAATAAATAATAAATAAAGTTAGATGGTCGGGTTTGGTTAAAGTATGTTTAATCAATTTCGGTTAGTAGTAATTAGTTGGAAAACGGTTGGTCTCGAACCAACCTTTGGCTCTCTATAAAAGAGTCCAGCATCATATTGTAAAGGCATCTTTTTGGAGAAATAGGAATGACAGTGCGAAGAAAGAATTAATTAGAACTATCTCTGTTTTGCTGAGTATGATGTGATTGCTCGTTATATGGTGTTCCATTTATGTTCCATCCATGTTCCAGTTTTGTAGTTTTGTACCATTGTGACCAGGTAGAACATATTGGTAACTAACATTTTGGTGCCGTTGCCTAAAACGAACCTGGAGGTCTGATTAGTAAGGGGTTAGTACCTTGGCTGGTACATAACATAGCCTCGGGCTGGTACGTGACTGGTACAGTACGGGACTAGTACTGTGACTAATAGTTTGGCATAGTACGGAACTGGTACTAGTACGTTTGGCATCTTTGCTAGTACGTGACTGATGCAAGACTGGTACGGTGACTAGTACGCGCAGCAAGATGGAAGCATAATGGGCCGCAAATTCATACAGCAAACCCTAGTGACTGACAGCAACCCAGAGGACAACGAAGTAACAAGGGAAGACCAAGTTACACAAGATTTAATTCAGTCTTGGGAAGTGGCGGTAGATAAGTACATGGAGCGAGAGGCGGAACAAAGGGGTGCCATCTCGCCTAGTATAGTATGGGCCGAACTCAGTGTCAACTCTACAATGTACGACCTCTTGGGAAGCATCCCAAGACTGTTGGCGCGAGAATTGGTCAAACTCGAAGAGGAGCGAGAAAGTGTTAGGAGGGAGCAACGACAACAGCAAGTTCTGCAACAATACGAAGAAAGGAATCGGAGGGAGGAAGAACCCCGGCATACATCAAGACGCCGTACTCCCCACAACACAAATAATTAATGCCAAACCTCCCTAATAAAGATAGGAGAAGGCAGACGCGAGAGGAAGAAGAGGCTGACCCAGAGAAGTCAGTAAGAAGGTCACTACGTGTACAGGAGCGGTTGGAAAGACGGTTGTGACTAAAACAGGCAGCAAGCGGTTCACAGGGATTCGTCACACCACAAAGATTGGACGACCCACACGAGGACTCTACACAAAGGTGGAACAGAATATATAGAAGTCCTTGGGACGAGGAGATTGAATCTCCAAGTGACATCGCGGAGCAAAACCCATTGCCAGTCAAATACTTTAACTCTTCTAGCGACGAGGAGGAGAAGGTTGACGGCGAAGTTGGTGATTTGTTACACAACTTCAAGGGCCTAACTATCTCAGAGGGAGACATTGGCGTGGCCAGAGGAGCAAAGGACAACCAGGGACACACAGTCGGCGAACCACCCATACTGTCCGGTGGGAGCATTAAGAAAATGGCACACAATCCAAATAAACAGAAACTCCCAAGATTCTCTGGAGACGGAGCAGATGATCCTGGCAGGCACTATAGAACTTGTGTCACAATATGGGAAGCCAATGGCATAACGAATGAAGATGTCTAGTTAAAGGCATTCCCAACACCCTGCGGGGGATTGCTATCGACTGGTACACAGATTTACCATCGAGTGCAAGAACTACATGGAAAGATATGAAGAAAGCATTTGAAGAAGAATTCTGACTCCTTCGGAACGATGATGAGGTGATGGCTGAAATTTACAACACAAAACAAGGAAAGCATGAGAATGTAAGGGCGTTCTACCGGCGACTGAAGGAATTGATGGGCAAAATGGACAAGGAACCAGCCGATGGGCTAAAGAAAAGATGGCTTATTGAGGGCCTCAATTCATTCCTTCGAAAACAGGTGAAAGTAGTCCCACCATTGACCCTAAATGAAGCCTACAATAGGGCTATGAACATCGAAAGTGAAAACAAAACATCTAAAGGGAAGAGGCGCATTAGTGATGATGAGAGCAGCGATGAAAGCAGCGAAGAGGCCTGAACAATACAAGCATTGAGAAAGGATATAGCAAGAATGATGAAGGAAATGAAGATAGGGAAGGAAGAAGCAAGGGAAGGGAAAGAAATATGGTGTACCGAATGCAGATTGGAAGGACACACTAAGAACAACTGCCCCAAGAAGTCATTCTGCGATATATGCCAAGTACTAGGGCACTCCATCAACGAATGCCCGTACAACCTTAAAGCAAGAAGTGCTCAGGTACTCTATACTCAAGAGCAGGCAACACCACCGACTACGCCGTCCAAAAACATAAACATGGAGGCTTCACCTGGAGGGTATAGGGATAACTATCGAGGAAGCAATAACAGCAACAATAACACCTCTCGTAGCCGCATTCAATATGATAACAAAGGAAGGCCCATGATACAGTGTAGGAGATGCAACGAGTGGGGACATTTCGCACGCAATTGCCAAAGTGGAGGCGGACAGGGAGGCCTTCTTTGCAAATGGTGCGGGCCAGGCAACCATGAGGATACCAATTGCCCAAGACAAAAGTCTGTCAACATGTTGGATGTGGCACAACCACAGCCTATAATGGCCATTACCAGATCTCATGCAAGGAAGCTAACGTACCCAGAACCAGGTACGGAAAAAGAGAGGTTAAAAGAAGCACAAGACGTTGTGTATCATGCAATGAGAGAGGAAAAAAAGAAAAATAAGACTATAAGAATGGAACGTTCGGTATCCGAAGCAAACATCATGGAACAAATGCTACAAGCCACAGTTCCAGTACAGGTGGCCGATCTATTGCAAACTATGCCGCAGCTTAGAGTAGCTATCACACAAATGGACAACGACATGGGAAAGAGAGCAAGGCCTAGAGAAGAGGAAGACAAGGCGGTTGGGGAACAAATGAAGGAGCCCACGGAACCAATGTTGCTATCAGTAGGAGTCGGGAGAATGCCAGTCGTGGTTGAAATGGAAATTCTAGGGTACAAACTTACCAACACAATCATAGACGAAGGGTCAGCGGTAAATGTCTTGCCAGAAGAAACTTGGAAGACATTGGGAAAGCCCACTCTCTGGCCACCAAAGTTCCACTTGGTAGGAGCAGACCAACATGGAATAAAACCTTCAGGGACCTTGATGGGACAAAAAGTAGTCATTTGGACGCAACAATTCCTTTTGGACTTTATGGTGATACCACTGGAGAAAAAGGGGTATGATGCATTACTAGAAAGAGGGTGGCTCATACTAGCAAAAGCAGATCACAATTGGAAGAGAAATACTATCTCCATCGAGAAGGAAGGGAAAAAATATATTGACCTGAAAAATCAAGCTGTAAGCCACGAAGTAGCATCTGATTCAGAATCCGACAATGGAGAGAGTAATAGAGATGCCGAGATGGAACCAGATGAGGAAGGGGTTCTGCGACTTGGAGACTGTTCAGAGGACGAGACCAGCTCTCTAAACGGGTTGTTCCATTGGCAGATGGAAGATTATGAGATCTTCCGACCTGAGTGTAATGTGTTGGAAATCCTGGAAATAGAGGAAAATGAAACTTACCCACAAGAATACATGGAGTACAATGAGGGCATGGCAAACATTGACAGAATACCAGCACATCAATTTGGCGAGAAAGTTATCAAGTACGAGGAACCAAATCTGAAGGAGATGAACTTGGGAAAGGAGGAAGATCCAAAAATGATCCCAGTAGGAGATGACTGGGACCTTGTATTGAAAGCAGCTGCATTCAAAATATTCTTGGAGTATAAGGATGTATTCGCATGAACGTATAAAGATTTAAAAGGGATACCACCGGAATTATGCGTACACCACATACCATTAGCACCAGGGGCAAGGCCCATTAGGAAACGCCCATATAGAATGAACAAGAATAATGTGGAGAAAGTACAGGAAGAAATTGAAAAGATGCTCGAGGTAGGAATCATATTTCGTGTCCAAACCAATGAGTGGGTATCACCCATAGTTATATCCCTGAAGAAGGAAGCAAATCAGATACGCATGTGTAGATTTCAGATGCCTAAATGCTATAACTATCAAGGATCCCTTTCCAATACCCTTTACGGATAGCATTTTGGAATAAGTGGCCAGGCATGAAATATACTCATTCATGGACGGGTTTTCAGGGTACAACCAAATAAGCATAGCTGAAGAAGACAAATTGAAAACCACATTTGTAGTAGAGGACGGAGTATATGCATACAACCGGATGCCTTTTGGACTATGCAATGCACCAGCTACTTTCCAAAGGATTATACTACACATCTTCGACAGAATGTCCACTCGAAACTTTAAAGCATTTTTGGATGATTGGTCCGTGTATAGTGGGAAGGAGAATCATCTGAAAATACTAACGGAGTGTATGGAATGATGTCGAAAAGCAAGGCTAGCTCTCAATCCAAAGAAGTGTAGATTCCTGGTACCACAAGGAAGATTACTCGGACATATAGTCTGCAAGGAGGGACTGAAAACTGATCCTGATAAAGTGAGGGTAATTGTAGAGATGGAAACACCAAAAGATGTTACAGGAGTCAAGTCTTTCTTGGGGCATGTGGGGTACTACAGGCGATTCATAAAAGGCTTTGCAGAAGTCTCACTACCACTGGAAAAACTCACCAAGAAAGGGGAACCATTCAGATGGTTGGAGCAAGAGGAGGCCCTCAAAGAACTTAAGTCGAGACTGGTAAGTGCACCCATCTTGGTTTATCCAGATTGGAAGAAAGAATTTCATGTACACGTAGACGCTTCAAATTTTGCAATAGGTGCAACCAGGCTCCAGTGGGCTGGATCACCCCGTATATTTTGCAAGCAGGTTGTTGTCGAAAGCAGAGAAAAACTACAGTACTACAGAAAGGGAGGCACTTGGGATGGTATATGCTGTTCAAAAATTTTCCCACTATTTACTAGCCACACCATTTACATTCTTTGTGGATCACCAAGCACTGATGTACTTAGTCAATAAGCCAGTAATCCAGGGGAGAGTAAGCCGATGGTTGATATTACTTTAGGAGTTCACTTTCAAGATTGTGGTGAGACCAAGAAAAAGTCATCTGGTTGTTGATCACCTCTCACGGATTAAGTCAGGAGAAAAGGCACAAGGAGGGGTAGAAGACGATTTTCCGGACGCACACCTATTCCAAATAGCCATCTTGCCATCTTGGTATGAGAAGATTGGGCAATATCTCTCTACAGGGTCATTTCCTCAGAATATGACTCCAATTGAAAGAAGGAAAATAGCACTAAAAAGCACCACGTTTCAATTGATCAGTGGACTCTTGTACAAAAGGGGGCCGGACGGGATACTAAGAAGGTGCGTAATGGAGGAGGAAATACCAGGAGTCCTCAGAGAATCCCATGAAGGATTGGCAGGAGGGCACATGGGACCAGATGCCACGGCACGGAAAGTACTTCTCGCAGGATTATGGTGGCCTACACTCCATGCCGATACAAAGGAATGGGTCTTAAGCTGTGACACATGTCAGAGGGCCAGGAAACCGTTGAAATGGGACTTCATGCCTCTCTTTCCATCACAGCCACAAGAACTCTTCGAGAGGTGGGGATTGGATTTTGTAGGACCACTCCCAACAAGTACGCGAAGGTGCCGGTACATAGTGGTGGCTACGGAGTACCTCACCAAATGGGCCGAAGCAAGAGCCTTACTAGATAACATGGCACTCAACATAGCAAGATTCTTGTATGAACAGATAGTAACACGGTTTGGGATACCCATACAGATCACCAGTGACAGAGGAGTTCATTTCGTGAATCAAGTAATAAGGAACATGACTACTGAATTCAGAATTTTTCATACCTTATCAAGTCCCTATTATCCTCGAGCAAATGGCCAAGTGGAGTCCATAAACAAAGTTCTAGTGTCGATTCTATACAAAACCTGCGGAATTGAACAAGGTGATTGGGAAGAAAGGTTGCCTGTTGTACTATGGGCTTATCGCACGGCCTACAAAGCTACCATGGGACATACTCCATTCCAACTGATGTACGGGCAAGAAGCAGTGATGCCTGCGGAATACACTATACCCAGCCTCAGAATAGCAGTTCAAAATAGATTAGGAGAGGAAGACAGTATGAAGGAAAGACTGGTGGCACTACAAAAACTAGACGAGCGGCGCATGATGGCACAATGGGCTACGAAAATTGCACAAAAGCACAGGAAGTTTTGGCACGACAAACATTTGCGGAAAATGGAGTTCAAACCAGGACAGTTAGTGCTCAAATACAACGAGCATAACAAACTTCAGCCAGGGAAGTTTCGAGTCCGTTGGATAGGTCCCTATAAAGTGCGGGAGGTAGGAGCCAATGGGGCACTAAAATTATCAACCTTGGATGATAATCCCATCAAGGATCCAATAAACAGATCAAAACTAAAGGCGTATAGGGATAAAGAACCAGTTGCAATTAATATGTTGGGGTATGCAGTCGAAGGTGAATGGACAATGGACAAAAGCCAGGAGGTGGAGGAAGACCCTGTCATAACTAAAGAACTATACCGTTAAGAACTCGAATGGGCCAAGCCCCTGGGGGATCTGGAAGAACGATTGGCTCCGAAATTAGTGCAAGGAATTGCAGTGCCAAGGATACATAAATATCTGACGAATGCTTTATTCGGGACCCTTGCTTTGTGGGTTCGAATAAATGGCTACTGGAAATGGAAGGCACCCTACGAAGGACTAAGAGAAGGTTACATAGCCTATGATATCGATGAAGATGCAGAAGCGGCACAACAAAAGAGGGTTACTCGGAAAAAAGAAGGGATTGGGACGGGGATGAAACCACCTATGGGCCTTGTTTGAAAATGATCCTGAAAACAGAAGACCTACTCATCTTAGATAACAAAGAGAACTTGTGGAAAGTAATTCCCAACCCAGCCGGAATTCCTGTGGTCCACATGGACGAAGGAAAAGTGACTTGACATCAAAAGTATGGAGATAGATATATCGATGGGAGCTATAAAGGAATAAAATTGGCACCATTGGTGGATAAGATATTCGATTTGAAGTACCTGGGAACCTGTTGTGAGAATGAATGTTATAAGATTCCGCCAAGGAGATGTATATGGGAATACGCATCAGAAATCAAAATTGATGATAAAAGGAGAAAGGATTTAAAAAGGAAAGAAAAGCCAGGTATGTTTAATAAAAGAATTTTTTCTAATGAAAGTGATAGAAAAAAAAGAAAAATTGATTATATAGAAGAAAACATGATAGAAAAGGAGACAAATTAAAAAGAAAAAAAAGAAAAAGCCATATATTTAAAAAAATGTACACATAAAAGAAAAACAAGGAGTATTAAAAAATTATTATAAAAGAAAGTATGAAACGCATAGAGGAAATTATAAAGTGCAGGTGAGCAGGGAAAAACACATTACATTCCACCCCACGAGCCAAGAAGAAAAGAGGGAGGTGGAGGCACATGAGGAGGAGGAGTGTACACCGCGCGTACGAGGAAGAGCGTATGCAGGAGGAAGGGCAAAGGAAGTAGTGTACGCGGAGGAAGAGAAGCGAGGCCGTACGCGCGAAAGAGGAGAAAGGAGGTTGTACGCGTGGAACACGGGAGGAAGGGTGTACACACAGGGAAGAAAGGTGTACGCACAAGGAGGAACGCACGCATCAGACCTGCCCACTCATGTAATAACTCACGTACGCACAGCAGCAAGCTCCTCCACCCGCAGGAGCATACGAGTACGCAGGAGCATATGCGTACGCATCAGGTGGAACAAGGAAGACAAATATACGCATGCTCAAAACAAGATTGGAGTGGGATATAGTAGCATGGTGAGGGGCAGCTTCGACAACCCTAAGAAGGGTAATTTTGATATTCAGTATAAAAATCAAACTCCACCCAATCAAAAGACACCTACAGCAATGGCGGATACAGGTACTAGAGTCACAGTGGAAGAGATGGGGTTCGAAGGAGTCACAGGAGCCGAATGCAGAGCGTGGTGGGAGACTCACACAGAGGACCATCCATTGAAGGATGCACTAAAAAGGGCCCAGGTAGACAAAATCATATTTATGCCAATTTTTGAATTTAAAGAATTTGAGCACATCTTGCAAGCACTAGCGCAGGGTTACCAAGCAGATAAACACAAATCTATGGTGGACTATCTAGGGCACAAAGTGGTAGTTTCATATGAGGCAAAAGAATTCACCAAGGTATTTGGAATTCCCAACCGCGGGGACTCTGCTAAAAAACCATCAGCCAAGTTGGCCGAAGGAGAAAGGAAAAAACTTCTTGAGGAAGTTTGTGGGGATACACCCACAGAAGAGCAGTGGCAGGACATTGAAAGAAACAGCAGCAGAAGGGGATTGAAGAAAGTATACATATCTTCCCCAGAATGGAGATGCGTGATGGATATAATAAAAAGTAAGCTCACAACAACCAGTCGAGGTTCGAATATAGCAGTTTGGATGCTACGCCTAATGAAGGGACTGAGGAATGGGAAGGTTTGCAGTTGGGGTAGGCTCCTTTCGGATAGAGTGCAAGAATTCATGATGCTGAAGCACAAAACCATGTACATACCACACCATGTGATTTCTCTATTTCTCGAGGCAGTAAGGACGCAAGTGCCACTGGACAGAAGGGGTGGACTGGTAGCAGCAAGTAGGGTGGAACCCTACAAACCAGCCATGTATTACTGGATGCATATGGACACATGCACAAGGGAACCATCCAGGAAGAAAGCAAGGCAAGAGGAGATCTCAGCAGATGAGGATGACCAAGAAGGAAGCCATGATGAGGAGGAAGGAGAAGGAAGTGGCGGAGAGAAGGGAACCACATCGTCATCTGACGAGGATGAAGGAGAATTTAGAGGCACACATACAGCTCTACAAGAGATAGAAAGAGTGGAGCACGATGAGGCACCAATTTCCTTAGCACCCATAACCGGTTGGGGAACTAAGAAAAGTATAACCTTCAATCCTCCCCAGATCTCCCCTACAGCACATTGGGCACCAAGTACTTCCCAAGGACAGCCTGTGCAGAAAAAAATCATCAGCCTAACTAGCCAGAAAGCAAGAGCCCCTATTACAAACAATCCTCAGGATCCACCAGAAACTCAACCAGAAAGAGAGCGGATGCAGCCACATGAAGTGATAAACAAAGAAGTGGGTACAGAAAAAGAGAAGACTATGGAAGTAGAGGATGAGACAAACAGCCTGTTGGCGAAATACCAGATGGAGACTGTCGTCCCTACCACATCACCATTGCCAGAGGACGAACACATACCCCATTCACCAGTACGAACCATGGAGGAAACTGTAGAGGAAGCGGAGAAGCTGGGGAATGAGATAGAGGAAGAGGAGGACTCCTTCCAAAATTCAGCAACACAGTTCATGGCTAGACTAGATGACATAAAGGAAGCCACGCAACAGATGTTGGATAGGTCGGCAAATGCAAATATGGGGATGGTCACTAAAGCAGTAAAGACTTTGATGGCATTCATGATGGAGGGATGTGAGACAAAATTTTCTCAACGTCTGGTGGACCAAGGATGGCCCGAGGAAGAATCGGTGGAAATGTTAGAGGACTGGGGAGCTTCTCACACTATGGGTCAATATACTGACGGAAGGGAGTATAAGGCACAGGGAAAGATTTGGGATTACCTCGTAGATATGGAACATGCTTTCCGCACCACATTTCTCCACCTTTAGAAAATGGTGTGGACTACTAAAAGGGTTGATGAGGAAAATACAGCAGTACTTGAGCGAGAGAGAGAGCTAAGGGTGGAAGTGGAAGCTTTGAAGAAGGAACTGGCACAGGAGAAGGTGGCTCGAGAGGAGGAAAGAACCATCAAGACCACAAAGGAACGGCTACTTGTCACCATTGAAAAAGACAAGATGGATGCCCTGCGACTTCTCAAAGCAACCAGGGAGAAGCAACTAGCAGCAAAAAAGGAATTGAAAACCCTGCGCAGCTCGGACTCCACCACAGGGACGCCTTCTCACTCTCATCTTTCTTAGTAGAAATACTAGTTGGTGTATTCTCCCATTTTGTAATGTCGTCTGGAAGACAAGTTTTTGGGGGGGATGATGTAGGCGTGCAATAAATAATAAATAAAGTTAGATGGTCGGGTTTGGTTAAAGTATGTTTAATCAATTTTGGTTAGTAGTAATTAGTTGGAAAACGGTTGGTCTCGAACCAACCTTTGGCTCTCTATAAAAGAGTCCAACATCGCATATCTAGAGATGGTGATGGTTGAGAAGGAATTCAATGTCCTATAGAGGGATTTGTGTTTCCGAAAGGGAACGATGGAACTTTCTCATATTTTGTTTCTTCCTCACAGATCTGCTTGAAGACCTTCTCTGCACCTTCTTCGATTTCCTATTAAATTTGTTTTGTTTTCCCTATCTTCTCAGCATCAATTTGTCTTTCTTGATTGTTAGAATTATATAATGCGCTCATTCTTTTGTAGCATGAAATTAAGTTGGGGCAAAAATCCCTTGACTTTTGGAAATTTTTGGTTGTTTTTTAATAATTCTTCATTGATTGTTTCCTTGGTCTTGAATTTATCTTGTGTCTACACAAGCTTTCATTATAATTATATTTATTCATCCATTTTATTACTAAGTATTTATTCATATTAATAACTCTACCCTTCATTTTAAAAATTAAAAAAAAATAACTAACTACTTATTAATGGTGGAGTTATTAAATGGGTGTTATTGCACTACTATACTTGATATGCTTGGTCATGAGAACATGGTTACAAGTCTTTAATTGTGGTTACCCAACACTTTTGCACTAGTACCAATTGCTGATGCTTCTCTATATGCACATTCAGAGACATTTTGTTGGCTATGCTAACTAGATGGTGAAGAGCAAGTTTCCTTTGTGCTTCGTTCTTGGAGTTCACAAGAGGATTTTCAAGCAAAGTCTTCAAAAACAATGGACTGAAATTCTCCTTTCCACCATCCTTGATGTCGGACTATGTGGAGGCTAGCATTCAGCTTGGTCATGTTTTTGATTAATTCTTCCTCAAAAGACACACATCCAGAGACAGCTTCAAGACATGAACAAGGAGATCCAGCACATTCTAGTGCCTAAAGATATATGGATATTTTTGGAAACTACCATTGGTCTTTTACTACTTACCCTTCTCTTTGGAAGATTGCTTATATTGTAAGTGATTCTTTCAACCAAGTGATTGGGCATGCATTCCAATGTTCTATAGGCAGCTCTCTACTATAGTGCCATGAGCTAAATGAGATCAAGATCATTTATAGCAGTTGTGTTATTTGCCAAATTATGATCAGGTTATCATTGATCGTCATTTCAAGTACTACAAGCAACTGATTTCCACAATGAAATTCATCGAAGTGATTCAAATAAAACTCTAGGATTTGGATGGTATCATTTTCATTATCCATATGACTGCTTTATTTTCTTTGGTCATTATATGCAACTTTTCAAAAAAAAAAAAAATTAAAGAACAAAACAAATGGCAATAAATTCTAACAATGTAAACCTTAGAGCATTGTTAGACAACTACAATTTCAAAACCATTTTCTGGCAGATTGTAGTTCAATAAAACTCTTACTGGTGAAAAATGTTTATACAATGCCACTAAGCGATAACTTATTCAAAACTGGTTTGCTAGTAGTCACTTGTCATTATCAAAAAAGAAATGAAAAAATGAAAAGAACACAAAAAAAAATGGAAAGAAAAGATGCAATAATTTGTATTCTTTCTATGGGTTAATCACTTTACAATTTGTTGTGTTCTATTAAAGTTTTAGGATCATTGCAAATGTAATAGCACTATCTCATTGTATGTGTTTTCCAAATGCAACAATCTCTTGCACTTATAATGAGAATGAGTCAAGAAGAGACATGTCCCTCTAAAGGGACATGTCTATTTATTATTATTGTAATTAATATAATTAATATAATTAATACAATTATGATTTTATATATATATATATATATATATATATATATATATATATATATATATATATATCATTTCTCATAATAATCATGTAGTCAATATTATTTATCTGACCGATGCTACAAACATCAACACTCCCTCTTAGCTAGGGAGGATAAATCAATCGAATGTCAACACTTATGATTCTCACCATAGCTACACAAAAATTGTTACAATAACTAACACTCCCTCTTAACTAGAGAGGATAGTCAGTTTATCACAATGTAATACATATATATATATAGTGAGTACTTGTGGAATATCAAGTCCATGATATTCACCAAGCACTCAATGTGAGTATAATAATCATTTTATATGTTCATATCATTTTACTGATATTAAGAGTAATGGTTCTCGAGTATCAAGTCTCATGATACTTCACCAATTACTCAGGGCAATGGCCTATAGAATACAACTCACAAATATTCACCAATTGCCCAAAGTGATTATCAAGAGCATTTGCCTCCTGAATATCAAGTCACATGATGTTCACTATAGCTCATAAATATCCATGGTATGTCTAATGATTATACGTCTCATGATGTTTGTCATATGGATACTAAGTTTACGTAGAGACATGTCACTATGTGATATGTTTCATAGGGTCCAATCAATATATGATACTAAGTTCAGAAGGATCCTAATATGATTCATATGGATACTAAGAAATCATATATTACATAATTCATGATATAAAGTATCATCTAACATGTGATACCAAGCCTAACATGTGATAGTTATCGGTTTATAGTCCAAACTGATAGTTATTAGTGGATGGAAGTAAACACCAATAAGTTATCGGTATAACTTTTAACGCAAGTTAATTTAATATTTATTTTATAATATATTAATATGACTGTAATTATAATTTAGTTAGTATCATAGTTTTCATATCACACCTATATGAGGAATCACAATGTATTGTGACACCTAGTTTTCATACCACGCCGATATGAGGAATCACCATGCATTGTGACACCTAATTTCCATATCACACCGATATGAGGAATCACCATGCATTGTGACACCTAATTTCCATATCACACCGATATGAGGAATCACCCTGTGACACCTAATTTTCATATCACACCGATATGAGGAATCACCCTGTGACACCTAATTTCCATATCACACCGATATGAGGAATCACCCTGTGACACCTAATTTTCGTATCACCACAATAGTGATACAAGGATATAGCAAGTAAAACATTACATTTTATTTACATATAACCCTATTATGGTATGTGCACAGACAAATAACCGTCTACCATAACGAATTCCCATTACAAGATCGTCATCTTGTAATCAAATACAAGTGTTCATTGTTGAAAAGTCGTCACCTTTCTCCAATGTTCACAGGAGGGCCCATAAGTCCAGGAGTCACACACATGAAATCCACCTTGATTTATGTCAGAGGGTGGATCCATGCTCATCCCAAAGGGTGGAAACAAAAGCTTTCACCTTAGACTTCTCTCTCAAGGAGAAGAATGAAATAACATACAAGATAATAGATGAAACTCCTTTTCATCTAAGGCTTCATTCTTCAACATGCCAAGTTATGTAGGAGATAGCATAAAGGCATAGACTTCTGGATGCTTCCTTTAAGGTCTTGTAAAGACCCTCTGAATCTAATATCAACCTTTTACGAGCCAAGCGTGTCTTTGATCTTTAGTCTGTATTCCCAGCCATCTATCTAGGAATATTCACATACATGGAATTTCATCGTTTGAATCGTAATTCTTTTTTTTCATTTGATAGCTTCCTAGTCACTAGGGAAACCATCTCGATATGGTTTACTCCCTCTGTATCAATATGACCAAGATCCTTGGAAATCAAATAAGGCATATCCTCTAGATGTTGTACTAACTCCCTCTGAATCTTTGAATACTAATATCACATTTAACCTTCTCATCCAAGGTTTCCTCTGATGGTTCATTATACTTCTTCTGGATCCTCGGAAGCTCACAAATGTAGATCCTATAGATTCTCCCTCGGAAGCTCGAGTTCATGTATCCATCTTGACATTGTCAGACTCCCTCTAAATCTGATATCTACTCAATTTATTTTCCTGCAAGCACATCCTCAGAGAGAAAAGAAAAGATCAAGGCAAATAGCTCTTATAGTATGTACATAGAAATACAAATAAGAGATTAACTACAAGAAGTAAATAAAGGTAGTTTTCAAGATATAATAAAAAATACTTATCTCATTATTTTGGAGTAAATATCTAATGACATCCTTCACGATGTGAGTCCTTTCTACCTGTGTGTGAAAGTATTATTTATAGTTTCTTCTAGCATCTTCATATAACTGGAAATGAAGTAAGAGGGACTACAATTTGTTTAGCTTCCAGTCCCCTTCCTAGATGAGTCTTAAGTGCAGACTCTAATGTAATTTTCAGATTTATGCAATCAGTCTGGGCATCAACAATCAGGAACAGCTTCAGATTGATTATTATACCACTCATCATTTGGATTAGAAAATAGAGTCTCAGATCCTCCATCCTAGGCCCAAGAGCAGATCCACTATCCCTCTTGGCTCCATGAGGCCCTGTGCTCTTCCAATGGAGTAGGGTACCTAGTGAGATATCAGACGCATTACTTTCATCTTCCTTTTACACGTACACTATGACAGTAGGATAAGAATGCAATCAGGGGCCCTAGCAGCACTACTCTTCCAAGCCCAGAGGTGGTCCTATACCCCCTCTGGCCTCATTCTGACTCTCACGGTCCTTTCCTTGAGGTGGGGTACTTGGAAGAGGGATCTCTCACAGTTTCCCCTTTTGCATACCTATCCAGATCTCTTAAAATACTTGAAGAATCCATATTAATCAGACATCATAACCAGTAATTGCAGAATAAATAAATATGAGAGATACACAATGTTATTGTATTCAACCGATCATATACATATACAGCAGCATATAATTGATAAAATATCCAAGACTCATATCAAATCCTTAATATCTGATTGGTTGCCAAGTATTGATAGTTTTCTTTCTCACTTATGCCGTGTCTTCTATCTCCACCACAGTATTAATGTTATCTGATCGATCCTTGCTGTAATAGACTTAGGGTGTAATAGAAGCAAACGTGAACCTTCGATCCTATTCATTTCTTGATCACATTTCTAACTGCTCGCGCTCTGTAAGTACCTCTCTTGCTTTGGTATTACAGTCTTAGAGAGAGAAAGACGGCATCGATGCTACACATCAATCTGCATACTTTGCTATCTTGCTTTACAAACATCGAATAGAGACTCAAAATCTTTTACTACTCCACTAACAATAACATTGTTTTATTTAATATCAACTTCGATATCAACTCACCAATTACCATCATTGTACATTCAAGGATAATTATCTGTTCATGCGGGTCCTTCACAGCTGGTTCAATTCGAATCTGCACATATACTTAATAGTTCCCACCTTTTCAAGTACCAAAATGTAATGTTCTTCATAACATTCAATCCCACCAATGTCGATAGTCATTTCAAGAATTTGAAACCTGTTCTTCACAACCGATAAATAAAGGTTCTTGAAACCGTTTTCGAACATGAATACTTTCTACAAATCGAACTCAGTTTGAATCCGTTCTTTCCCAATTTGGGACTGTCATGAAACTAAACAACTAGGTTATTTTAATATCATTTCTCTATAACTCCATAACCGATACCATAAGAATATAATGAACTCCAACAATAATGAATTCTCCAACCGATATTCAAACAATGACTGTTATAAAAGGCGTCCCAAATAGACTATCGAAGGTTCTTTACAAACAATGAAGAACCATATACATACAAGCTGTGTTAGAACAGGAACATGAATACCGAATTGCATAATCATACTAATAAAATGACTCATGGAATTGATTCATAACTGAAACGAGTTCTTTCATATCGACTTCCATTAAAAGGGAGAAACCCAATACTGATATCTTCTTCATAACAGAGATTAAAAACCGATAATAGGAATCGACAAAGGAAACACAATCAACTTGATATAATACATTTCGTTAATCTTCAAAACTGTTAAGTTACAACTGCCCGGATCTTGTTCTGGTTATCAGCTCTTTTCCTACTTACATTTGCAACCAGGCTCTGATACCATATTAAAGTTTTAGGATCATTGCAAATGTAATAGCACTATCTCATTGTATGTGTTTTCCAAATGCAACAATCTCTTGCACTTATAATGAGAATGAGCCAAGAAGAGACATGTCCCTCTAAAGGGACATGTCTATTTATTATTATTGTAATTAATATAATTAATACAATTATGATTTTATATATATATATATATATATCATTTCTCATAATAATCATGTAGTCAATATTATTTATCTGACCGATGCTACAAACATCAACATGTTCAACATGACTTTGATCACCCATTCAGTTGAGGTGTTAGTAAAACTGAAGAGAGATTCAACTACCATCAGTATGATCCATAATGCTTCAATATGATGGAGATCTTTCATGTGCTGCAATTCTTGTCACAACTTTTGGTTCCTTGCTGGAGATTTACAATTGTTGAGTTATTTTGGCTACCTGACCTTGGCATAAATGGACATGCATGTTAATAAATCAATCAATTTTATTTTTCATTGTTTTATCTTTTTAACTTTATTAATATTTCGTATAATATTAAACACATATAGCAACAATTTCATCAATCCTCTTTTTGTTTCCAAAGGATGGTCAACCCTTTAAGTTGGGGAAGGTACACCAACCTTATTACCTATCTTTTCACCCATTATTCCTGTTAATTCAATGCAAACTTATTATTCAAATTTCAATTTCTTCTTTTATATATATATCCAATGCTGGTTATATATATATCTTGATTCTAACAGTGTTGATGTTTATTTGCAGGAGTATAAGAACTGAGTGTATGTAAATGGAATGAACTTGTAATTCGACTATGCTCAGATTGTAATGAAGGAATATATAAAACTGTGTTTGCTGTTCAATGTACTTCGCACTTATTGATTTTGGTACTGGTATTGAACAGTCCGATCAGTATTAATCTGGTAGTGATCGGTCACGTCTATGATAGACGTGACTCCTTGAGGAGTCACGCCTATCATAGGTGTGACTGATCGTCTATAATGACCCTTACCAATAGGATCACTAAAACCTTCAAACTGAACTTAGGAATTTTGTCAAACAGTTGGCATGTAACTGAATAGGGCTGCAATATCACTAATTGTTGTGCAACGAAACCATAATATATGATGCCAATAATGTATGAACAACAACTCCAGATTATAACAACTACCAATCTAATGGATAGACGACAATATGAAACTCAAATATGAAGTCCAATGCAATTCTGATTTTATGACAGCAGATTGAATATTAAATATGGCATGGACTGCACTTATACCTATGACTGATTACAATATCAGATCTCATGGACTGTCATTACAACACATGTGCATCAAATGAAACCCTTTCAAATGTAGGCTATTCTGATTTATAACAGCAAATAGAACTAATTACAATGAGGGACTGTGCATATATGGACTGAATTGTATTGACCAACATATGAACAAGCAAAACCCCAATTACACTGCTATGAAATCTGAGACTGATTTAATTGCCAAATCTGGTCTGAAATGACAGTCACTGTTTAACAGCAATTTTCACATAAAAATTGATATGTTTTCAAATGCATAAGAACCTGATTCAAAGCCCTTGGATAGACCACAAGTCTGATGATGCCAAACGCTGCTGAAGATGTCTTAACAGCCCCAAACTGGTCTCCAAATGCTCACAGCTGTCACCCAATAGCAGGGCCGTACCTGTACTGTATGGGCGTCAGCAATAAAAAATAATTGCTAGGGTTTTGGATCCCCCAAAACCATGAAATGTGGGCGCCTAGGGTTGTAGAATAACCCCTCAAAGTTATAAAATATTCCTCCAAGCCAATGAAGAGATATGAGTGAAAACGTGGCTCCAAACCCTGACTGGCAGTCTGAAAAAAATATGCAAAATTGTCTTCAAACCCTTGCCAATCAATTCCTCAATGCAAGAGCAAATCTGAATCCCTTATTTCAACCAAAAACAAATCCTTACAACGAAGTCTGCTTTTTCGAATTGCTTTTTCGGATTTGCTTTTTCGAACTGCTTTTTCGGATCTGCTTTTTCGAACTGCTTTTTCGGATCCGCTTTTTCAATCACAAACAAACCCTCGAAACTGAATCTCTATGAAGTCCAAGTGAGATGGCTGAATACCAACTCCTCAATTGCAACAATTCAAGTGATATTTCACACCCTCAAAGTTGCCAATCCAAGGGAGTGATTCGTTCCCAAAGACTGAATAATAATTTGCAGATCCAAAGACCACAAATGTCTTCACAATGAAGAAGTAGAAGAGATATCAAATCCAAGCATGTAGAAATGAGAGGCCTAGCCCTCTATTTATTCACTTTTCCTGGAACTTCTAGAACTCTCCTTTATAAAATCTCATTAAAAAAAGCACTTTTTATAATAAAATAATATTATAAATCAAAAAGTGCAACTCAACTTAAAATTAGAACATGTAGGCCCCGATAACTTATAATAATAAAATATAACCTCTTAAACTTCTCCAAAAGCCAATATAACCATCTGATCTGCAAAAATGACTCTCTCTCTCCACCATTTGCCTACGAGAGTCGGGGATAGGCAAATCCGGCACGCTAAACGAGGTCAGCCAAAATGGGGACATGACAGTCCGCCCCTCCTGAAATTGCTTGTCCCCAAGCAATGGCTAAACAATGAACCCAACAATCCTCCTGGATCCCAAATGAAGTCATGAACTGTACTACAGTCAACCAACGCAAGCTCCTGCAATATCCTTTGCGATATAACCAAGAGGAATCCATGAATGTATCGTGAACCACTGCTCAACTGAACTCTAACCCCATAACTGCCATAGTCAGGAACCCACGAGACACCAACTCCGAAAATATCAAAGCTCAAGTGGAGAGGACAATTGAAACTCCCAACATAGCAAATATCCTCAACACATCCCACTGACAATCCAGCTCTATAATGATGAATACTCCGAAAGGGAACTACACCGAGTGCGGAGAATCCACACACTATACACCAACTGTAGTCAACATATCTCTGCAGATTACCAACCATGCTGGTATCACCATAACTCCCATGCTCTGCTGGCGGCTGATAGGCATCATACAATAGATAGCAGTCACTCAAAACAAATCTGTCTGCCATCTCCTCCATACATGACTCATAAGCAAGCTGATAAACATACCCTGAGATATAATACCAATAAAAAGAACCAACCAGCTCATCCTGCAAACGTGATACAACCGACTGTGACTGATCATTAGCTAAGTCAGAAGATGACATAGCCAAGGGAGGAAAATCAAGAACAACAGCTGAACCATCAACAACATCAATATCATGAACCATCCGGCTGTCGCTCACAAAACCCAACATCACATCATATGCCTCACAGCTCTCTACCCGTGAAGTCAAACCATACCATAACTGATGACAAACACTAGAGCCCAAAGTACATCTCCGTATCATCATCTCATTGACATATGGATCAAAAATAAACTGATGAGCATACCTCTCAGTGTAATGTCGATAAAATGCGCCAACATCAGTCAGTGGCTCAGACTGCAATCCCGATGAAACTAACTGCAACTGATCACTAACCAGGCCCGAACTCGCCACTACCTTCGAAGACACCTCCAAAGGAGTAGTACCACTAATAGGAACCATGCCAACTGCCGGCTCATCAACATCAAACATGATCTCTGGTACCACATCACAAGTCTCCATGTCATCAGTAGTAGAGATCACCACCATGTCGAGCGGACTACAACGCTCAACAGCAACACCCAACTCTACCGAGCCTAACTCAAGTGGAAGGGAACAAGATATACCACTACTAGTATCTAGGATGGATGCATACCCATCTCCACTGTCTCTGGCAATCTCAACCGTGGACATCCCCGAATCACCAGACACCATAGTCTGTGACTGTACAAAATCTGGTAAAGTCTGTAGTCGCTCCAACTCCATGGCTACCTCAGCCAACTGAAACTGTGACTCCTCAAAAGCCAACTGTGTACTCTCAAGAGTCTCCGAAGTCACCTCGAGCTGCTGAGTAAGCTCGCTCACCTCCTCTTCCTTGACTACTAATGCCTCGTATGCTGTACTGCCCCACTCTAGAAGATGATCCCTGTCGGCTACCAACTGCATATAATCCTGTCTCAAAATCCGGATAGCCTCCCATAAAGAATGGATCTCTGTCAAGGAGAGATAACTGCCTCCCTGCTCATCACTAGTAGGAGAACCCCATCCATAAACTGCTAACACCTGACGGGCAGCATCGAAATGCTCGCAAGCGATAGCAATGTCCCGCTCACTAACTCTCAGCTGACTAGACACATGATGGCGCTGGCTAGACTGTCTCCTACAATCCTCTTCCCCTGGTACACTGTCCAAAGGAGTAACCTCAGAATAGCTATCACCTGTAGTACTGCCATCCAAACTCAGCAGACCAGCTGCTGAACTCGTATCATCAAACGGAGTGACTGAAGCATCAACATAAACCTCTGTATCAAGGGAATCCACTAAGTCCACACTATCAATAACATCCTCCTCTAACACACTATCAAAAGGAGTATCCTCAAAGTCGCTAATCTCTGGAGTACTACCATCCCTACTCTGCAAGTCGACTCCAGAACTCACATCACCATACGAAGTGTCAAAAACTGTAACATCACTGTCCAACTCCGCTGTAACAAAAGAATCTGCCGAGGAAGCTAAGTCCTCACAACTATCCACAGCATACTCCTGGATGTCATCAATACCAAAACGATCCTGGGACTCATCTGTAAACTCCATCATATCTGTGATATCATCAACCCATTCCAACAAGAATGGTCGACTGGACACATGAACAATGCCCCACATGGGTGTATAAAAACTAATTCCAGCATCAGACAAGCTGCTGGCATGGACGAGAACTACACCGTGTAATCTACTAATCAAATCCATGATAGTGCAACAGATACTACTACCAAAGAATGATAGACATCTCCGGTCAAAACAATCCCAAACGCCAATGTAACAATCCTGAGTCCTCATCCGTAAACTGGAACCGACTGACACCTCAAGCAAAATCCGTACCTGAGTAGCCTGCTCAATCCCAATATCAGCTGATCCCACATCCATGTCTGCCATAATTGACACTATCCCTGAATCCTGGATGCAAGGTGAACTCTCACAACTATCGACAACCACATGTGATCCGCATGTCGCAGAAAGCTGAGTATCAGGTGTGTAAGATGAAGTTGAACTCAACTCCACGCCATACCCATCCACATGTCTCTCTGAGTCCTGTAATGCCAGTGGAGTACTCAACAAAGAGGCTCGAGTGTCCTCGAACTCTCGAGAAAACCTGCCAACTTCCTCCTCCTTCCTCCTCAAGGCATCTAAATGATCTCTGGCAAGGCTAAGAAGATGGTCACGATCTGAAAGAAGATGTAAATAACTCATCTTCATCGCTCCCATTCCTTCCCTGATCGCCTGTAAGTCAACACAAGAAGACTCTGCCTGAACTCCCTTATGTCTGTCCTGTAACTGAATCATCCAGATGTGATCCTCTATCATCTCCCGCATCCTGTCATGATGAGATAATGAAGTCACAATCCCATCCTCGCTTACCCTAAGCTGACTGGACAAAACATGTGAAGTACTATGTGCCTCAACCTCGTGTGATGTAGCATCTAACTGTGCCTGATACTCTCTATCAGCAAAGTCCTGAATACTCAATGTCTGCTCATCGCTGATAGGTATCTCATCATCATGCACAACAACCTCCTCACAATCATCATCTGAATCCACTGTGCTGTAGTTACTATTTTGAGCACCTGTGACATCATCAAGACCAACAGTACCACAATCACTGTCAGTGTCACTCATGCCATCCGGTGTGCCTGTGATATCACCTTCTGATGCAACTGGCTCAACCTGTACAACATCTGTAACCACTTCTGCCTGTGAAGATGATGCAAATAAATCATTACATGAAGATGTGCTAACATCTCCCAATACCGGATCAGCATGTCTGTCAAACTCATCATATAAGTTTCTGCCTGTCATAGGGAAGGTACTTCGATCCTTAGGCCTATTAATCAGGCTCTTTAACCACGTACATGCCATAGGTGACACATTTCTCTCTTTTGTCCAAACATGCCATAAATCTTCTGCCAAAAGTTTAGAAATTTCATCCTTCTCCTCAAACAAGATTGTGAACATGATGGAGTGCATTGATGCTAATACATCGCCAGAATGAAACTCATCCAAAATATTCCAAAATGTGTTAAACATTTTGCGAATGTCATCAATACAACCTATTGACAACATAATGTTTTCAAACCTACAACATGCAAATACTTCAAGAAATCTTGCCCTCTTTGTGAAATGAGGGTCCCTGATGTCATCCAACTTTTCGAAGCTTTTCACCATGGCATGAAGTACCTCTCTCATAATCTGATCATCATAAGAATTAAAGCCAGCTATTATCCTCATGATTTCACTAATGCAAGAGAGAGCTGCAAGTCTTACCACCTCATCATGATGTCTCAATAATCGGGGCTTCACCAAAGAATCAAATACTGGAGATAAAGTTGTTTGCATAGCATAGGAATCTGACTGATCAACCTTGCCTAAATAAGTTTCCAACTCCTCCAAAGTTCTTAGGAGGTCCTTTGTTCGCTGAAATGGACGATCTAGTTTCTTCAATGCAGTGTGCATTCTTTCTTTCAATTCCTTGTCTCCTGTTAAAGCCATGCTGACAGTTGAATTCAGTCTGAAATAACCCAATCAGGCTGGCAGGAAACCGCTCTGATACCACTGTAATGACCCTTACCAATAGGATCACTAAAACCTTCAAACTAAACTTAGGAATTTTGTCAAACAGTTGGCATGTAACTGAATAGGGCTGCAATATCACTAATTGTTGTGCAACGAAACCATAATATATGATGCCAATAATGTATGAACAACAACTCCAGATTATAACAACTACCAATCTAATGGATAGACGACAATATGAAACTCAAATATGAAGTCCAATGCAATTCTGATTTTATGACAGCAGATTGAATATTAAATATGGCATGGACTGCACTTATACCTATGACTGATTACAATATCAGATCTCATGGACTGTCATTACAACACATGTGCATCAAATGAAACCCTTTCAAATGTAGGCTATTCTGATTTATAACAGCAAATAGAACTAATTACAATGAGGGACTGTGCATATATGGACTGAATTGTATTGACCAACATATGAACAAGCAAAACCCCAATTACACTGCTATGAAATCTGAGACTGATTTAATTGCCAAATCTGGTCTGAAATGACAGTCACTGTTTAACAGCAATTTTCACATAAAAATTGATATGTTTTCAAATGCATAAGAACCTGATTCAAAGCCCTTGGATAGACCACAAGTCTGATGATGCCAAACGCTGCTGAAGATGTCTTAACAGCCCCAAACTGGTCTCCAAATGCTCACAGCTGTCACCCAATAGCAGGGCCGTACCTGTACTGTATGGGCGTCAGCAATAAAAAATAATTGCTAGGGTTTTGGATCCCCCAAAACCATGAAATGTGGGCGCCTAGGGTTGTAGAATAACCCCTCAAAGTTATAAAATATTCCTCCAAGCCAATGAAGAGATATGAGTGAAAACGTGGCTCCAAACCCTGACTGGCAGTCTGAAAAAAATATGCAAAATTGTCTTCAAACCCTTGCCAATCAATTCCTCAATGCAAGAGCAAATCTGAATCCCTTATTTCAACCAAAAACAAATCCTTACAACGAAGTCTGCTTTTTCGAATTGCTTTTTCGGATTTGCTTTTTCGAACTGCTTTTTCGGATCTGCTTTTTCGAACTGCTTTTTCGGATCCGCTTTTTCAATCACAAACAAACCCTCGAAACTGAATCTCTATGAAGTCCAAGTGAGATGGCTGAATACCAACTCCTCAATTGCAACAATTCAAGTGATATTTCACACCCTCAAAGTTGCCAATCCAAGGGAGTGATTCGTTCCCAAAGACTGAATAATAATTTGCAGATCCAAAGACCACAAATGTCTTCACAATGAAGAAGTAGAAGAGATATCAAATCCAAGCATGTAGAAATGAGAGGCCTAGCCCTCTATTTATTCACTTTTCCTGGAACTTCTAGAACTCTCCTTTATAAAATCTCATTAAAAAAAGCACTTTTTATAATAAAATAATATTATAAATCAAAAAGTGCAACTCAACTTAAAATTAGAACATGTAGGCCCCGATAACTTATAATAATAAAATATAACCTCTTAAACTTCTCCAAAAGCCAATATAACCATCTGATCTGCAAAAATGACTCTCTCTCTCCACCATTTGCCTACGAGAGTCGGGGATAGGCAAATCCGGCACGCTAAACGAGGTCAGCCAAAATGGGGACATGACATCGTCACACCCTTCGCTAATACACAGCATTGAAACTCTTAATCGGTTTGTCACCGATTCAATACTAATTACGATTAATATTAATGTTATCGGGTTGATACTGATTCAATACAAATTACGATCAATACTAATGTTATCGGGTTGATACCAATTCCAATACCAGTTACGATTCAATACTAAGTTTATCGGGTTGATTCGATCATAAAGAAAATCATATATATTAATATATATATGACGATAAAAAAAATTATCATTATATATATATATATATATATATATCTGTCTCTTTAATCTGATCGATGATATATGCTTTAGTATGATGCATTTCTCTAATTGATATATACATTAGTAATATGAATTTATCTGATCGTGGCTATATGCAACAACAATTCCTCACTATCCTTAATTATCTCATCATAAAATCCAGTTTCTTTACCCTTTATAATCATTCATATTCATTTCACCCATTTCTCATAGCTCATGAATGCGGAGATAAATATTCATCGAACCCCCTGCATATAGCATTTCAAAAAGTAATGCTATGAAAAAAGACAAAAAGTGAAAAAATAGAAAAATATGAAAAAATAAATGCCAAAAAGTGGGGGAAAAAATATATGAAAAAAGAAAAAATGAAGCAAAAAATAAAAGGTGGAGAGCTATGCATATTGAAAAAAAGAAACAAATCAAAAGATAATGTAAGTTGGAAAATAAAGAAAAGCCCCTATTGGATGACTACATGCAGAGCAAGACCAAGAGTTACAGGCGAATCTGATCCATAAGGAAGCGATTATGAATGATTATTAACATTTGAAAGATGCAAAGTCCAGGTGATAAACTCAGAAATTTAATTTGATCCTTATCATAGGGGCCGCAAACCTGAAAATTAGAGAGATAAAAGTCGGAATCATGCCCAATTAGACGGAAATCAGAGCAGAGACCTAGGTGATTTCCTCAGAAAAATTAGAAAATTGAACGCCTACAACAAGAAGGAATTCACCCAGCCTGAAGAAGAGGATCAGATTAACAGTCAAAAGGCTAGTTTCACATTTCATTGGCATTTCAAGAATTTGTAATCAGACTTGGCTCAGGTTTGAAAATCACTTTTAGAGGTGATAGATTATTAAAATTCTTTTTCAGACCTTGCAATTTTGAAACTCCACTTCCAAGTTTTGCTTTGCAAATGTAATATTCTGATTTTACTAATCTAAAAGGTCTGAAATTCACAAACAAAATCAAAACTTAATGAATTCTGAAATTAACATTTTAAATTGCTTTCCTTTTTAAGATCATTTTCTTCAAGCTTCGTACAAGATCATGTCTGGACCAAGGACCAGGATAGCTGCTAGGAAGACTCGAATGAAGAGGGTGCTCGAGAGATATTATCCAGAGTCTCGGCTATATTCTAAGTGGAAGAAAGTTCGGGATACCAACTTTGCACACTTAACATGGCAAAGATCAAGCAGAGAATGTATGGAACCCGGAATCAAATGCCTCTCCCTTGGCGGTCAATATGATGAAGAATGGAATATATCATGCAGCAGCTTTTCCACCAGAAATACAATGCAACGAACTGATGGTTGAGTGTGCAAGGCATTACAATCCTCAATCAAGGACAGTGAGGACATCTAAGAGGGTGGTACTTGCATTCCTCAATGCAGATGCAATAAGGGAAACATTTGGAATCCCTAACCATCAAAGGAGACAAACTAGAACAAAGGAAAACTGCATTTAAATGAAAGGATCAATTCTGGAAATACAATCAAAGATCATCAAACCAGTTAAAGAACTATTGGGTCAAGAGGTTACTGTTTCCTGTAGTTTAAACTTAGAAGAATTAAAAGGAATTAAAAGAAAGGCTGAAAATCAATTTATTTTCAAAGGCTTAGACGTAATAGAGTTGCAGCATAACAACTTGCCAGGTGTTACAGTTGAAGGGCTTGAATTGGTGATGTCCAGATTTGTTTAATATGCTTTCAGAGAGAGGGAAAGGGCACACACATTCTAGAAGATGATTTGTTAGATGACTAGGAATCATCTAATTTGCTCATTGGTTCTCTTTCCTTGAAATATGTTATATGGATAATATTACAGTTTTGTTGCATTGTATTTAATGATTTGTAATGAACCCTAATTTTGGGATGATCTTGGCCATTGATTGCAAATCAATCTGGGTCATTGCTTGCAATGAAGACTCCTATATAAACCCTCCTCTTCTTATTTGTAAAGGGAGATTTTGGAGAAATTGTTGCTGAGATACTGCCAAAAGAATTGCAAATTCGTTGTTGATTCATGGTGAATACTTGTGTTATTTTAGAGTGTTGCATTGTTTCCTACTTCTCACTTAAAATAGGATTTGCTTATGTTGAGCAGAAGTAGTCTATGTTGAGCAAGTGATGAAAGATATTATTGTTGGTTCATGGTGAAACATATGCCCATGTAATGACCAACTTCCTTCTATTCATATGGATATCATCAACAATTCATCATACATATTATCATTGTACAATCCATCTTGTCATTAATTGTCTATCCTTTCTTTCTATTATATCATCCTTCTTACATCTTAGATATCTTACATATTTCTATTCTTTGTTATCTATTATTCTAACTTAAGAATATGTGCTCCTATTGGATGTGTCCTTTACAATATACAACTCATCTAGGGAGTGCCTACTAAGCCAAGAGCTCCACGACCTTCTTGCAATGGTTTGCAGCAGGATATTTGTCATTGTTTCTATTCACTAGCCTATTACCTAGTCATAGCCTTTATACAGAAGAGACCAATGGAGCCATTGGAAATAGGCAATAGCATTTCAAAATGAGTCTCGAGAGATTGTCAATCAACACATAGAAACATGCCTCTATGCAAATGGATTAGCTTTCAACATTGTTCATTCAAAATATTGGCAACAAATGGTAGAAGCAATTAAATAGGCTCCAACAGGGTGAAAGGGCTCAAGTTTCGATAAAATGTCTAGCACCTTATTGGAAAAAGAGGTTAGGTTTGTGGAGGAGTCAGTGAAGCTCATAATGGATTTATGAGCTCAAATAGGGGTGCCCATTTATGATGGATGGAAAGATACTAGAATCGACCATTGAAATGTTATTGCAATGTCCGCTAAAGGGGTAGTAATTTTCAAAGCACTAGATTGTGAAGGGGAGGCGAAGGATGGTGCAATTATTCCTTAACATTCTCACCACGGCCATTGTGTAAGTGGACCCTTGAAATATTCTATAATCCATAACAAACAATGCCAAAAACTATATAGCGGCTAAGTTATTACTTGAGGAGCATTATTCCCACAATATTTGAACACTTTACCCTGACTGCTCCCTCAACCTTATACTACAAAAAAAGGAACCAAAATTGATTGGATCAAATAACTATATGCCAAGGTGAAAGTGATCCAAATATTCATGACTAACAATTATATGTCACAAGCGTATTTAAAACATTCTCAAAATTGGTTTTCTTGAAGGTAAGTAAAGCAATAAGATTTATTTATTTTTATTTTTGTAATTTTTTGGGTTTTGGTTTTAAAATAGATTGTTGAAACCCATTTGACCTCCAACACAATTGTCTTGAGACAAGAAGAATCTTGGCGCACTTTCTAACATGGTCATTAGCCCGAATCGGTCCATATCAAAGCAATCTAGTATTGCAAGATAAGAAAAAATCTCCTCCATTTCATTGAGCCCAAATTAAGTATGCTTCATTAAACTAACATGAATAGGCCTTGTTTATAAGAGATATATGACAGCATTGACTAAATGATTGAGAAAATAGAATCATTCATCAATGCAAACAAGAAAGATCTTGAAGAAATTTTCTTCGAACAACTACACAAAATTATTGAAAAGAAATGAAACAAAATAACCATTCCATTAAAGTTTTTCACCTTTGCATTAAGTTCCAAATATTGTAGTGCTGAGCTTCTTTTTATGTCAACCAGAATTGCCCCATGTAGAGATGTTAAAGTCAAGCAACAGTACAAGGCAACACTTGATTGCCATGTCTTTGATCCTTACAAGCAAGATGCAATGATGACTGCGACCATGGATTTTGTACACTCCAACAACTTTAATATTAATGTTCTCCATGACAAGTATAAGATTGATGAAATAGTTGGTGGTACTTCTATGGCCAATCATTCACGTACCTACAAACTCTTGTTATCAAAATTTTATCACAAATTTTATAAAAAAAAATCTTTTATCTTTTAAATTTCATTTTTATTTTTTTATTTTTCAACTCTTTATTCTCTAATTTTGTTTTAACAGGTAGCTAGTTCATTTGCATCTAAGACGTTGTAAAGAGCTTGACTGGCTCTTGGCTCCAGGAAATTTAATTCTTTGAAATAGATAACACTTCCACAGAATTTTATCAAGGAAAATATATAACTTGGATATTTCATCACAATTATAATATCATTAATTTCAAATAATCCAATTATAAATTAAACTCACAGGTATGAATGTACAAAGAATTTGTAAATTTAAATTCTGAAAATTATTTCCATCAAAAAATGGCACCTGGCAAGCAAAGTATGTGTGCTGAATGATGAATAAACTCCAAGTGTTATCACGCAGCCCTAGGAAGAATTTTGCAGCTCAAGGAATCAAAACGCTGCCTCCTAGGAAGAACTCGCAGGCAAGAAAGGACTCCACGCAGCTTTTTGAAATCAAAACGTGACTCCCTGAAATTGAAACGCAGCTTCCAAAACAATTAATGCAGCCTGTATTTATTGGTAGGCAGCCGTACGTCAATGCAGCAATCATAAGGAGATACATCAGCCTCCCTTACTCAGCAATGATATCCAGATAAGAGAAAATCGAACCCACCTGTAGAAGTAATGAATTCAATTTATTCTTGAACTAAATTGATATACATCAGCATCAATTCGCAGCCATGAATTATCAGAATTTCTTCAGTAGAATCAAATGCACAATTCATCACCACATGAATGATTCAAAGTGCAGCAGAGAGGAATCAGTCCTCAAACCCTTGTTGAAAGCTCTCAACAAAAGACTTCATAATTTTTTATCAAAATGAACAATGGATAGTGAAAGTACTTTTTCAAATTGAATATATAGCTTTTTTGGAAAAAGCTTCAATTTCACTTTTTTCACTTAAGAGGCTTTTTAATGACAACTTCATTTTATAACATTAAGTTATAAAGTCATTAAGTTATTAAATTAAAATAATTTAATTTAATAACGATAACTTTAAAATAAAAAGCCATTGAAGCCCACTGACTGCAACAAACACATTTCTGACACCAGAGCTTCAAACTTCAACTGCCTTGCCAGAAATAGCCAACTGCTAAAAATAGACTTACTATAAATAGTAAGTCTCTCAAACTGGAGATCCCCTGAAACTTGATCCTGAAACATCTGACACTCTGTGCAGATGCCCTGCTAATCCTGGCCATACCCAAAATACCACTTACTAAAAATAGTAAGTTGACCAAATTGACCCGAACAAAAAGCAAACCTGATAATCTAAACCTCCAGAATGGAATCCCAACACTGGCTCCGCCAACTGACCCCCTATGATCGCCTGATTAGCTTGCGAGGGTCGCCAAACCAAGCTAATCCAATAGTCAAAAAATGGGGACATTACAGAGGCATTGGATCATGTACTCCTCCATCCACTCAATAAAACGCAATCGACTACACTCAAAATGGCAGAGGACTTCATGTATGTGCATTCAAACTTACGCCTCCTTTCACACAAACAAAGTTGCTACAAGGAAAGCAAAATTGGAAAGTGGGATATTGAGCAAAATTATATTGACTTGGACACCTCCACTTCCCACCTTGTTGCACATAGTGTTGAAGATGAGTTAGCTAGCGAACATGATAGTGATAGTGCTAGTGCTAGTGCTAGTGCCAACGGCACTATTACTGTTTTTTCTCAATTAACAGTACCTACATTATCTGATATGGATAGTGATGATGATGCTTTTGTAAACCCATATGATGATGCTTGATCAGAGATGGCTAATTGTTAATACCTAACATATTTTTTATTTTGATATATGACATATATCATGACATTCGAGTTTGACTAAATTACTTTCATATTTTATTATTTTTATGTTGGTTATTTTTGACATATAACATATGATACTGTGTGTGGTATTCTAAACTTAATTATTGCCGCAAATATGTATATATTTTTAAATTTTATATATTCTTATAGGGACAAACCCAAAATGAACCCAACACCCCAAAACAATTTGACCAAACCAGCAAACCAAACCCCTGAACCCAAACCTGAGCCAATACCAAGAACAGTAACTTAGCTTTTGAATTAACATTCAGCAGCTGGTCTTGACATAATTATTTTAACAAAACCCAAATCAAAACAGTTATATTACAATAGATATCTAAACCAAATATAAGATTTCATTGATGATATAAACTACAATGACAAGTAAAAAGGAAAATGTTCCTCCAACCTATAAGATTACAACTATATTTGGCATAAAATGACAAGAAAGAATACCGATTGATTAAAATGTAAGAAAGACAAAATTATAAAATAAATGCTTACCTTTGACCTTGAGAGAACTGCAGGATCAATACTTCTAGAAAGCAGACGAGCAAATGGAAGCATTTCGGCAACTTCGGCAACAGGAACTTCTAATCTCAATCGCCACCTTCCCATAGAAGCAATGAAATCTCCAAGTTGTCCAGCCATTGCCCTCTTGAGGAAGCTCTCTCCCTTCTCCCTCTCACCAGGGAAACGATCCCTTGTTCCAGGTAGAACATATTCACCTTGCAACTCATATCTGCTGTAAGCTTGTTCCAAAACAGACTTTTCAATTGTAATCTGCATGACAGTTTACCTTAAGAATGTCATGAAACATAAAACTATTGCAGAAACGGAAAAGAAAATGTAATGTATACTTTCAAATGGTTGAAGTAAGCAGGAGCGGGATGTGGAAAAGACAAGAGGAAAGCAGCAATCCTATTGATTACAATAAAAAATGTTTCCTAAAAAATTCTAACAGGGGGGTTCACCCGGTTGCTGGTCAACATACATTCAAGAATAAAAACACTAGCAAGCATATCTACTCTCAAATCCAGAAAATACGACTTCAGAGAGAAAGGACGGTTGTTTGATTATGGCAAAATAAATATCTAGAAAATGTTCTTTTCTGTTTTCATTTTTTGGTATTAAAGATAGTATATCAAAAAGGATTACAAAATATTTGAACCTTCAGACCTCAAAGGGAACTGTCACAAACAAGAGACAACGCAGGGTTACAGTATAATGAACATAATTGCTGTTTTCAACGAAGTGTCTGAACATAAGTATATACTTTCAAAACATATTCCTTGCTGTTTCTAATATTATACCAGATATCATCTTTATACATGTTACTAGCTTATGGAGGGAGACTGCCAATAGTTTCTACTGTCAATATTTTCATCAAGTTCCATGCAGCCGATAGCTGGATTGATATCTGAAACACTGTTAAAAAATGTTTAAAAGAGCAGCAGCATTTAAAATTTAAAACCATTGAACACCTTTCATCCATATTTAAACATAAACAGAATAATTCATACCAGTAAGCACCAAAGGTAGGACTACTAATTTCTTAAACATTAAATTCAAGCAAAACAAATTGTATCTATCAGTTGGAATTTTCAGTTGATCATTAATGATGAAAAGTTTAAACTGCCAATAAATGAAGGAATGAATGAGTTTAATGTAATGTCCCCTTCTCCGAGATGGATTTCAATGATAACAGAGTTTAAATATAAGATTAAAGGAATAAATAAATAAAATAATAAAATATAATTATAATAATAATCACTTTAGTAAAATTAAATTATAGAAATTAATATATATACTTTAATATATATCATTTAATATGTATAGTTTAATTATCAATCTCAAACTTAATAAAAATAGATTTAGTAAAGATTGATAATAATAATATTCAAATTAAAATATAAAACAAATAAATGAATAATAATATTTCAAACATTCTAAAAAACAAATAAATAATAATTTATTATTAATATAAATTGATATAATATTATATATTAATAAATAAATAAATAGTATGGATAAGCAATAATAAAATTGGAATATGAAATAAATAATAAAATATAATTACAATTATAAAAGATACATAATCATAATTACGATTAAGTCAATAAAGTTAAATTATAAAATTAATATAAAGTTATATATATATATAGTTTAATAAATAATTGAATAATAATACGAAATAAATAATGTAATATAAATAAATAAATAGTAACAATAGGTATATAAGAAATTGAAATAAGATCTAATAATAATAAAATGAATTATAATAACATAAGTAGAAAGACATATGCCCAGCCACGTACCTAAACTAAATAGAGAAAGGAGGAAGAAATACGAATCACTAGTGGGCATCTAATAACAAAGATACGGTGATCATTAATTCTCCAAAAACAAACAATTATTAAAGAATTTAATCATGAGGGGATGTGTCTTATAGTTTCCATAAGCTGCCACCTCTTAGTCTAGAGGTTATAAAGTCTCTCCAGCGATACATTGCAAAGGTGGAAAAAGACATCATTACCAATACAATTAGAAGATAAATGGCAGAAGGCAGAAAAAACAAGGTAATTGCAGGAATTATTTTAATATTGAAATCAGATCATTAGTTATGGGGGGAATATTATAATTTAATCAATGAATAAAATACAGTCAAATCAGAAGTACACATCTGGAATCAGTTTTTATTTATTATCCAATCAACAATATTCAAATAGCAGCAAACAAGCTCGTATGAATGTCAGGGAAGATGACTATTGGGAGTTACCTGTTATCTCATTGCCATTAATCAGTATAGTGTCAGAGGAAACAATTAAATTCCTATCCTGCAACCTTTGAACTTCTTCCAGCTAGGGATAAATACTAATAAATGTTACAGACATATAGTAAGGTCAACAACCTCGGGTCTGAATAGATTGAAAGAGGTAAGAACAATAGAAGAACATGTATTCAGAAATGATTAAGAAAGGTAATAAAAAGAAATAAGGATAAGGGATTAAAATATAAACTTCATCCATCTCTCTATATATATGGCATATATGGAGAAATTTAGATATCTTTCATCAGCGATAAGAGGAATTAGAAGAATACAACAGTGGTCAATTAAGAGTATTTTCATCAGAGCGATATCGATCCGAATGTAACATATATACCAAATTCATTTCAGCAAAATGATATGAGAACAATATCAACCAAGACAACATTTATATTAGACTTTTATACATTTCCTTATCAACATTAACGAAGAACTAGTTCATTAAAATCAGAAACTATATGAGAGCTATTGTCTGACACTAGAATCTTTGTGACTGAAATAAACTTAGTGGCATTATTGGTTGCATATGTCAAATTGTCCCATCAGAGACAGCAATGATATTAATATTAATTATGCGGCAAGAGACAACTATCTAATATACACAGTGTTCTTGAAATAATGCTATCACAGCCTATATCTTACCGATTACATAAAGTTTATAAGTAGTAATTCATAGCAAGAATAGAGAATTCAAAATAATTGTCCCAAACTTCTAAACCATCCTAACGGGGAACATTACATTTAATGACATCCACGAGACCATCAGTCTATGGGACCAAGAGCACCATCTTAACAATTCTCAAGTTCCTTTCATTAGTGGCTCTTATGTAGTGGGTCTTGATAGAGAAACCTACGAGTTTTTGAAGTTTTGCCTCCTCAGATAGCTCATTTTGACTGCTCACCATCAAATTCTTTTCATATTGCATATGGATATTGCCATATACTGCACACTCAAAGATGAAAACCACAAAAAAACAATCCTCCAACTGCCCAAAAAGCTCACTAATCAGCTAGGCTTTCCTTCTATATCTCCTTCCCAATAATGAAGCTGCATCATCTGTGTTTAGCCTATACTACTCAACTTAATTGTCCAACACTGTATTCTTCTCTTCACACATGACTTTATATTGTTTACATTTGACCTCCTTGCTTCTCTGTTGTCAATTCACCCAACAAAATTAATAGCCTTGAAATTCTATTCTTCAATTTCATGTGACGATGTTTTTTCTATGTTTCCTAATGTTTCTCAATGGGCCACCCACCTTCCATTGCTTAGTGGCAATATAATGCCCCCTTCCTAACCGGTTCAGTATGGTGGACAGTTAGCCCATTTAGTGTGTACCTGAAGGCTAATGTGTTTAGATTAGCAAAATCTTGAGTAAATTTGGATGAGTTCTCCAATAATTACTAATTTTTAGTGAGTCAGTTTCAGGCACTGACTGAGCCAACTGGCAAAATTACTATTTTTTGATATGTCGGTGTGTAATGTCCCCTTTTTGGCTAACTCAAAAAGCCAAGACAAGTAACCAATTCCACCCTCTTACTTTATCAAATAATTGCAATTAAAACCAAGCAAACATGTTGCACAAGATACTATGTTCCTTAGAAACGTGTTTCCACCCCTAATGGGCAAGTTTCGGAAACGGGGATGAGGGGATGGTCGGGGACGTTTCCAAGCTGTCCCCAATGAATCAAAATTTTCGGAAACCGTCCTGGAAACTCAGGGACAGTCAACTGAAGTTTCAAAAACCTTTGACCGTCCGAGGGATGGTTGGCGACTACCAAGCCATCCCCTAACCATCCCGAGGAATGCTGCCCATTTCCAGCAACAAGAGGCAAAAAGTAAGATTATTTTATAAAATATTTGCAATTTTTTTAAATCTTATGAGGGCCCCACACCTCCAGGCAGCCCTAAACATTAAAATATGTTATTACTAAAATCAAATCTTAAGCATATGATCAAAAATATCAAATCGTGTATTCCTTGCAAGTTGCGTATACATTGGCCTGAGTGAACAAACTTATGCCCAAGTGAATAATCATTTGTTGTTGTTGTTGTCAGAATGTGAATAGAGTTATCTGTGAATTTTGGAAGCCTTTGGTGAAAATCCCCAAATTGAGAGTGTAAATCTAAGCAATATTTAGTATTCTAAGACTAGATCTTAAGGGCAGCAACATACTATCTTTGTTTTCATTTTGACTTTTGTTGATGTTTGTAGCATCGCTTAGATAAATAATACTGACTATATGATTATTATGAGAAATGATTTATTATATATATATCTATATATATTATAATTGATATTACTATATACATTGATATATATGTATAAATAAAGTTAGATTATAATTATTCTCATAACTAAATAGTTAAATTGATAAAATAAATATTATTATTATGTAAATATTAGAGAAATTAATATAATACTCAAGAGATATTATATATATATATATATATATATATATATATATATATATATATAATCATAATTGTCATTATATTAATTATATAACATAATGAATAGACATGTCCCATGAAGGGACATGTCTCTTCTTGGCTCATTCTCAATGTAAATTCAAGAGATTGTTGCATTTGAAAAACACATACAATCAGATAGTGCTATTACATTTGCAATGATCCTAAAACCTTAACATGGTATCAGAGCCAAGTTGCAAATGTAAGAGAGTAGTTTGTTGATGGTGAATGTGTGACTGTCTCAAAAAATACAGTCTTGGTACGAGGACCATATCTCACAAATGCACCGTTGGATTTTGCTGAGTTTTGGTTATGTTGGTGATAAACAAATTTAGAAGAATGTCACCGGAGCGATTGGAGATAATATGTCAGGTTCAGAAGTTATGACCGACTGTGTACAGGCATATGCAAAAATCTGTAAAAGAGCGAGGATCCTTCTTTAAAAGCCTAACCACTTGAAGGGAGATCCTATCAAATTAAAAAATTTCAATGTGTATAGAACTTTTGGATATTCAAGACAAGTCATGTGAATAATTCTAGTAATGTTCGAGAATGACGACATCATTCTGTGAATTTGCATGATATTTTCTATATGGGCTCACCTTACAGAATGAAATAATTGAAATTTATAAAAGATAAGTATCTCATGTTTTATTAATGCACGTAATTTTTTAGTTTGTAATTCATGCTATACTATTGGTTAGTAAAATATTGTATGCTTCTATCATTGGTATTTACGGTCGAGATAGTTTAGTGAGCTATTTGTAATCTCTCTCTGACATACCTTCAGGACAGAAGCACAAGATAATTGCATTCAAGGGAGAAAGAACTTGATGCTTGCAAATAAATTGATGATTGAGACTACATGCAAAGGGAGTCTGATATTTCAAAAGAGGTCAATAAGTTGATAAACTTGAGCTTCAGAGGGACTAGATGGTTCATTCATCTTGTGACAATCTTGATCATATTGATTGAGAGGGAGTTCACTATTGAAGGTGAAACATTTATGAGGTAAACATGATATAATTGATTATTATACTAATGAATCATGAATGTTTTTAATAGGCCTGCCCCCTGTGTAAATCATGAGGAAGTGACGACTTCCAAATGATTATCACTTGTATTTATAAATGTTATTTTAAGGTGACGATCTTACAATAACTTGACCTTCTATTGTGATAGACATCTTGTGATGGATGAAACTGATCATAATAGATAGAACTTGTGGATAGAATCGCCGATTGAGGCAATCCACATTAAATCTTGGGAACTTGTGGATAGAATCGCCAATAAAGGCAATCCATACTAAAGCTCGTGAGTTTGTAGATAGAATCGCCAATGGAGGCAATCCACCCGAGAGCTTGTGGATAGAATCGCCGATTGAGGCAATCCACACTAAAGCTTGTGAGTTTGCGAATAGAATCGCTGATAGAGGCAATCCACATGAGAGCTTGTGGATAGAATCGCCGATGGAGGCAATCCACGTAAGAGCTTGTGGATAGAATCATTGATGGAGGCAATCCACACAAGAGCTTGTGGATAGAATCGCCGATGGAGGCAATCCACCGAAGAGCTTGTGGATAGAATCACCGAAGGAGGCAATCCACATGAAAGCGTGTGGATAGAATCACCGATGGAGGCAATTCACATATTGAGACTATGTTTCTATTGATTACATCATGAAGATGATACCTTTATTGCTTACATCATATGATTGATGTTGTCAAGTGTCATAAGTGTTGACATTGGATTGATTTATCCTCCCTAGCTAAGAGCGATTGTTCATGTTTGTAGCATCGCTCAGATAAATAATATTGACTATATGATTATTATGAGAAATGATTTATTATATATATACATATATATATCAATATATATAATAATTGATATTACTATATACATTGATATATATGTATATATAAAGTTAGATTATAATTATTCTCATAATAACTAAATAGTTAAATTGATAAAATAAATATTATTATTATGTAAACATTAGAGAAATTAATATAATACTGAAGAGATATTATATATATATATAATCATAATTATCATTATATTAATTATATAATATAATGAATAGACATGTCCCATGAAGGGACATGTCTCTTCTTGGCTCATTCTCAATATAAATTCAAGAGATTATTGCATTTGAAAAACACATACAATGAGATAGTGCTATTACATTTGCAATGATCCTAAAACCTTAACAACTTTGAAGGTTGATACTTTGAGTCTTTTGACATTATACGATGTATTGATGCAATGATAATTAAATCTTGATATACGACATTATACTTCAAGTTTTTAACTTCGCATTTTGTTGAAACTTGCAGCCTTAGCGCATTTTGATATATGATATGATATTTTTCATTGTTTCAATAAATTACATCTATGAATGTATGAAATTGAAATTTGAACTCTCATTTGATGCTATTCCATGTTCTTATTCTATGATGATTCGATTTGATTTATTTGATGCTATGTTCTATGATAATTCGATGAATGATCATTGATTTTAGATTTATAGATGTTATTATGTTACTATGACGAATGTTACAATTGTTAATATTTTGTCGGCAAATATCTAATGCATTGGATAAAGACATTTTGATATATAAATTATTAAATAATAATATTAAATATAAGAGATATTTAATATTTATTGTTTATTAATAAATCTATTTAATAATCTAATTTAAGGAACAATTAGACAGGGCCCAAAGTCAGCCCCCCTTGGGAAATAATGTCTTATCCAAGTCGGCCCCTTGTGAAGGCACTCAAGTTGGATATAAAGGCAGATTGATTCTTGGGATACATCATATCAAAAACATAACATATTGTCTCCTTCCAAGAATCGATCAAGGCAGTGAATTGGAGCAGAAGCGAATTATATGAGTAACAGCGAAACTCATGGATAAAGAATGCGAATTATATCTAGGGCAGATCTGAGACAACTTGAAGTTCAGATCGGTGGCGTAATGGAGCGAATTAGGGCAGAATTATGCAGCCCTAGAGGAGCGAACTAGGGCAGTACTATGCAGCCCTAGAAGAGCCATATGAGGGCCGATCTTGCAGCCCTAGATCTGAGAATTATGGCAGATCTAATAGAAAGCCAAAATTAAGGCAGATTGGTGACATATTGAAGGGCAACATTGAAGATCTCAAGGTTTCAGATTTAAAGTCTCTAAGGTCTGATTCAGAGATATAATCCGGGTATTATCTCTCCTTGTTCTTTATGATTTCTTATCATATCCTGTGCTTAGTCTTGAAAGATCTCTATAGCTTGATCATTCCTAGGTAAATCTGGAAAATATTAACATGGTATCAGAGCCTAGGTAGAGCAAAGATTCATTTCAGATTTAGGAATTCAAACTAACTCTTTCAAACTAAGTTGGTTATCATGGCAACCGGGATTTGGTCTAAAAATTGTAATGAGGGTTTTGATTTGCAATTGGTTGTATTCTATGGGAAAACTTATTAATTCTCATTGGCTGGGAAGACATGGGTAGAACTCAAGGTTCTTGCATATTTTAAATTTTAAATTGTCTTTCCTTATTGATCTAGAGGGAGTAGATCATAGATGGTTAGTATCATAGTTGATACCTTGCATATCTAATTGATCATATGCTATTAGTACAACTAGATGGGATGCATATTGTTTGGCATATGATGTATGGGACCATTAACTATTTTATGCATCTGTGTTAGTAAACAGATTTGTCCTTTCTTGTTTCTTGTGGAAATAACTCTTAATGCCCAAATGATGAACAATATCTGGTTACAACAGTTGAAAAGCCATTTTCTGATTACCGGCTTTTCTCTGAATTGGTAGGTACAGCTCCCTATGTGAATGGTATTCAAGGAATTATGTTTTGTTCCTAAAACTAATGCGGGGTATGCTCTTAACCCGAGAGCAGAAGAGGCAAACCAAATTAAGTCTAACCAGAACTTAATTCAGGCAAGAAAAGCTTTCTATCTATGAACCAAGTTGCAGAACTCACACATACTATGAATCCATACACTTAGTGTTTAACCAATCTACAACAATTACTAACAGAAATATAAATGAAATGATTAAAGACTTCTAATGAATCCTTCTTCGAACACCCCAAAGCACATCCTACTGTGGTTTATTCATATCCTCATGACAAAAGAATGAAACATCTTTCCTTTTCTTCTGTAATTAGGATTTAAAGAAAGAAACATAGAAGCAACAACTTCTAACTAAATGGAACAGAAAATCATTGACATAAAACACTCTTCAATTGACTCTGCAACATCAAGTCTCTTACACCAACAATTTTGCCGACCTTTCTATTAATTTTCTCAGCAGTATATAGAGTTTACAATCGTATGGCATCCATGGGAATACAAAATGTTTCAAATTCCAGAATTTGAAAAGTCTGAAACCAAGGACTTACGAAAATACAATAGGAGGAACTAGCATGGCTTTGTCCCTTCATCTGGCCTTGCTAATCAATTTATGTGTTGACAAATCTCAAAAGATGAAAGCATGCTCGTGACTTATCTTGGAATGTTTTTATGATACTTTACTCTATCCAAATCACTCTCGGCTTCCATTCTGCATCGTCGCATGATCGCATGATACTTGTTTAATTCTTGCGATCATGCGACCGCTTTGAAAAGAAGCGCTTAAACATATTTCCACCCGTCACTTTTAAGTGCACGAGTATCTTTCTAACTTAAAGCACGTGCTGTTTGAAACACTTAAATAATAACATTTCTTTTTATGCCAAGCTCGGGTGTTACTCATTTCACCTTGTCGCATGATCGCATAGCAATATTTTAATCCATGTGATCATGCGACCGCTCTATGATTGGTCAACTCTACAAGCATCTTCGGTCCCACCTGGACATGTGGAAGGATCCCACTTTACCGCCAAGCATCTTCGATGACTTACGTTGTTGCATGATCGCATAGAAATATTTTAACCCATGCGATCATGCGACCACTTTATCTTTGGCACACGTGGACTGCACTATTGGCAGAGGGATGTTCTTGGCGGAAAATGTATGCAGAGGGTGTGAAATCCGCATGGAGTAGTCACTGTGCCATTTTCTGCCTTGCATTATCTTCATTGTTTTGACTTCGAACTGCAATCTGTTTAAATTAATGAAGTTGTCAAACTTCAGAGAACTGATCGATGCATCTGAATCACGAAAAGTATTGACTTTGATTTGCTGTAAAAGATGCATTAGATAATATACATTCAAGCTCGAAAAAGAGCTAAGAGCCAAGCCTAAAATGAGACTTTTTAATTGCACCGTCATTATTTTTGATTCATTCTTCCGTTCTCATGACGATACAAATCAAATTACCAATATTCTCTATTTTAATGGTGTTTTCTGTGCTGACCATTAAGCACTGTTCTTTATTTCAATATAACTTGGTAATCCATTCATCACTATCTTTTGATTAAGAGTTAGAACCAATGTGACTTGAAACTTTTCAGGGATAACTTTTTGCCTCAGCTCTGTTACTGCATCATCCAAATGAAGAGCCTTTTTTAAATTCCTTATGAGTGTCTGGAAATCATGACCTCCAATTTCCATTCTGCCTGAGAAAAATCACCAATAAGAGCACATTATCCTTGTCAGGTTGGGGTCTATCACCTACCCATCATGACAAGACTTTGAAACCACCACCCGGTTTAAAGATGAGAGGGCAAGAGAAAGGGAACCCAACAAGAATAACCTACCTATGAAAGACTTAGACCTAGACTCAACCATGACCAGACTTGACTGTGACATCAAAATCTTCCACTTTGACAGCATGGGTATGGGGTAAAAAGTGGGGCAACAATCTGCATTAGCATTATTAAGGTGTAGGAAGTACACTTGGCATATCAATCTTACAGCATTGATTCATTGGTTACCTTGGCATGTATGTGTGGAATTATCTGTAGAGAATATGATTCTTCGTTAATAGCTAATTGGATCAACTATTTGAAATGTTTGCTTAGCTGATTGACAGCATACCTTGCCCAGGCATATGTTATCTTTTACGCTGTCATAAAGGGACATTCACAGCAGATTGTTAGCCTTTTGATGTATAGGCACATACATTGGCTTTATATAACTCTGGCTGCATATTGGCATATGTTTTACATTGGTTGTCTAATATTTATTGGTTGACCTCCTAGTGCATATTATCTTCTCTTAGGGCATATTTTTAGCATGCCCTTTAGTTATTGGTTAGATTCAAGAAACATACCTTGAGAGGGAGTTTTGATCTTGTTAGAGGGAAAAGATAGGATTATCCAGAAGGAGTAGGTCACCTTGAGTAACATATACCTTGGTATAACTTAATTATGGGTATGAGATTTAAGAGGGAGTTCATTTATGGGCTCACTTAATTTTGTGTTATGAACCCCTTCCTTATGTCATGTTGATTACTAGCTATGGAAGCATACCTTGCATTGACATATTTTGTTCTTGTATGCATGGATGCATACTTTACCATAGTATATGTTTTACTTATGTATGGGATCATACACGGCTAATTAGCAACATATTTTCTGATATGCATGAGGAGCATACATTGCATTATGAACAGTTACACTATGATATATGTTATACCTTACGCTGTTATGGGAAAATACACAGCTGATTGTTAGTATTAAACAATTATGAACAAATTGTTTATGTATTGAATATCATTTACAACGAGCTTGAAGCCCATATATACAAGATGAAAAATAACAGAAATAGAAACTACTAAAAATATAACAGTCTACACAAGATTAAGTATTAACTAATATTAGAAACATTCTAATACCCTCCCATAATGCTCAATCTGTCAATAACACCAATAGCCTCCTTGAATTTTACATGTTTGTCAGAACTGAGAGATTTGGTGAAGATATCAGCAAGCTGCTCTAAGGTAGCAATATACAGCAACTGAATAGATTTATCTTCAACCAGTTGACGAATGTAATGACAATGTGTTTCAACATGTTTGGTTTGTTCATGGAAGACTAGATTCTTTGCCAGTTTGAGCACTCCCTAATTATCACAGAATAGAGGAGTCGGTCCTGACTGAGGAACATTCATATCTGCAAGCATCCATCGAAGCCAAACGGCCTCATAAGCTGCTTTGACTGCTCCGCGATATTCTACTTCAGTGGATGATAGAGCCACTGCCTGTTGTTTCTTACTTGTCCATGTGACAGCACCGGACCCCAAATTGAACACATATCTAGCGGTAGACTAACGATCATCAACAGAACCAGCCCAATCTGAATCTGTGTAGCCACATAGTGTAGGATCAAAACTCTGAGTGTACAGGAGACCATAGTCAAGAGTACTACTCACATAGCGCAGGACACGCTTGGCAGCTGTCCAATGATCAGTTTTGGGTGCTGTCATAAAACGGGAGATGTAGCTTACCGCAAAACTAATGTCAAGTCTAGTGGCAGTAAGAAAAATAAGACTGCCCACTAGTTGTCTAAACAAAGATTCATCCACAATAGGTGAATCAGACTAAGCTGATAGTTTTAGCCCGGGTTCCATAGGAGTGAGAGCAGGTTTGCAATCCTGCATTCTGAACCTGTCCACAAGACTTCTAGCATACTTGGACTGGGAAAGAAAGATACTATGCTCAGTTTGCCAAATCTCAACTCCGAGACAATAGTGCAAGAGTCTCAAATCTGTCATATCAAAAGTGCTACACAAGTCCTGTTTGATCTCAGTGATCAAATGTGCTGAACTTCCAGTGATGATCAAATCATCCACATAAACAACGATAAACAAGACATCATTACCTGCATGTTTGATATATAGGTTTGAATCCGATGGACTCCTCTGAAAACCATGATCAGTTAGATATTTATCAATTTTCATGTACCAAGCCCTAGGAGCTTGTTTCAGACCATAGAGAGCTTTGACAAGTTTACAAACTTTGCGTTCCTAACCAACAACCTTAAATCCAGAAGGTTGCGTCATGTAGACCTCTTCCTGTAAGTCACCATTCAAGAAAGCACTCTTAACATCCATCCGATGAACTTTCCAACCAAATTGAGCTGCTAATGCAAGAACAAGCCGTATGGTACTCATTTTAGCTGTGGGAGCAAAAGTCTCCTCATAGTCAATACCTTCCCTTTGTGAGAACCCTCGAGCAACAAGACGAGCCTTATACTTGTCTAAGGTACCATCAGCTTTGTATTTGACCTTGTATACCCATTTGCAGCTAACGGGCTTCTTCCCTGCAGGAAGATCGGAAAGAACCCAAGTTTGATTTTTCTGAATACTCTAAAATTCAACTTCCGTAGCCTGTTCCCATTCAGGGATACCTTGAGCCTCCGAATAAGTCTGGGGCTCATAAACACTATGAATGTTAGCCATAAGAGCAAACTTAACTGTTTGTTTGCTCTTATTTCGAGAAATTCTACCTTCGATGAGCTCATCATCCCTAAGATCACTAATAGTTTTAACCCACCATTTGGGTCGAAGAGTAGAAGAGCCAATCTCTGGAGGAGCTGGAGGAGCTGGAGGAGCTGGAGGAGCAGCAACGGGAAGAGGGTCATTCTCAGGAGCCTCAACAGTATCGGGTGGTCCAATGTAAGTAGTAGCTGTAGCATCCCTCTCATCAAATGGTGCTAAAGGAAGAGGAATACTATGAGGCTATTCTTCAAAATGCTACTCAGAAGAAGGCAGAAAAGGTCCTCAAGTTTCATCAAAAACAACATCGCGGCTAAAGGTGAGATGATCAGTGTCGACATCTATCAATCTGTAGGCCTTATAGTTGTCACTGTACCCTGTCATCATGAGTCTCTGAGTCTCGGAATCTAATTTGGAACGTTTAGCATCAGGAATCCAGACCTGGGCAAGAGAGCCAAAAATCTTCAGGTGGTTGATCTTGAGCTTACGACCACACCACAATTCTTTGGGAATTTTGTTCTTGACAGTCTGAGTAGGGGAACGATTCAGAAGGTAAACAACAATAAATACTGCTTCTGCCCAATACTTATTAGGAACACTCCTGTGTTGTTACATAGAACGAGCCATCTCAACAATCGTACGATTGCGATGCTCAACAACACTGTTTTGTTGAGTGTAAGGTGTGGTGAATTGGCGCTTGATGCCATGTTCAACACAAAAATCGGAGAATGCATGAGAACAAAATTCCCCCCCATTATCTGTTCTAAGATAAATGATACTACAGCCAGACTCGTTTTCAACCAACAACTTAAAATTCTGAAATGTACTAAGTGCATCTGATTTTTGTTTAAGAAATACACCCACATTTTTCTACTAAAATCATCAACAATAAGAAAAAAATATTTGCAACCAGTTACTGACGATGTATTCATAGGACCACAAATATCAGCATGAAGTAATTGAAGTACCTGAGATGCACGCCAAGAATCGCCATCTTTGAAGGGAGTCTGATGTTGTTTGCCAGCTTGACAAGCGTCACATACTCCAAGATGCTGCGTCTGAATCGGAGGTAGACCAGAGACAAGTTCCTCCCGGGACAGCTAAGATAGATACTGGATGTTGAGATGTCCATATCACTGATGCCACAAAGTACTGAGAGATAAATCATGGGCTGCCATAGCAATTTCAGGAGAATCACCAGTGTCAGTAAGCCGATACAGGCCATGATCCTCTAGTCTAGAAGCAACAGTAAGACGAGTCGTGCGATCAATAATGGAACATTTGTGGGCACTGAACACCACATCCAACTGAGGGGAATTGCTCATGATCTGACTTACAGAGAGCAGATTGAGTGCCATGCCAGGGACATAACATACATTGAGAAAGATGAGCTGACACCCACCAGACTATATCTGAACATTTCCTGTCATGTCCCCATTCTGGCTGACATTGTTTGGCATGCCGGATCAGCCTATCACGAACTCTCGTAGACTGGTGGCGATGTGGAGAGAGCCATTCTGATGATTATTTGGGGATTGGATGGTCTTATTTGCTTTTGGAGAGATGGTGTTTATCATATTTTTTATTATAATGTGTTATGTGGGGCCAAAATGTTATAATTTTGAGTTGAGTTGCACTTTTTATTTTATAAAGTTACTTTTTATATAAAAGTGCATTATAAAGGGATTTTATAAGAATATTTTATAGATACTTCTAGAAGTTCCGGTGGCTTCTTAGAAAAGTGAATAAATAGAGTGCTTGGCCTCTCATTTTGGACATCCCATGACTTGAGTTTACACTACTTTTCTCTTTGAGCATTTGTGGCGCCATCTTGGTCTACAAATTGTCATTTGATCTTTAGGAACGGAGTTTCTTAAGGATTTGCATAACTGAGGAGGTGAAATATCCTTTGAAGGGTTGCACTCTATTCAGCCATTTCAAGTTGAGCTTATTTGGAGTCCTCAAACTTACCTGAGGGTTTGAGTTTTTTATTGCAAGAGAAAAAAAAAACAGATCCGAAAAAGCAGTCCGAAAAAGTAGTACGAAAAAGCAGATCCAAAAAAGCAAAGCGAAAAAGCAGATCCGAAAAAGCAGTCCGAAAAAGCAGATCCGAAAAAGCAAAGCGAAAAAGTAGATCCGAGAAAGCAAAGCGAAAAAGCAGATCCGAAAAAGCAGAGCGAAAAAGCAATCTGAAAAAGTTTTTGCTACAAGTCTAATTCAATTTTCAGAATTTCAGGATAGGGTTTTGGAACCACATTTTTGCTCATATCTTCCTCATTACTCAACATATCATTCTGGGTATTTTTGCATCGGATTTCTATCGTCGAGGAGATAAAGATAGGTGCATTTTGGAGTCCCAAAATGCCATGATTTATTTTTAAGGAATTTTCAAAACTCCTAGGCATTTCCAAAAATTGGCAAGGAAGTACATTTTCAGATTTGGGGTGACTTTGGCTTGGGTGTTGGCATCTTCAACATTGGTAAAAATTATTGCAGCCATCTACAATCAGGTTCCTCACTTCTCATTTGGCATTTGGCATATTTTCTAAGAAATGTATGTTTTCAGCTGAGTACAAAATATAGCTTCAACACTTTACTATTTTACATTGTACTTGTCTTTGTTTGCCATTTGGCATTATTGGTATCAAAAGAAGGCTAGGATTTTGCAAGTAAAAGGGCATTGTAATTTTTAGTCTATCTATATTGCAAACCTAGGGTTTGATGATCATATTATTGGCTGAAATATGTATGGCATTGTTGCAAATTGTTGATATATGAATGGCATATGGTTTTAAGCAATTTCCTACATCATTGATAGTGTTTTAGATGGTATTTGGTTGCTATCTATTATTCTAAAATTTTGGGGCAGCGAACTCATATATTGCAAAATAATTTTCTATCTACATTTTGTGTTACATTTTTGAGGGGTTTTTAGTGGCCTATTGGTAAGGGTCATTACATTTCCTCTACCAATAATTTTGAACTCCTCTCCTCCACCAAACACAACTAAATCATTGTAGGGATAGAAGTTTGTAAACCAGTCATGCCAATGAGAAAAATGACGTGATGCACCAGAGTCGATATACCAAGCAAACGACCGGGCTAAATCAGAAGGGCTTTTAGCCATAAACGCATAGAAAGCAAATTCCTTTTGCTCAGAATGTTCAGCAATATTTGCCTGTGGATTTGACCTTCCCAGCTTCTTTTGTTCGGAAGCGAGTCGCTGACGGCAATCTTTTTTCATGTGACCAAACTTGTGACAGTAATGACACTAAACACTCTTCTGTTGATAACTGCCTGAGAATTGATGCGAACTGCCCTATTGTGATGACTGAGAAGACTGAGGAGACTGAAATTTTGCTGCAAAGGCTTGTTCTGACGAGGATGAGGAAGTACAGTTGCCAAACTGCTGCTTCCAGCAATCCTGCTGTAAGAGTTTGTTGCACAACTTTGGGAATTTTAGATCAACACTAGTTGAGGTAATGTTGAGAGTCTCTATGAAATGCTCATAAGATGTTGGTAGACTTTTCAGGGTAATGACCACCATATCTTCTTCCTCCATCTTCCGATCGATGGCTTCAAGCTGATCACGAATGTCCTTAATCTTCGTGAGATGTTCCTGTAAGGACATACGTTCATCCATCATAATGGAGAACAACTGATTCTTCAGAAAGAAAGCACGACTCTTGTCGGATGTCTCATGCAATTCCTTCAAATATTTCCAGATGTCCGCAACAAACTTGCCAGAAGGAATCTGAGGCAGCTGATCATCTGTGACAGAGAGCTTGAGAAGCATAACAGCTTCTCGATTCCGATCATCGAACTTGTCTTGATCTACTTGGACAGAGGTGGGACGAGTCTCTGCACCTAGAACAATTGCATCCAGACGACGGTACTCGAAGATGGTCAACATTCGCTGCTTCCAGGTGTTATAGTTGCTACCATTGAACCATTGACTGTTTTCCAACATCAGATTGGTCAAAGATGCCATCAGGTGAAAACTTTTAACAAGCACAGATTTCAAGTTAAATTTCTGGCTGACCTAGAAAAAGATAGGTACCCAAAAAAGCTGACAAAAAACCCAGAAGAAATTTGAAGTTGGATTTCAAATCAGCTGGCTCGAAAATCGAGGCAAGAAAAAAATGGAGTACCCAAAAAAAATCAACGAAGACCCAGATAAGGTCTCGAAAAACCCACCACAAATCTAGAATCAAAAAAACATTTCGAGTACCCAAGTTAGGGTTTCCAAAGAAAACCCTAGCCGGCTATGACAAAACAAGAACAAAATGGTTTGCAAGTCCCAGTACCAGATGTGAATATGAAGGAGTACCAGTTGACTTTTGCAATTGCTAATGCCAGTCGCATCGCCTGAGACCAATCGCGCCACGGACAGGATACAAAGCGCGGGTATTTTCTTCCAACCGCACCAGTCGACAAGATAAAAAAATGCTGGTTTTTTCCAACCGCACTAGTCACGTCGCCAGTTGCGAAATGAACAAAATATCAAACGCGGGAATATCAAATGAGCGCCTCATTTTTTTCCAGAAATACTAATCGCAATTTTGCAGAGTGCTAGTCACGAGTTGTAGATGAAACAGGTTCCGAAAAATTAAAGGCTAATAATTTCGAAGATCATTAGCTCTGATACCATAAACAATTATGAACAGATTGTTTATGTATTGAATATCATTTACAACGAGCTTGAAGCTCATATATACAAGATGAAAAATAACAGAAATAGAAACTACTAAAAATACAACAGTCTACACAGGATTGAGTATTAACTACTATTAGAAACATTCTAATAAGTATAACTGATGATCTGTTTTCTTTATTGATGCATGGGTGCATACATTATTAGTTAATGAATGTTGGAACACACTTACATTGGCACATGTTGTGTTTTATTAGCATATTTTTTGGGAACATACATTATGATACTTAGAGATAATGTTGTATGCATGGGAGCATACATTAGATGGACATATGTTATCCTTTATATATGCTCTGCTATTATATATGTGTGGAAACATTTCTTTATAGAAGGCACTATATTGCATCTTGCTATGATCACATTGCACCTGGTTACATGTTGGACAAACTTGGTTACTCTTATGCGGTTAGATAATTGGAGAATATCATGGTTTTGATATTCCTCTCATGGATCAGGGATCCATTGTTGAGCATATGGTGACATCATGGACTCGATGTCGTTAGACCAATGCTCGAGGATATCGTGGACTTGATATCTCGTGGATCAGGGATCCGCATCTAAGTAATTCGTGGACATCATGGACTTGATGTCGATAGGCCATTACTCCGAGCACTTGGTGAATATCATGGACTTGATATTCGTTAGACCAATGCTCGAGGATATCATGGATTTGATATCTCTTGGATCAAGGATCCACACTTGAGTATACGATGGACATCATGGACTTGATGTCTGAAGACCATTGCTTTGAGCTTTTGGTGAATATCATGGACTTGATATTTGTTAGACCAATGCTCTTAACATCATGGACTTTATGTTGTTTTGATGTCATGGACTTGACATTTCTTGAGTCTTGGTGACTCGTGGATTTAGTTATCCACAAATTGGATGGTATACATCATGGACTTGATGATACCATGAATATCATGGACTTGATATTCTATTGGCTAAGTCAAGAGGACTTGTGGATCTAAGTTATCCACAAATTGGATAGAAAACATCATGAATTTGATGATAACTTGCATTTGGAAAGTATCATGGACTTGATACTACCTTGAATATCATGGACTTGATATTCAAAAGAGTCAAGGTGACTAGTGGATCTAGAAAATTCAAAAATTGATTGGAAATATATGATATCATGGACTTGATATCACTTATGGTTGATAAACATCATGGACTTGATGTTATCATGAATATTATGGACTTGATATTCTTGGGTTGTGGAGACTAGAGGATCTAGGAGATCCACATTTGGATGGTAAGCATCATATGATATGATGTTTCTCATATGAATATGAGATGTATGGTTGAGGAATAATGAAGAACATTTGTGTTCTCATTATGTCTCGTAGATAGAGATCTACTATCATAGATGAGAGATCTATGGCATCATTGGATAAGGAATCCATTTTTGTTATGTTTTATGCTTTGAGTCACGGAGACTCGTGGATTTAGTCAATCCACATCCAGTTGGTAAACGTCTTGTGATTTGATTTTACCATGAAAAGATGATTTTCATATGGATATGAAATCTATGGTTGGGAATGATAATGAACATATGTGTTCTTATCAAAATTAGTAGAATGGAGATCTACCTTCATAGATTAGAGATCTATGAATCCATTTTGATTATGTTTTGTGATGAAGGATCCATGAGTGGATCTTTGCCTCAAGTCCAAGAGGGAGTGTTGATATTATGGCCTTGTCGGCAAATATCTAATGCATTGGATAAAGACATTTCGATATATAAATAATAATATTAAATATAAGAGATATTTAATATTTATTGTTTATTAATAAATCTATTTAATAGTCTAATTTAAGGAACAATTAGACAGGGCCCAAAGTCGGCCCCCTTGGGATATAATGTCTTATCCAAGTCGGCCCCTTGTGAAGGCACTCAAGTTGGATGTAAAGGCAGATTGATTCTTGGGAGAGATCGTATCAAAAACATAACATATTGTCTCCTTCCAAGAATCGATCAAGGCAGCGAATTGGAGCAGCAGCGAATTATATGAGCAATAGCGAAACTCATGGATAAAGAATGTGAATTATATCTAGGGCACATCTGAGACAACTTGAAGTTTAGATCGGTGGCATAATGGAGCGAATCAGGGCAGAATTATGCAGCCCTAGAGGAGCAAACTAGGGCAGTATTGTGCAGCCCTAGAAGAACCATATGAGGACCGATCTTGCAGCCCTAGATCTGAGAATTATGGCAGATCTAATAAAAGGCCAAAATCAAGGCAGATTGGCAACATATTGAAGGGCAAGATTGAAGATCTCAAGGTTTCAGATTTGAAGTCTCTAAGGTCTGATTCAGAGATATAATCCGGGTATTATCTCTCCTTGTTCTTTATGATTTCTTATCATATCCTGTGCTTAGTCTTGAAAGATCTCTATAGCTTGATCATTCCTAGGTAAATCTGGAAAATATTAACAACAATGTTATATAATTCATAAATACATTAGAAATTTCAGATTTTCACATATACATACATTCAAACATACATAGATATAGATATATATATATATATATATATAGCTGTCCCCTGCTCTGGGGAAAACAAAAGTCTCGGAAACCCGTTTCCCCGTCCCGAAAACTCGGGGTAACATAGACAAGATATCAATTGCTATTTCTGATATGTGTGTGTGTAAGATTGAAATTAAATGGATAGCAATGTCTTATCGACAATTACTAAATATGCTATGAATGATATTACTTTATTACATGTAGTGATGAAGGAATGATACTATGTCTAATATACGATATGCTAATGCAATCAATATATATTTCTTTCAACATTGGATTGCTATGTCTGATATGCCACTTTGATTATGCAATATATAGATATTCCCATTGCCAACTACGATATGTTGCTGTTTCAAATTTATATTTGTATGCTTGCAACTCAATGACGGATGCTATTTCTGATTTACACTTCTTCAGTTTGCAATGTTTCCAATTATCACTTGAGCAATGTATTGGTAAACAGATTTGTCACTGTGAGTGCTTCCTCAAAACTAACCCTATTTGCCCTATGAGCAGTGACAACCGTGCCAGCAGTTGAAGAGATTGCAACTAGTTCACTATCAAATTGCAATCTTCCTCTGCGTTTGAGAGGGGCAGCTCCCTCGTATGATGGGTGTATTTGTATTTTCGAGTACTTTTCAACTTAAAGTACAGAAGGAGACAAAATAGAACTAAAGGAAATGTATAACACAAACCCCAACAGTACACATACGAATACTAGTTGAGATTCATAAGGATGACAATTACGAAGGGGTTTAAGCACAGTTAAAAAGATGACAAAATAAGGATAACAAAGCTTGACATACAAAAATATAGGTTCTTCTAGCACACTCACATCAAAATACCAAGAAATGAATGCATTTTGTCCCTTCAATTACATAGATTAGAAGAACAATTGGATTTCACCATTACATAAAACGATAAGCAACTTAACATACAAAAAATTGATAATAACTCATGAACACATTCAAGACATACGACCAAATGCCTTCTTCATTGCCTTTTTGAGAATATACAATATCAAAAACACTTTTGTACATAATGTATATCCAAAAGCCTGTTTGGAAATTCCTCCATAGTTTCCACTTTTGCAAAACGTCTCCCCTCTTTACATTACCAATGGCCTTGTATTTATAGGCTCACAAGATAACCTTCCTTGTAACTACCTTTTTAGGTTAGTAACTAACCAAGTTAGAGCATGGAAGTTATCCATGCTCTTTGCAACTAATTCTAACTTTTACAAAACAATAGTCAAAATTCTAACTTATGAGTTACGATAAGTGACAAATGTTACTTTTATAAAAAGATAACTAGTAAACTTGAATTCGCTGAAAAACTGAGTTATTGTTCTTCATGAGATGCGAAATTATGGTTTCACTTGATCTATAGGATGCATGTTTATCAAGAACTCAACCTTCAAGAAAACTTATTCCAACCTATTCCAACTATATATGTTAAACATCATTTTCCTTCTGTGGGACCTAATTAGGATTCCTTTTGTAAGATTTCAATTGAACAAAACTTCTCTTCCTTCATCAACCATTTTCCAATAAGTGAATTGTATCATTGCAAACAAAATCAGTTGAATAGACTTTCTACAACTCACTTCTACATTAAGTGCCCCTTAACCACAACATGCTGACTTTGACATTGATAGTCTATAGGCTTCAACATGTTGAATCATGTCAATAACATGATCAAAAAAATTAAGCTGAACAAGGGACATGCCATCCTTTTGTTGATTAAGTTGATCTAAAATAAGCTTCACATCGGTGTTGTATGCCATAACCAATTGATTTGTAGTATCCAAACATTCTCCATTCCCTGAGACAAGTCTGCTAACTGGAATACATCCTAAAGTGGGAATATAGAAAACAAGGAATTTAATTGCCCCAACATGATAGAGGCTTATTGTATATGAATGTTTAGTAGCCACCATTGCTACATCCAGTATTTTCTGATATATTTTCAGCTGATAAATTCACTGTCTCTGACTTTCCTATTGCTTCAAAATGAAAGTTAGCGTCATCAAATAAGGGTTCTCTATTCGTAGCAAGACCTTCATGAGAACCCATGTGTGCAATCAGGATCAACCTCCAAGCGTTTAAGCTCTTTTTTCGAAGGCCCGACTCTAATAACAATTGAAGAGCACACAAAAGTACTAAGAGGGTGGGGGGTGAATTAGTATTTTAACTTTTACAATCATGAAACCACATAAAACATAGAGAGAGAAAACATCAAGACACAAACACCAAATCTCATGTGGAAAACCCTTTTGGGTAAAAAACCATGGCACACAATAGCTTTCATTAACAAATGAGAACCAACCAAAATTACATAAGAAAGCACCAACTCACAGAGAGAACCAACCCTCCACGAAGCACCAACTCCGATCAGCTGAGGCACCAACCTCAATTTGAGCACCGACTCCCAGAGCGCACCGACCCTCCTCGAAGCACCAACTCTGTTCAGCTAATGCACCAACCTCAGTTTGAGCACCAACTCAAACGCAAAACTCAATAAAACTATTCAAAATATTTTCAACACTTCAAAAACAAACAAAAGTTACACAGCCCCCTTTTTTGTTCTTCACTCCCAATCTAGAATAATCTTCTTATCTCTGCATATCTACTCTTACCTCCTTTATTAACACCACACCCCCAACACCCAGCACCAAATCTTTCACACGTTTATACCAACTACATCCTCATTCTTTAGAAATCACAGAGAGATATTAACCAACGTAAATACTAACTACCATCGGCATAAAATGGTCTCATACCTAAGCAAGAGTAAAGATGTCTGGGAAATACTAGATTCCTCAGCAAGTCCCAAATTCAATTTTTTTCTTAACACGTTGCCATTGCCTGTTCTTCAAAACTGAATTAATAATTTAACCGGTCTTAAATATGTCAGCACATAATACTCACCTACTTCACATTCTTGACTCCCAAAACTAAAAAACCATCCCCCACAATATCAAAAGTAACTCAAAGCTCCTTCAATCTCCTGCGATATGGAGAGTAACACACCACTCAGTCAACATCAATGACAAATAATATGCTCAACTCACTACTGTCCACACAAGGAATAAACGGATGAAGAATCGTTCTTTGAAGCAAAACATTACAAGGATTGAAGCCACCTCTCACACAAAGAAAATGTTACAAAACTTCATGCCATTGCAACCAATAGAGGATTAGAATATATTAAAGAAACAAGCCCAAAAGAGGTCCTGCGCTAAACTTTTAATGCTAAACCAAGAGACTAATTTATCTCCAAGAAAAAGCGCTCTGCCACTGGTACTTCTTCTGTCATCTGCACATCCTGCCCAATCAACATCTGTATATGCTGTTAAAGTATAATCATTACTTCTGGGAAACCACAAACCATAATTTTGACACTTTGACTGGTAGAAGAGGCCACCTTTTACTTTTTTATTGTTTGTTTGCAAATTGTAAATATTAAAAACTCCATATATGATGATAAGTATGATCAAATCCTCTGCTCAAGTTGCAAGCTCAAAAAGATAGGTCGGTTTTACTTTTCACTCATTTACATTCATGCCATTCCCAGATTTTGTAAAGTGCACATTATTGTGTACTTGTTCACAGTTTTAGATATTAGGAGTAATTTTAGATCTTAGGAGCATCCCCTGATTTGAAGAGAAGATTTTACACATGTTATCATTCATTTTGCGTTATCTCAAAAGAGAAATATTAAAACACCAACAAATAAATAGGTTTAATAAATTTAAAATTATTATGATTTGGTAGTAGTTGTTAGGTGGCTCATCATGTAGATATTTCTTTTTACAGATATGCTACGTTGAAGGAAAGTATCCTATATCATAGGGTAAAAACAAAGGGTTTGTTCAGCTGCCACAAACTAACCTTGTATAAAATTTCTTGAAGGAAAACAATATATTGTCAACTGTTGGTAGAAACATAACAGCTTTATCCAAAGGCTTCTCCCAAGTGCATTGATGCATTATTGAAGCATTCCATCAAGACATCTAAATTAGTTAGTAACCTAAGCTTTCCAACACATATCTGGACTTTGTATTTCGAGTTGTGAACTTGGATATATGACCCTAACAATCATGGGCCAAAAATAAATAATTCCAACAAAGAGTTTCAATTTTCGAGTACGATTTTCCTTATCTGATTGTGTGTTTCAACTTGCAAAGACACATGTTGCAATAAATATGGTGATTCTTCAATTCTCATAGAGATCTAATTGACTACTTGATAAGCTTTTGTATTGTATCAAAACATAATAGCTGAATTTCAAGCATGCAAGAAATATAGAACGTGTACATCTATTCTACAGGGATTGTAGTTAGCAAAATAATTCTATTAGTTTTGTTAGTTGGAAATTGCCGAGTTTTTGTTGAGCCAAGTGTTTGCAGACAACTCCTGAGTTTTAGTGAAAAACTCACAGAGGTTTTGTGAAGCCGAGTTTTATGCAGAAGCTGAGTTTTTGACATGGATTTACTGAATTTTTGTGAAAAACTCGGCTGAAACCGGTAAGTTTTAGTTGCAAATTTCTAGTTGAAAAGCATGGCGGCCATAAAAACGTGCCATGTTTTCACTGAGTAGTCCATCTATGGTTACAATAATTAGTTCTTGGATGTAAGCAGTTTGTAGTTTTCAACAACCATCGGCCAATTTATATACTTATTGTTAATGAGATAAGGGGACCACATGTATGGAATTTCCTGAACTGATTTTGTTAAGACTCAATGAAATATATGAATAAATCTTTGTGTGACTTCTGTTATGACCTCGTCAGAATATTTGGCATTCATTATCCTGTTTGGCTGATTGAATATCATGAAGTGAACAGTATAATGAATGCCAGAAACTATGAAGAATTCATAACAGCAGTCACATAAAATTTCTCGATACATTCATTCATGAGTCTATACAGAATTAGTTCATAACAGTAGTTACTCCACGATATTCAATCAGATAGACTTAGTTATTGATTGAATATCGTGGAGTAACTACTATTATGAACTAATTCATGATATTCAATCAGCCAAACAGGATAATGAATGACAAATATTATGATGAGGTCATAACAGCAGTTGCACAAAGATTTATTCATATATTCCATTGAGTCTTTACAAAATCATTTCAGGAAATTCCATACATGTGGTCCCCTTATCTCATTAACAATAAATATATAAATTGGCCGATGGTTGATGAAAACTACAAACCATCAGCAACTGTCTAATTGATTGAATGACACAGTAAAAAGTGTAATGAATGTGAGAAACTATGAATAATTTGTAACAGAAGTTACACAGTTTTTAATATATATAATTTACGAGTCTATGCAAAATTAGTTCAGGAAAATTCCATACATGTGGTCTCCTTATCTCGTTAAAATACAAGTATATAAAGTGGTCAATGGTTGTTGAGAACTACTAACAAAATTAATAGGATTATTTTGCTAACTACAGAGATTTCTCATTTTGTATATGTTGATTGTTGAGTTAAAAAGCAATTTTATTCAACTACTTTGGCAATCACCGATTCTGTTTTGAACTTTTCCTTTTCAATTGCTTCTTCTAATACAATAAGTTCCTTCACTATTTTATTCCCTGACTTACCCACTTAATTCAGATCATCGTTAGTCGTGTTCATTCTTTAAAAAAAAAATTGTGTTGATTTTAAACATTTCAACCAAACATATTTTGCTTTCTCGGTAGCCCCTTTATGCATCACCACTCAATTTGAAAGACTCAATCACATGAAACAAACCTTAAGATTAGAGGTAGGTATATGAGCATGAGATATTCTTTGTTTATTTAAAAAAAATTACAATTACACATTGAACCAAATATACTAATGATTGGTCAAACAATGATGATTGTATAATAATTTGCTTTTATGTTTCTTTGACTCACTGACATTTGGGACCTTTAAAATTAGTGAATACACTTCAAATACATCAGATTTACTAATAAACCATATACTCCACCAAATTTAAAGGTTACTAATACATCCATAAATGCATAGTTCTAATCAATATGAAATAGAGTCAATAATAATATAACAGAAATGACCATTGTAAACTAGCCTTTAAAGGGTTATACTAAGAAACAGTAAGCTAAGTTCAAAGTTTAAATACAGAGTTTTAGGCTGCTACTATTAACTTGCTAAAAGCGTTATCCCCATTAAACAAATCACTCTCACCACATCTCCAGACCAACGAGCAGAAAGATCCAGTGATTCACCCTGCAAACCACTAAACCTCGGTCGCATAACTGATAAATTTCCTTGACCCCTCCTTTTCTGAAAATTAAGTTGAATTTCTGCCTGAAAAAATGCAAAAAATCAGTGCCAGAGGCTGGTTTTCTTATTGGACCAAAATTTATATTATGGTGCTAGCAAAAATTACAAAATGTAATTTCAAACAAAGGAGATCCCATAGAACAAAAACCTTCACTAAAACAAACTGTATAATTCTGAGCATATTTAAAGAGAAATTATCAAATCCAGTCAATTTCCCTTTCTAAATATTGAAGTAGCATTTTTTCTCCTCCATTCATTCTACACGTTCCGTGTGTGCTGATAAAGATTAACATAAACCAATTTATTTTATCATGTTTTATTTTCTCTTCATTGTTTTAACTTGTTTTATAGGAATACGTCAAAAGAAGAACAATGAATAATCAATTTTGTGAATATAGAAAAACAAGAAAGAAAAATATATATATATATATATATAAATCATCAAATGATCAATTAGGTTAATGAGAGTCAGAAGTACTTAAATATTCAATAAGTATCGGGGCAAAGGACTCTACTCTATGAAACAAACGAAACACTAAGAATTGAAGGAAAGAAAATATGAGCAAGTGGCTGAACCCCCAAATGATTGATTTTTGCACACACAACCTACTTGGTAGCACATCAGTTCTGTATGCTTTTGTAAATCTTACTATGGTTTTTGTATGCAAGTTTCACAAACAAATATCTTAATCGGATCTGCAATATTTGACTCAACATTCTTTGCTGTTTTATTTCCTCTTATTGTAATGATATTTGTTCACAATTTATTACCCTTGCCATTTCCTCCCATAATCATTCATTTCACTGCTTAAGACCAAGCATCGTAAGTGAATTACTTTATAAACATACTTTGAAAAAGTAAAAGGTTTTAGTTTTGGAATTCTGCACTCACATTCAAAAATTGAATAAGTTGTATTGCAGAGTCTCTGCACACACTCAATATTTCTCATTGAACTGAGCATTTCGGTTTTAAAGGTTTGGCATGATACATGGGCCATCTTTATTCATCCTATTTGCAAATTTAATCAAGTTTGCATTTCTGGATCTCCATAATGAAGAAATTTCTGGTCATCAATTCCAATAGAATCTTAATGTATGCAATCAAATGTAATTTCCTTTTTTGGATTTTTTTGGTATATATTTGTATTTTCTGATTGTTTACCAACAAATGCAAATAGCTAAAGCATTTATTACAATTTTGAAGTCATCATATCAAAATATTCAGATTTGCCAATTTTCGTAAACTGATAATCAATCGTGCATGAAAAGCAAACTGAGATTACAGCCCTCTTATTTCATATAGAAACCGTAATCTGGAACTTATACAATCTAGGCAGGTAGACAAACCACAATTGATTATACGACCAAGGCTATGCTGTTGTGATCACTATTAATATATTATGGAGCGCCTCGAATACATTACAGCACTCTCAACAAATATTACAGCGACTCAAACCCTATTCACCACTCCAGAAATCTGTTACTATCATACGATTTAGGCAGCATATGGTGCAGCCAGCATTCAGTAGTCCTGTGAATAACGGCAACAACTAGCATTTATCCTGTGGACAGCACATTAAACTCACAATACACTCAGAAATCCTTTCAGCTGCTGTGGCCACCCTAAAACACCAATTATCCTCATTAATGATGTGTTACAAGTCTGAAATTGAGCAGCTAGCTGGTATGGCTCACCAAATCAATAGCAACCTCATGAACAGCAGCAAAGATGTAAGTAAACTCTGAAAATCAATAATGAAGATCTTTACAACAATCTCAAATGATTTGCTTGCAATTACAAACCACACCTATCTGACAATTCACACGAAGGTTTGCAAATTCAGCTTACATGAGATCCCTATGTTGAAACTGAAGGTTTTCATCCTCTAATACAATGATAAAAAATCCAAGATGGTTTTGGTCCTCCAAAAATTCCAAAACACCACGGATTTTCATCCTCAGACGTAAAAATTGAACACAAAGCTCAAACTCTGAAAAGTTGAATCCTTTTATCCAAACCCGTAAACTTAAATTTCCATCCAAAAGTATTTAACAATTATAAATTATTTTTAAAATTAAGTGTTTTAAAAACACTTTTTAATTAATTATAATAACATCAATAAGTTGCCCCATTTTACAATACATTACAGGGACCAACTCAAAATACCATTATTACCATTTCCCTTGCTTTACCCTTTAGGAAATGAAGGATAAGCTAGAGGTCTTCCACCTCAATCTAATTCTGAAAAGGGAATGTGAAACAAATAAGAAATTTAATTTGCTGTATCAATTCACCTAGCAGTTAAACCAAGAAAGAAAGTTATTCTAACAATCTTTCATAGTATACAAAAGATATGGTATGTAACCTAGGAAACCTTTCAAGGATATAAACCTAAGTTACTAATATGGGTACGAGAACACGGTATGTTGACACAACTTAGAACTAGAAACCATGCAAAATGTTGACACAACACACAAAGATCCACCATATCTTCAATGAAAATCATGTATTAATTTCGACACACTCTAAGCAGCAATCTCCTACTACTACTGCTGCTGCTATTCTATACTCAACTACCATCTACTAATGACTTTTACAAATGAGAAGGCCAAGCCTTTTGTAGAGTTTCAGTTACAAAAAGAAGGGTCCAATTGATTCTAAATCAACAGCCAAGATAATTCAATAAAAACCCTAATTGGGGTAGTTACAACTACCACCTTCATAGGTTAAATGTTATCTAATGAGAAAATTACAAGTTCTAAAGTACATATCCTTTTGAAAATGAACAAATGAAAATTGATTGTAATATTGCATTAAATGCCTTCCACATGCCTAGTTGTTGATGAGTCAGGTTCGATGAACTTGGACATGTTGACCTTGAATTATTTCAATGGTTAGAGATGAGTAGGTGCCACCTGTTACCTCCTGTTTTGAAATCCTAAGTTCCCCCTCCCCCCCTTTCTATTAAATAATGTGAGAAATTAAAAAAAGTAACTTTTAAAAATTTGATAAATTATTTTGCATTTATATTATATTTAATTCTCTAAAGAATTAAATATTATCCCATTTAAATGCAAAATAATTAAATATTAAATTATTTGTAGGTAAAATTAATTTCTTACATTATTAATTCTGCAAAGAATTAATATTATTGAGATATGCAAAAATGAATATTGCACTCAACCATGTAATTTCCCGTGAAAGTGAAAATGAGTTATAAGGGAAGAAATTAAAGTTGGGAGAAAAACTATGGAAATGAAATGTAAATAAAGTTTGGTGAAAGGTGTTGAATATTGATAGCATCGATCAGATAATTGACTTGAATATAGATATATGTATATATTAATATATGTGCAATTCATATTACATATATATTAATATATTCATATTTATGATATCTATTATTATAATAGAAGATAAATATAATATATATATATGATATCTATTTAATATCGAACATATTATGTTCAGCATATTAAATAGATATCATACATATTATTAGTTTCGATGTTATTATCTCTGTGATATTAATATCTACGATCATATAGTGATCGATATTATAATTCCTGTTATATACTTAATGATCGGTATTATAATCTAGTTACCTTAGATCATACCCACCGTATTATTGACGGGCTGTTTAATTAATCTTAGCACATATCATGAAAGGAAATCCGTGTTACGGAAAGTCACGATCGTGGCACTGTTTGGTATTGAGGGAAGTCTACCATAGGCGTGACTCTCCCTTCTCTTCGCTCCTCATATATATTGTGATCACGTTATTTTAGAAGACACCGAAGATACAGAAATCTGTAAGTATAAGAAGTGTCTCATAATAAACATTCTGCAAACTGCAATAATTAGTATTCAGTATTAGATTTATAGGAAGTTTATCACTATTTTACAAAAGGAAGTTACGGGTAGTTGTGAACTACTTGGATGGAAATCCTTTAAAAAGGGAAAATTTTATTGTAAAAGGGGTTCTTCTTTTTCAGGGAAGCTGATATTTTCAAGAAAGGGGAAAATATTTCATTCCAAAAAATTGTAACAGAGAAGTGAAGGAGAGAAATTATATTTTATTTTTTGCAAACTTGTTTATGGTGCAAGAACAAAATGATCAGTTGGTCATTTTGTTTATATATTTGAAATGAGGGGAAGTACATTTTTAAATCTGTTGGTTTGAATTTATATTTCTCTGGTCGGAAGTAATCTCTTGGTCATTCTAATCATATTTGAGATATTGTCTTGTTCCTATTATCAAGGGTTTGTGTGTGTTATGAAATCCATCGGTTTTGTGCATCCAAATGTGCAAAAATGAATATTAAATCTCCATTTTGTTTCTCTGTAAATGGGAAGATTGATTGTAAGATCTGTGTGGCATATATTTGATTTCCTTTCAAGTTATTTAAATCGATAATCACATTTTTCCCATGTTGATGGGTGAATGTTAGCGTGCCTTATGTGCCTTCTGGTTAAAGGCATAACCTCTGTTTTATTCTCTGTAAATCAGAAGAAGGGAGCTGTACCTTCATATCAAAATTCAGAGAGCACTTGACATAATAATTGCAAGTGACTCAACTGTTGGTTGCAGAGTTTGTCTTTCAATTTGGGCATTTAGGAGTTATCTGTGAAGGTATTTTGAAGGAGACAAATCTGTTAACTAACACCACCTTAACTTGCATATCTTGTGCAGAAAATTATAGGTTTGATCTAATTGTTAGCAGCTACACATATTTATTATTCCTCTTGTTGAGCACCTTCAAATGCTTTCAACCAAAAGCTTAAAATACAAAGGGATTTTTTACAAGTAAACTTGGAGTAGGGAAAGGATTCCACGGGATCACTTAGGAATTTTGATACCTCCCTCATGATTCAAGTGGTCTTGGCTTTGTTTACATGCAAGATCAAATTTTGGCTATAAGAATTAAGTCGGCTATCAAATCCCTAGAAGGAAGAGAGACGTAGAAGATTTTGCTTTACCACTATTCTTTTAGGCTTCCAAGAGGGCATGAGTTAGTTTAAGGCCAAAAATTCCATTTTATTTTCTGTCATAAGTATTTCCTCGTAGGCAGATAATAGTTGCATGTTAAGGCTGGGAATTTAGACATTGTCTATTGATACTGGGCAATATTATATACCTTGACGTGAGTTACTATACATCAAAGTGGGCATCAGTGGACCTGGACGTGGTAATTTAAGGATAGCTCAAGGCATATTTGGGACACTTCCACCTTCAGCAACCTTCTTCATTTGGATGTTTGAAGAATTAGTAACTCCAGAAAGAAGGCAGAAGTATTTCAGGTAGTCTAAAGACAGTATTTTCTGTAGCCATTCGACCTTCTGTTGGCCATATTCACAAAGGAAAGACCCAATTGAATTGGTAAAAGGAATCAAATGTAAGCAATCTACTGAGGAAGAGATCGATCGCTTAAGTATATCCTTGGAAGGTATTGAGATTTGTAGAGCTGGTCTATATTGGGGTGAGCACTTTCTAAATCTCTGTAAGCCATAGTTTACTCATTAATAATAATACTTATGTTTTGATTTGTTATGGCAAGGTAATTACAAATGGTTCTCGGACAATTTTAGGAAGTTATAGGAACCAACAGTTGGTATGCTCAACCAACCGTTGGGTGCTTTATATATGTAAGATTGGCACCGAGAACGGGTTACTTTTTGTATAGACATTACATGAAATAAAAGTTATATCATTCTTCCAACATTATGTGCAATGTGTTAATGCTGAATTATTGTCTATTCATGTTCTGGTTGAATCTATATTTACTCTGTATATAAAACTAGATATCCCGTAGGGAGTAAACACTTTGGCGTCATTGTCTAATCGAACCTGGAGGTTCGGGGAAAGACAAAAAGGCGAGATGGCAGAATAATGGGCCACACCTTCGATCAGCGAGTACTAGTGACTAACACCGATGTTGAGGACAACAAGGAAGAGACTCAAGAAGATCAGTTGACGGAGGACTTGGTTCACACGTGGGAAGTCTTGATTGATCAGTAGGTGCAACGAGAGGCTTGGGAGAGAGAGGTCCTGGCTGACACGGTATGTGCCAAACTCACAATGCACACTCCAATGTATGATCTTCTAAGAAGCCTTCCATGGTTGTTGACTTGCAACTTGATTGAATTCCAAGAACAGTGAGAGGAGGGGTAATGGGAGCAACGTAAACAACAAATACTACAACGATACGAGGACAGGAACAAGAGGGAGGAGTGTGACACAAAAAGATGTCATACCTCCACCAACTCCACTAATTAATGCCCCTTCTACCAAACAAGGATAGAAGGATACATACTAGGAGAGAGTTAGAAGAAGAGAGAGAAGGAGAAGCATCCATGAGAAGATTTCTCTGAATCAAGGAGCAGAATGAGAGGCGACGACAATTGTAGAGAATCATCGAGGAATCTCAAAGCCCACCACAAAGCAGAAGTCAAACTAGGAGGCAAAGGCCCAATGGCAGGGAAAGCAAAACACAACATACGAGGCAAGAATGGGAGGAGATTGTGAGAAACCTACCACTCCCCGACGAGGTAGGAGAGGGCCTTGCCGACCAGGCGAGCAATCCTTTAGTACAAGCAGTGACCGACGAGGAGAGTTCAGAGTTTGACTCCATAGGCAGTGATCCGTCTATGCCCTCTGCACGAGAAGACGGCAAAGAAAGAAACCTCCAAAGGGAGGTAGCGGAATTATTTGAGAACACCTTGTTGGGCATTAAGAATTTACTCATATCAAAGGAACCAAGGATAGGGGGCTAGAACCAAAAAATATAGGGAGAAAGGACTACAGGTGTGAAGGAGGCGACCAAGGTGTGAACGACGTCAATGGAGGGGTTGAGAGCTTGCGCATGGCCGAGGGTGCAAGTGAGGCACATGCACACGGAGAAAGAACCACTCCACGTGAGTCTAACATGCATGGCGTCGACCGAACTAGAAAGATGGTGAACACCCCGAAGAAGCAAAAGCTACCTAGATTCACAGGGGATGGATCAAAGGACCCTGCCAACCATTGTAAAATGTGTGTGACCATAAAGGAGGCCAATGGCAAGGATGATCACGAATATTGGTTAAAGGCATTCCCTACCACCCTACAAGGAATTGCCATCAACTAGTACACAAATTTACAAAGAGCATACAGAACATGGAATAACTTGAAGAGGGCATTCAAAGAACTAAAGCTACTACAAGATGATGACCAGATAGTAGCAAAAATCTATGACACGAGACAAGGAAAGAATGAGACCGTACAGACCTATAATAGTAGGCTGTGAGAACTGTTTGGTAAGTTGGAAAACTAGCCAGTTGATGGGCTGAAAAAGAGGTGGTTTATTGAATGTAATGGTCCACCCTTGTGATGTCTTAGTTTTCTAATCTTTGTTACCAGTTTGTTTGCAAAAGGAGCTCTCTGAATTTGTTTTAATTGTTTCAATATGTAGAATTTGTTTTTCGTTTGTTTGTTCAATGTACGTACATTATGCAGTTGATTGCACACTAAAAAAATTAAATTCTACTAGAATTGCAGCAGAACAATGTAAAATTGGTCTAGCAGTTTTTATGTTAAAGCTTCCAAAAGAACTTCGTTTACATCTCAGAAGAATACAATGGGAAGCAATAGGTATCAACCAACCCATGATGTTGCCAATGTTGAGTTGATTGTGACACAATAACTCTAACCACAGTATGCTGCTCCAGATATGTCCACGTTATATGGAAGTAATCTCCCTTCTCAACAGTAGCACGTTACTGCAACTATGTACCACACATGTGAATTTGGCAGCCCCCTCCCTGTTTGTCTTAGACACAACCCATCACTCCAATGACCCAGGACAAGGTGTGCGGTTATTTTTCTAGAGGTCAAGCAGTTCGGATATGCACGTTCACTGCAAACACGCCAAACCAATATATAACCGACAATAGAAGCTAAGTCATTTTGCCCACCCAATAGCAAACACACAGTGGTTAAGATCATTGTAGCAATCTTCAGTCTATTCTTTATAATCTCTACATCCACCACAGTCAATACAAACACCAATAGAGTACGTGATAACCAGAATGATTGATCACAGTTAGCAAGATAAATGACTCATGGTCTCACGCAACTTCAAGCTATCACTCCATTACGTATCCAAACTTCCACTGTATGATTCGAAAGTGCTACGCCAGCAATAACACCATACACTGCTATGTATATGTAGTGTCACACTTCTAGCACCAATAGGTTGATGCTTGTTTCCATTAATACCCTATCTCCACAGCTGATGCAAGGGCATTCTAGGGTACTCGGTAGATCTGCATGGGAGGTGTATGTTAGGCAGGTGTTACTCAGTTGCAGCCTTGACCGACAGTCTCGGTCATTGAAGGAAGCTCGGTCGCTGAAGGAACTCGGTAATCTCTGGCGCTCGGTGAAAGTGTTACTCGGCGATGTCTGTGGTGCTCGGTCAACACTGGTGCTCGGCGATGCCTGGCATGCTCGGTTATTTCACTGTTGCTCGATAGTTTTGGTTTACCGACTGGAGTTCTGTGTGATTTGTTGGGCCGACTTGGTGCATTTATTGTTGGTAGTTGTTGTTACAGGCCGACATGTTGGATTAAATGTTCGTAAGGCTATTTTGATGCCAACTTGTATTGCATTTAATAATTGTTGGGGGGAGTTAATGATTTCATCCAGCCGACTTGTGGCTGATGATTAGTATTTATAGGATGTGTGGGTAGATGTTTAGAGGATCATCAAGATAGTAGAAGTTCATGACTTGGAAGACTTAGCGAATTAGATCTGAGGTTCTGAAAGCTGGAGTTGGCGAAGTGTGGAAAAGATCTTGCATGATCTTGTAGATCAAATCGCTATCTGATAGTCTGTAGTTGCAGAGCTAGTGGTTTGCACACTTGGAGACAAGGAGATTGCTTGGAGGCTTGCGAGCTCAAGTTTAGATCTGCCTTAGGGTTTCCATCAGCTTATGATTGTCTTCAGAGCTGAACTAGCTGAGATTGTATTGGATCTATTTGGATCTTGCAGAATTGTTTCTGATTGTAATGGGCCCTAACCCAGAAGGCCTTACAGCCGGGCATGTTAATGAAAATCAGAGTCAAACAATTATTTTGTTGTTGTGTTGTTGAGTATTCCGTTGTATTGTTTTGAAGCTGCAAGGTTTGGACTGTCCTTAATTGGATCCACCATCCTTGACTGCATCAACAGCGTAGCTCCATATCGTGGCTCCAAGACCATTCCTAGGAAATGGCGTCAAAGTTGTCAATTGAAGGGGTGTGCGTCCCTTAAGCCCAACACAAACTCTCCAAAACACTCCACAAAAAGTTCCTTCTTCCTCCCCCAATTTTCCCTACTTCCTCTGCATATATCTTTGTCTTTCCACATGGCGACTCTTCACCTTGCCGTAACGCTCCCAAAATGAAAGCCATTCTTAGCAAAGTGTCACTCTTGATAAGTAATGCATAGAAGCAAGAAATAAAGATTCGATGTCTCCCTTTCATGATATATGAAGTAGCCGCCAAGTATGGTTTTAGTCGAATAGTAATGTGCTATAAGATTTAAGTTTATAAAGTGACCTTGGAAATAAAATAATATATTTAAATATGCACTTTATGAACAACCTTGCTCATTTAAAATAAAAAGCAATCGAACTCCGTTTGGCCTAAAATTAAAACCGCCTATGCCAAACCCCTCCAAGATCCCTCTGATAGTACTAGTTAGCCCTCGGGACCAAAACCGTATGGGCTAACGACTAGACTCCATGTTGAACTCAAGAAGGGGACATTACATCGAAGGACTAATTCCCTCTCTGTGGAAGAAAATGAAAGTGGTACCTCCCTCTTACTACACTGACACCTATAATCGAGCAATAGATATCAAGAGTGAGAACAAGACGTCCCAAGGGAAGAAAAAGGCCAGTGATGACAGTATGGACAAAAGCACTAATGGAGAATCTAAGACCGTACAGGCCCTCAGAAGGGACATGATGCGGATGATGGAGATGAGAGCCAAGAAAGAAGGTACCAAGGATAGCAAGGAATTGTGGTGTACCGACTTCAAGATCGAGGGCCACACAAAGGCGAATTGCCCAAAGAAATCCTTCTACGACATCTGCCAAGTACTAGGACACTCCATTAAGGTGTGTTGGTACAACCTGAAAGCCAAGAGCACCCAAGTGTTCTTCACCCAAGGAGAGTAGGCAACTCCACCAACCGCACCACCCAGGCCAGCTACAAACTCTAATGCCTCGTCGGGTGATTATCGCAACAACCGCGAGGGAATAACAGCAACAATAATAGCAATAACAATACACCTAGAAGCTAGATCTAGTACAATGTGAAGGGACAACCCTTGACTCAATGTCGGAGATGCGACGAATGGGGTCACTTCACGCAAGATTGTCAAAGAAGACAAGGTGGAAGTTTTTTGTGCAAATGGTGTGGCTTAGACAACCATGAGGACACTGACTGCCCCAAGCAAAAAGGGGTAAACATACTAGACATAACAAACCCAAAGGAGGAGGTGGTGGCAATCACCAGGTTGCAAGCCAAGAAGGCAACATACCTTGATCCTCGTACGAAGAAGGAAAGGTTGAGGGAAGCCAAGGCCGATATTGAATGGGAAATGGAGGAATGAAGAATGTCACATGACACTACCAGCACTCCCCTACGATCGGAATCTGAAAGGAACATCATGCGGTAAATGTTGCAACCCACCATACTTGTACGAGTGTCCGACCTTCTAGAGACCAGGCCACAATTGAAGGTGGACATTACCAATGTAGTTGGTAACAACACTAGTGACCAGGACAATGGAAAGCTGACGGAGGAACAGAAAGGTGGTCCCATCACAGATCTGATGTTGTTGGCAATTGGTGTTGAGAGGAAACGGTTGTGGTAGAAATGGAAATTATGGGATGAAGACTAACAAATACTATCGTGGACAGAGGATCTAGCATAAATGTATTGCTGGAGGAGAAATGGAAAGCCCTTGGCAAACCAACACTCTGGCAACCAACCTTCCATTTGGTGGGTGTCAACCAACACGGCGCCAAACCAATTGGAACACTCATGGCCAAGAAGGTAATCATTGGTACCTAGCAATTTTTCTTGGCTTTTGTGGTCATCCCGTTGGAGGAGGCGTACGATGCCCTCCTTGGAAAGGGTTGGAAAAATAAAAAGGGAAAAAGTAATGGTCAAACAACTAATGTGGGAAAAAATTATAAAAGACACAAGGAAAATAAAATTAAAGGAACTTAGAGAAAATGAAAAGGGTTGTTATAAAAAAATAAAAGAATCAATCTTCTTCATAAAGGTAAAGTCTGTTATAAAAAACTTAACCCTAAAGGTGAAAAAGACTTATAAAATACAATTGATGAGGGTTATTGTGACACAAGGAAAGCAAAACGTTTGGCCAGTAAGGCACCCACGGCAGTTTGAGCACAGAAGTGAGAAAGGTGAGATTACAAGCAAGAGGGAAGGGTCGTACAGCAACAACCATAAGGTGTAGACTGGACAAAGGAGGGACCATGAAATAAAGAGGTCGTAGGACACAATAGACAAGTGAAAAAGTGGCACGTACAGCTCCATCTGTATGCCACCCCTGCACACACATAGCCTTGTATGGACGAGTAGAGAAGCAACTGGTAGGGCAAAGTTCGGTCCGTACATCACCCCCCATACGACATACATCATACGGAAAATACTGTACAAGAAAGTGCAAACCATACGTAGAGGAGGGATCACAAACACCAAACGGCAATAATTTGTACACTGCACTCAGGTCGTATGAGCATTGTACGACAACGCCTCAAGGAGATTTGTAGGCTGTAGAGGCAATATATGAACAATACGGTTGAAAGAAAGGCGCGATGGTGACAGGTAGTTACGGCAACCCTAGTACGGGTAGTTACGAGATCAAGTATAAAGCAGGAATTGACAAGAAAAAACATTGCAAGCAAGTATGCCCAATCAAGCAGTAATAAGAAAATATGAGGAAAGGTGCAAAAGGATGAGCCAGTGACTATGCAAAGCCTTACATACAAGGGTGTGACTAGCAGTGAGTGAAGAGCATGTTGGGAAAGCACTCCAGACAACCACCAAGTGAAGGACTATCTAAGAAAAGTTGAGGTAGACATAATAGTTTTTATGCCAATATTTAATCTTAGAGAGGAATGGCCTTAGGAATGGAAGGGTATACAACTGGGGATAGGTACTCTTAGAACACAAAGGAATTTTTTCATCTCAAACATAACACATTCTACATGTCGCACCATGTTATTGCATTGTTCATAGAAGCCCTAAGGACACGGGTACCACCAGACCACTGGAGGAAATTCATATCAGTTAGCAAAGTGGAGCCACGTAAACCAGCTATGTATTACTGGATGCATTTCGACACTCTTATCGTTGGCGAAGGAACAAAACCTTCCTTGAAGAGGCCTAGGAAGGAGGTGACTGTGAGTAGTGAGTGCAGAGGAAGGAGATCAGGACAGTGAAGAAGAAGAGGATATAGTGTCACTCTCTTCCTCAGAGAGCAAGTGCAGAAGAGGAAGGGTTTCGAATGGCACCGTATGGAGCAGGTAGCGTAGAGATAAAGGAACCGGTCAAAGGGGAAAGTGAAGTCGTCGGAGGGGAGAGTGAATCAGTCGAAGCAATGAATGAGGCAGTTATAGGGGAGAGCGAGTAAGGAGTCATTGCAGAGAGCACTGTACCAAAGAGGACAACACCAATGTTGGTCGACTAGGGGGCCAAACAATCTACAGTGTTGAAGATTGTGTTCGCCCCGACACAACTCTCACCTACAAGGGGTGGTTGACTTGAGCACACATAGGGTGGGGCCCACCACTATTTGCATTGCGACCTCGCCAGTTGAATAGGTCACTCTCGTAGCATTGGTGATTGCACCTACCATTGGAAATGTTACCCCTATGAGCAAGGTCATAGTCCCTATGGTGGAGAGTTCAACCCCTACAACCGAAGGGTTGATCCCCATGACTGAGGGTATGACCCCTATGTCCGAAGGTCTGGGCACTAGGATTGAGGGATCAGACACCAAGCATGCAAGAGAGGAGGATACCACACCGGTACACCAAGATACATGAGATTTGGATGGAGATAGAGCATGTGAGGACGTGGTGCAGGTACCTGAGGGGATGGATGGAGCAGAGACGGGGTTAGACAGTCTCCTAGAGAGGTTTAAGACGGGGATTGGTCATATCCCACCACCATCACCCACATTATTGATGGGTCAGCCCATAGGAGGGACAAAGGATGGGCAGAAACACACAAAGGAGGCACCATAGGCAGTATAGAGGGAGATCATTGACATCGAGAAAGGGAGTATCCAATAGGGGAACATTTCCTTGCATGAGGCAAGGGTGACAGGAGACATTAGGCCAGAGGTCACTCAAGAGGAAGCTTTTCCAAACCCCACAAACAAGATGCCCTTGCATCCTTCAGCGATATCTGGCAAAGTTGGAAGAGGTAGTTGCAACAACACATGGGGTGGCAGACCTCACTAAACTGCTGGACATGGGACCATCATAGAAGAGACAAAGAGGCTCCTCAAGTTTATGCAAGGGCACTGTGAGAGAGAATTTGCAAAGCAACTTACAGCTTGAGGATGGCCCCATACGAAGACCACAGAGATGATGGAGTGGGGCAAACCACAAATTCCAGAGGAGCAGGCTGGCATGATGAGCGTCTTATACCATATGGAGCAAGCATTCCATGAGACATTTTTCTAGTCTCAGAAGGCAAACCAGTCTGCACAAAAACAAGAAGAGAGTGCAATAGCTCTACGATGGGAGGCAGCCATCCAGGCGAGATTGGTAGAGCAGCAGAAGGCTACCACTATTTTGGAGAATGAACTAGCTCAGGAGAAGGTAGCAAGAGCTGAGAAAGAGAAGCAATTGGCAGTCACCAGAGGGGAACTGGAATGTAGAAAGGACTTGATGGATGCACTTAGATTGATGAGAGTAGCCACAAAGAAGCATATGATAGTTGAGCGTGACCTCAAGCTCCTCCGGCAACAACTTCCACGACCGACATCCTCCAACACTCCAAGGACGTCTTCTCATCTTTCTTCTCAGTAGTTTTGTTGGGTGGTACATCAGCCATTTTGATTTTTTGTCATCTAGAAGACAACTTCTTTTGGGGGGGTCTGGTGTTAGCCATAGTTTAGTCATTAATAATAATACTTTATGTTTTGGGTTGTTATGGCAATGTAATTACAAATGGTTCTTGAACAATTGTAGGAAGTTAAGGAACCGATGGTTGGTATGCTCAACCAACCGTCAAGTGCTTTATATATATAGGACTAGCACTGAGAACGAGTTACTTTTGGTACAGACATTACATGGAATAAAAGTTATATCATTCTGCCAATATTATGTGCAATGTGTTAATGCTGAATTATTGTCTATTCATGTTCTAGTTGAGTCTATATTTACTCTGTACATAAAACTAGATATCCCGTAGGGAGTAAACAATCTCCAGCCATCCAACAAAGGGCAGTGTAAGCTAGACAAATGAGGCAGTTCATTCTGTAACTGCACCTTTAATCGCCACAGACAAAGGTCATTTGCTGGCTGTTAATTTTGTGAAGACTGATTAATCATATGCACTCATTCCTGTAGATGCTGATCTGAAAGTAATAATTTCAGTACAAATGAGGTCAGAAATTTGTGTAGCTCTGCTCAATATTTCTACTATTCAGCAATGATAATTTGATGACATGATACAAAAGATTTCTTTAATATTTTCTCATTTCTGTTGATGTAGATGCACTGAAGTCTGAAATACATATATACATTCTTAAATCTGCAATTCTGAGACAAACATTTCTAAGCAAACATAAACCCTTACAAACTCAGAACTACTGAAAGCCTGAAACATTTCATAAGTAACAACATCAAAATATGAAAACTCTACAAGGAGTTCCTACATACTTCTTGACCATTTGGTATTGCACCTTGTATGATTGTTAGTCCTATCAACCTTGCCCACCTGCAAGGGTCAATCTACTTCTCAAGAGCATCAGCATTGACATGCTTCTAGTGCTCAAAAACACAATTATCATGCCTCACATGGTTATTTGCCACCTTAGCATTAAGCTTAGGATCAAAGTCCTCATGGCTGATCTTCACAAACTCTATTGTCCCCTACCATTTCACCACCTTGTGACAAAGGTGCTTCAAGTTCATTGAACATGGCAAAATTCCTTGCTTGCATTTACTTATTTCTCCTACTAGAAATAACACTCAGACACCAAATGGAGAGCAGGATAATTAATAGAGCCCTATTATAAGTTGGGAATCAATTCTGGACAGCCATGGCCTTAACAAAAATTGAGGTAGTCCTAATGACCCTGGTCCACCTCCACCTCTTAGTGAGTTTATTATTCTGTCAGGCTAGAAGTTTAGTTAATTGTTCTTGTTTATCATGTTTTGAAGGTTTTTGTTTAAGGAATTTCCTTGCCTAGACTTTGATGGTGATGACATTGCAGCCATCATTTTTGCATGAATATGGTGTAAGGTACTCCTTTATATCTGGAGAGCTATGGCCTTCACAACAATTGAGGTAATCCTAATTACCATGGTCCACCTCCACCTCCACCTCCTATTGGATTTATTAATCTTTCTGCTTAGTAGTATAGCTAATTATTCTTGTTTCTCATGTTTTAATGTTTTTTGCTTAAGGCTTTTCCTTGTCTAACTTTGATGGCAATGACATTGCACCCATCTTTTTTGCATGAATGGTGTGAGGTATTCCTTTATACAAGAAATATATTATAGACACTTATTCATCAAAATAATATAACAATTATGTAGAAGAAAAAACTGGCCCTTATTACATTCTCTTATAGCCAAACGAGCAAATGCCTGTGGCCTTTCTCCGGAGCCAAGCAACAAAATGTAGTTAAAACGACATCCTCATGCATGCTGATCTAATTCAGCCTCAAGTACTTACAGAGATACATAGCCTAAATAAACAAGTTAACCAAATTCCGTCTAGACTGTATAGAGGTAGGTAAGATTTGTATTTAAAAATTAATGAAACATCTTATTTTCTAGTTATTAAAGCTAAACTAATGTTTAATATTTTATTTCTATTGGAATTAAGAAGAATAAATTTGCACACAGTTTGGACACAAGATGCGGATAACAAAACTAAATTTGTACATTACTGTGAAGCTAGGAAAAGAATAATTATCTCGATAGCATTGATCATTTCTCCAAAAAAATATAATAATAAATTTTTGGTTAATTATAATTTGTCAAGCTATACATGATATTTACATAGTCAATACTTTAAGCATATAGTTGTATAGCTCTCTGTAATAGGTAAATATCGAAGAGTATTTGTATACAATGGTTATCTATTTGTGTGTGTGCACACTCAAATGGATGGTGGCAATGTACTTACTCAGATAATTTCACCAACAGCCTACTTTTAGAACAAGAAAATCAACAGAAGGAACTACAAACCTTCTCTTACGTGTGTGCATCTAATCAATATCTTAGATGTCTACCAGCAAGGGGCCTACAAGGAGAGAATCTTATGTGTGTGCGTCTATTCAATGTCTTAGATGTCTACTAGCCAGGGGCCTATATAGAGAGAATGTATTTAGACAGAAAGATTACAAACCTTTTGTACCATTCCACGCAAGGAAGCTAGCTCCAATTCATCAAGTTGCAAGTGACGTAACTGGAATTAGAAAAGCGAAAGAGAGAAAGATGTAACAATTCCCTTTCCTTGCAAAACTCAGTATCACCACAATATGCAAAACTACGTGCAATAAATAATATACCTCCAAACTTCCTAGATGGCCAGGCTGGAAGAAAATGTTGGTGCGAAGCTGGCCCTTTTGTAGAGATATAGATACTTTTCTCTTAACTAAATCATAAAGAGAAGTTTCTGAGCCAGCAAGTTGTAAACCGCCAATGATTTCAATAAGCAAATTCTCATCAGGTCTCCCTGTAGCATCTAACTGCACAATCAATTGTTTTCCCAACAAATATTAAACATTAGCATTTATCATGATACTGTCCAAACACCTCAGTGAGAATAGATCGCAAGCTGCATTGAAATTCGAGAATAGTAGAAATTAAGTTGACTGAACAATCCCAAAACAGCAATTAGAGTTTCCAACTAAACCAGGAAAAAACTGGTAATATAGTACCAATGATAAAACTGGACTCAATGGAAACCAGAAGTTATTCATATCATCCATCTAGTATATTTGATATGCCTCAATGTGCAACATGAACAATATAATCAAAGCTGATACAAAAGTATAGAGTTAAAATTGCAAATCCATAATAAAGGCAGTATTTTCACTAGATCAATTGAATTAGAGATTATTTTAATAAATATATGAGCAGCCTTCTTTCATACTTTTTTAATGCCAAAGGGACTGAATCGCTATTCAGAAATCTATAAATTAGTAAACGTTCATATTAATATTTTTTGGAGCCTAAGAACTGGCAAAATATATATATGCAAAATAAGTTCGTAATGTCCATATATAACATTATGAAAAAATTAGATAATTAAAAAGTGTTTCATCAAGAAGTGTTATCAGACTCATTGTTACAACCACGTGAGTATGTGACCTATTTAATAGCACAGTTAAAACCCTAGAACTATATTCAAACTAATACTAGGCCAAAAAAGAAACAACTCGTCTGTTGATGTATGTAGCATCGGTCAAATAAATAAAACTGACTATATGATTATTATGAGAAATGATTTGTTACATATACATATATATATATATATATATATATATATATATATATAAATTAATATTATTTTAACTATTAATATGCATATATATATATATAGTTGATCTATATTTATTCTTATAATAGTTATATAGTTAATTAATAAATTAGATTAATGAATAGACATGTCCCATGAAGGGACATGTTTCTTCTTGTCCTTGTCATGTATAAATACAAAGAGATCGATGCATTTGGAAAACACATACAATCAAATAGTGCTATTACATTTGCAATGATCCTAAAACCTTAACATCGTCAATTTTGAAACATGAATTAAGAGTTAGCATGGGTACCACGAAACAAATTCATAATAGGCTTCTTAAGTTTGGTTTTGTGGTTTAACTATGGCACTTTTCACTCTAATGTAGTATATTTCTTCAGCCCACCTGATCAATACAATTTTATCAAGTAAGGAAATCATTTCCTCCCAGCCAAGACGGTGTAACTTGGAAACCTAGAGATCCAGTTTTCAGAGGCAAATTATACCTATTGTTTGTATGCCAAAAGAGCATACATTTAGTTGCACTGGAATAATCATAACCATAAGTGAAAAGTGAACACTCTCTTTGGGCATTAATTATTTGCTTCAAAGTCCCAAGAAACCCTTCTCACCCTTTGCAATAGGAGACAATATTATGATTCCACATTATTTGCGCATTGTGTTCTTGTGCTCTAATTTTCTTTACAGAGTTTCCAATTTACTAATATAAAACATAGCCTTCTTTATTTTTACGCATATGTTTACACTCTTTCACTCTTTTGATCCCCTTTTCACCATGAATGTTAGCGTAGACAAGTTCTAGGATAGATTAGAAATAAATTGACTCTCTCAAGGTTGCTCAAATGTTAAAGCTGGCTTGAACTTTTCAAATGTGTGGCTCATGCCATTTTGGGCCCCAAAAATTTCTTCCCCACCCAATGGAACATTAGTCTTGCAGCTATCACAAAATTGTACATTGGAACTTCAATTTTGAAGGAACCTGTCCAAACATATTCCAAATGTTTCTCAAGATTTTTGGTGCAAATCTTGGACATCTTCTATCTTAAGAAAAAGGGTTCACACCAACTATTTATATATTACGGTGAAGAAATCATAGTTATCCAGTCTATTAGAGCAACTTAATTCACCTAGTGACCCCACGTTATCAAACCCAGATATTCCAAGAATGGAACCTTGCCCTTCTTTTCACATTCTTTTCTACAAATCTCATACTACAACAATGATTGGTTTTCATCTAAACATTCCTCCTTGTTGTAGCCATTTACAACAACCTCATACACAATATCAATCTCCCACTATCTGCTACCATGTTCTCCCAATGGAGCACCTATTTGTATCTTGTCCTCACGTATTTTATGTTAGGTTTAATAATTACATAATTTACTTTCCCATTCAAGTGGAGTTGCAAAATTTTATATTATATAGTTATCTCAACTATAGTGAACACTCGAGAGCACACGATTATACTAGTAAGGTAGGTGAATCAGTATAACAACAAACTTTAACTTCTCAAAACTTAGTTAATCATAGTAGCAATACTTCAAAAACTTAATCAACCACAAATGCAAGATCAAGCAAGTAGAATACCACAGCAAAATATTGCTTTTATATTACAAACTTCTTACAATCTTTACAGGAACCAACCCATAGGAGACAACAATCCCCTTTTGACGATTCATAAGCACCAACCCATTGGAGACCCCAATCCCCCACAACTGAGCACTGACTCAGCAAGAGAACATATCTTGCATCAAAATAGAAAAATGGTTACTCCCTTGTCAAGTCCCATCACTGAGAGGCAAAAACAGCCAAAATTAACAAAAAATAGATTGAAGGATCCTGTGGGCCATTGCAAGACCTATAAAACAATATGGGCAGTGAACAGCCAAGATAACAAAGCATACTGATTTTGGTCCTTCTCAACCAACTCAAGGGGTATCACCATTGATTGGTATACAAAAAAATAACAAACACTAGGACCATGTGGGAAAATTTAAAGAAAGCTTTTCAAGAGAAGTTAAAGCTATTAAAGGATTATAATGAAATCATAGCTGAAATAGTGGGAAAATTTAAAGAAAGCTTTTCAAGAGAAGTTAAAGCTATTAAAGGATTATAATGAAATCATAGCTGAAATATATAATACAAAGCAAGACAAACGTGAGACTATCAGATCCAATGGTCATAGGGTTGAGATGAGATGGTCATAGTGTTGAAGTTGTATAGCTGCGATAGAGACTTAAATTTTGATTTTGATGTTACCTTCTTTATTTGTTTATGTAAGAAGTTTTTGGTGAGCCTCACTAATGATGCTCGTGATTCTTCAGTCCGCATATCTGTGCTAACATGGACATTGTCACTAATGATGCTCGTGATTCTTCAGTCCGCATATCTGTGCTAACATGGACATTGTCACTAATGATGCTCGTGATTCTTCAGTCCGCATATCTGTGCTAACATGGACATTGTGTGCAATGTTGTATCACTGTCGTTGGTGATTAAGCAAGTGCTTAATCACCAACGACAAGTATATTTTCTGTTGGGCCATGTTCTTTATATTCGGCATCATCAAAATTTTGATATTGTAACTTTGGTATTAATCGATTTATATTATCGGTTCCATGCTTTGTTTCATAACATTTGTATGACCTGTTATTGTTATCGGTCTTATTAATTTTATTGGCATTATTACATTAATGCTAGTCGTTGAGTGTTATCAACATCCTTTCTTTGTAACGCCTGAAGTAATGGTGCTTCACCTTACTTGGTGGAACGCCAAGTAAGGTGAAGTGTCACCTTCCTAGGCGCTCATTATTTCAAAAGAAAAATATTCATTGTATCGTATCATCATAAAAAAGGGAGGCCCGTCTATTCTGGGTGTGATACATATACTACAGGGAAACCATGAAGAAATTGAAGATTGGAGTATTAGCAGTGGCAGAGATATATATATATATGCTTTGCATAGCATATGAAAGGCTGCGTTCAGTTTATGCTTATCTTGTAATGTATTCTCTTCTTCATGCTTCGCGGTGAAGCCTTCAGCAGTCTCAATTATTTTTTGCATAGTGATATTTGATTCTTAATCTGTGAGAGATTAAGATCAATCTTCTGTAATCGATTTTTTTGGCTTTTAATAAAGGATATACTCTTTCTGTGGGCTGGGTTGTTTCCCTTGGTGAGGAGGGTTTTTCCCAAGATAAAAAGTTGTGTCATTTGCTATTGTTTTTCTTTTTGCACTCCTTTTTTATCCTGCTATATTCTGGCTTAAATTTAACATGGTATCAGAGAAGGTTTGAGAAACTCGATCCAAAACCAGAAGTATCTTGTCATCCGTGTCATTTGATTTTTCTTCCATTTGTTTTGTCTTAACGTGTGTCAATGGTTAATGGTTTAAAGATTGAAGATAGACTAGATGGTTCATCTAACTTCTCTTCATGGAAATTTAGGATCCTGATTGCACTTGAGGAGGATGACCTTCTTGATTATGTGAATTCTAATCCAGCAGAACCTTCTGATGATGCTGAGAAAATTTTATGGAGAGAGAACAGAGTCATCGCTAAGAAAGTTTTGATTGACTCAGTGAAGGATCATTTAGTTCCCATTATTTCCAAATTGTCTTCAGCCAATGAGATGATTCAGACTTTAAAAGATTTGTATGAGTTCAACAACACCAGCAAAGCTTTAGCTCTGAGGCGTCAGATTCTACATATTATGGTGGCTCGAGGGGAATCAGTAGTATCGTATTTTGTGAAGATTACAGAGCTAAAAGATCAAATAAGTGCAATTGGAGATTCAATCCCAAATAAGAACTTAGTTATGCTTCCCATGAATGGACTTCCCTACTCTTAGGAATCATTCATTCAAGGCATCAGTGGAAGACATGATCTCCCTAAATTTGACAGGTTGAGAGCTGATTGCATTCAAGAAGAATGCAGACTTGAAGCTAGAGGAAATGGCTGCAAAACCATCATGAAGATGATCAAGTGCTTGCTGCCCACTGTTGATGTTTTGTAGCTTCAGTCGGATAAACACTATGAGTCAATACTAGTGAAGATATGTATATATATATTTAATATATATGAGATGTATATATACTTATATATATATATATATTAGAGAGACTAATATATATATATATATAATCATAATTGTCATTACATTAATTACATAATAATGAATAGATATGTCCCATGAAGGGACATGTCTCTTCTTGGCTCTTTCTCAATATAAATGCAAGAGATTGTTGCATTTGGAAAACACATACATCAGGAGTGCTATTACATTTGCAATGATCCTCACAAAATCAACATGGTATCAGAGCAAGGCTGCAAATGCAATCATAGACGTTGTGGAGAATGTAAGGAAAATTCATATAATTGATCTCGGGATGAGAATTGGGTCACAACAGACAGTAAAAAAAAAAGCGTACTCGAGGGAAGGCAATTCATTAGCAATGAGTTAAGACATCAGAGACGTTTGTGATTGGGTTTAGCCATTATTTGCGCATTACAACTGAGATTGATTGCTAATTCATCATACCAGTTGCACCCAGGAGAATTGTGTCGATATAGTCTATGCAAACATCGAATTTGATTGTGAAAAGGCATTGGAATATACCATCCACACATCCAGTGGAAACAAATATTTGAGCGGACAGAATGTAGAAGGTCACCATCAAGTCATATCTCTTAACAGAAAATACAACTGTGAAATACGTGTCCTCAATGCTTTTGCAAATTGCCAACAGATAGCATTCTTCCAACATTGAAGATTCGATCTTGTCAATAATATTTATGTTCTCAATAAGTTTAGACCGCACTTTACATGCTTAGAAGTGGTGATTAAATTATTACAACCCATCATGATTCACGATTACACTAATCAATAGACAAATACAAAGGACAGCGCCATAAGATAAATTGAACTATTGGATTGATTAATATTGACTGACTTGCATCAATATTATGGCAGCGATTGCTGGTAAGAAGGATCGATTCAAAGAGGCACTTCAAAGTCTGCACTCTTACCATTTGGACTTTTCCTTGTACAATTCTCTTTTGCAAAGTTGCCTCAACTTTAAGGATCTTCTGCAAGGTAAACTGGTTCATGCCCACATCATTCTAACTGGATTTCCCCTCGAAATTAATGTGGGTACCAAGCTCATCACGCTGTATGGTAAGTGTGGCAGTTTGGAAGATGGCCAAAGAATATTTAAGGAAATGCCTAAATATGATGTGGTCTCCTGGACTGGATTGATCGCAGCTTACTCTAAGCGGGGACAAAGTAAAGAGGCCTTGAGCTTGTTTTGTGAAATGCAGGAAGCAGGTATTAAACCAAATGAATTCACTTTTGCATGTATTTTATCAGTTTATGTAGATTTGGAAGCTCTGGAACAGGGTAAAGTAGTTCATAAAGATATAATTAAAGGTGGGTTTGATTCGGATGTTTATGTCAGGAATGGTCTTGTTAATTTGTATGGGAAGTGTGGGATTGTTGACGATGCACGTAAAATATTTGACAAAATATCTAAACGAGAAACAGCTTCATGGAATGCCATGATTGCTGGGTATGTTCAGAATGGGTATATATAAATGAAGCGATAGAACTGTTTGAGAAAACCCCTGAAAGGAATATACGTACATGGACTGCAATGATGACAGGATATGTACAGAATGGCTATGTGGAAGAGGCGCTGAAGCTCTTTGAGGAAATGCCAGAGCGAAATGTTGTGTCCTGGACTGCAATGATCGTTGGACTTGTTCGCAAAAAGTGGCTTGATGAGGCCCTGAAGCTGTTTGGAGAGATGCAAATGGCAGGCATAAAGCCAAACTCTGAAACCTTTTCTGCCATTCTTCAGGCATATGGCAGATTGGGAGATCTTTGCAAGGGAAAGGAGGTTCATGAAGAAATAAAGAGAAACGGATTTGAATCAGATGTCTTTGTGGGGAGCGCCCTCGTAGATATGTATTTTAAATGCGGGAGTGTCGAGAATGCACACCGTGTCTTTGATCAAATGGTGGTGCAAGATGTTGTCTCATGGACTGTACTGGTTGTAGGATATGCAAGTATATGTGGATGATAATATGCATTGTATCCCATTATACTATAAGGTGATTGATATTTTCATTATATGTTGTGGATAGAATGCCTCAAAATGTGGTCTCATGAACTATCACATGATGTGCACAATTTCGAATTGGTGTAAAGGCTTTCGAAACTTTCAAGAAAATGAAATTTCACAGCGAAAGGGAGATAAGCATTGGAACGTGAAAATATAAACGTGTACGCTGCCAACCTATATCAATAAAACAAACATGGAGGTGGTTGAAAAAGGGGTGTCTCAACAAAGCCCAAGTCAACCATCAATGAAGGAAGAGAAGGGTGACGTGGACATAGGGTAAAAATTAAATATGAGTAATCCAAGTTCCTCATGAAGAGGAACCATTTCTAGAGATACTACCTTTAAAGAATATTAAGTAAAACTCAAGATAAGGAGAGATATAAGTATTTTCTGATTATTATATCTTGAGAACTACTTTTATTTATTGTAGTTAATCTCTTATTTGTATTTCTATACATACTATAAGAGCTATTTGCCTTGATCTTTTCTGGGGATGCTCTTGCAAGAAAAGAAGATTGATATCAGATTCAGAGGGAGTCTGACACTTCAGAGGTAACTTTGGACAAGAAGGTCAGAAGGTTGATATCACATTCAGATGAAGTCTAATGAACCATCAGAAGCAACCTTGGACGAGAAGGTTAAATGTTGATGTTAGTACTCAAATCTTCAGAGGGAGTCAGTACAACATCTAGAGGATCTTCCTTATTTGATTCCCAAGGATCTTGGTCATATTGATTCAGAGGGAGTAAACCATATCAAGATGGTTTCCCTAGTGACCAGGAAACTATTAAAAAAAAATTGTGATTCAAATGATGTAGTTCCATGTATGTGAGCTAGAAGGCTTTTATGCAAATATCTAGGTCATGATATTCCTAGATAGCTGGTTGGGCATTCAAGAAAAGAGATTAATGCATACTAAAGAACAAAGACACGACTTGCTCGCAGAAGGTTGATATTAGATTCAGGGGGAGTATGATAGTTCATCTAAAAACAACCTTGGACGAGGAGGTGAGGAGGTTGTTACAAGACCTTAAAGGAAGCATCCAGAGGACTATGATCATGAGATTGAGTCTCATGTGTGCTGGCTAAAATGTATTTATGCTAGCTCCTACATAACTTTGGGTTCAACTAGAGTGATGCAAACTATATAAGAGATATAGTGGATATGTATGCTATTCAAGGTACATTATCACTACAGAACATATGGTTGATATTCTCATCAAGTTTCTTTCTAGAGGGAAGGTTGTGTACCTTTGAGATAAAATTGGTATGTTGGAGAATGAAGCCTTAGATGAAAAGAAGTTTCAATATATGTGATCTATTATCTTGTATGTTATTGCATTCTTCTCTGCGAGAGAAAAGTCTAAGGTGAAATCCCTTGTTTCCACCCTTTGGGATGAGCCATGATGGATCCACCCTTTGAGATAAGTCAAGGTGGATTTCATGTGGGTGACTCTAGGACTTATGGGCCCTCCTGTGAACATTGGAGAAAGGTGACGACTTTTCGACAATGAACACTTATATATGATTGATGTTGTGAGGTGACGACTTTGCAACATCTCCATCATGATGGATATCATGTGACTTCATATCCGTGGATATCTCATGATGGTTAGGATCTCTTAGACATCATGGTAGATATCATAAGGCTGATATCATTAAATAAACCATAGATGATTTAGAGATCTTCGTGGTGGATATTATGTGATGTAATATCTGTAGACATGCCATGATCAGTCTATATGGTAAGTATCACATACGTGATACTAGTGCACATACCATACTAGATATTTTGAGTACTTGGGTGAGTATCATGGATTTGATACTTGGAGACCATTACTCATGATAATCATTTTGAGCACTTAGGTGGATATCTTGTGAGTTGATATTTGGAGACTGTTGCTCTGAGTACTTGGTAAGTATCATGGCCTTGATACTTGAGGGCCATTACTCGTAATATCGGTAAAATGATATAAATATAAAATGATTATCTATACTCACATTGAGTACTTGGTGAATATCATGGACTTTATATTCGGAGACCATTACTCTGAGTACTTGGGTGAGTATCATGGATTTGATACTAGAAGACCATTACTCATAATAATCATTTTGAGCACTTAGGTGAATATCTTTTGAGTTGATATTTGGAGACTATTGCTCTGAGTATTTGGTAAGTATTATGGACTTAATACTTGAGGACCAATACTCATTATATCAGTAAAATGATATAAATATAAAATGATTATTTATACTCACATATTACCTTGAGGTAATATTTGTTATCCTCCCTAGCTAAGAGGGAGTGTTGATGTTTTGTAGCTTCAGTCAGATAAACACTATGAGTCAATACTAGTGAAGATATGTATATATATTTAATATATATGAAATGTATATATACTTATATATATATATTAGAGAGACTAATATATATATATATATATAATCATAATTGTCATTACATTAATTACATAATAATGAATAGACATGTCCCATGAAGGGACATGTCTCTTCTTGGCTCTTTCTCAATATAAATGCAAGAGATTGTTGCATTTGGAAAACACATACATCAGGAGTGCTATTACATTTACAGTGATCCTCACAAAATCAACACCCACACCTCTAAAGGAAAAGGGAAGAAAGGGAATTTTAAGATATTCAGAGATAAAAGTTCAGATTCAGCTCCTATTCTCAAGAAGAAGAAAATGGACCTTTCATAGGTTCAGTGCGTAGATGTGACAAATTTGGTCACTATGCTAGAGACTGTACCTTAAGGCCAAAGCCTCAAGTATCTATTGCTTTCGTTGAGAACTCTTCCCCTCAAAAGGAATCAAGTGATAACTCTTAAGGATTTTGTTTTATTTCTGCACTCTCCAGTAATATTCCAACGAACAGTGATACCTAGTTGATTGACAGTGGAGCATCGCGTCACATCACCGGTTACCGTGATCATCTATTCAACTTGAAAGAAAAGGACTCACATCTTCAAGTTATTATTGGAGATGATGCAAGCTATTCAGTTAAAGGCGCTGGTTCTACTTTTCAACATGATTCAAGCATTTCTCTTCACTTGAGTGATCTCCTTTTTGAGCCTGGCATAAAGAGAAATCTGATTTCAGCTTTAGAAGACAAAGGATATCATATTTATTTTGTTGATGGTAATGTCCTAGCATGGAAAAAGAACTCAAATTTTCTTTCAGCCTGTGAATTTGGAATTTGTCATGATAGTCTCTACAAGCTTTTAGCCCATCCTATTCAAGCTCTTGCTCATACTTCTTCAAATTATAATATACTTTGGCACAAGAGGTTTGGGCATTTGAATTTCAAAACCTTAGCCTCTATGGATAAAGCTGTTATTGGTTTTGCAAAGCTAAATCAAGACCATGAAGGAGTTTGCAAGGGATGCGCTCTAGGTAAGAATATTAAGAGCACTTTTTATAGTAGTGAATCTAGAGCTAAAGAGATCCTAGAATTAATTCATTCAGACTTATGTGGTCCCATGTCTGTTGCTTCTCTTAGTGGTTACTGGTATTATATTACTTTCATTGATGATTTCTCTCGTAAGTGTTGGATCTATTTTCTTAAGTTTAAGGAATATGATAAAGATGTCGATAAGGGTTTGGTGGGAGTTTTCTGCTGTTTGGAGGCATCTAGGGCCTGCGCATTCAAAGACATCCAAATCATGACCTTGGGAGGTGAATTTGTAAGGTGGCATCCAAGTCTTTTGATGTCGCTTTGTAGATTCCACTTCAAAATTAGACTTATGTATTTCCAGATTTAATGGGTATTCTTGTATTGTGTTTTTTAAACATTTTAGTTATCTAGGTATTGTTCATTTTGTTTTGGTAAAAACTTGAATGAATTAAATGAATGATCAAGCGATCATTTATAGTTGTACAAAGATGATGTTTCTATTACGAAACAATTGTAAAATTAGAAACTATCTAATATTTACAGAATCTGCAATGCTGACCATTAAATAAGGACTAACAAAGATATTATTCTAATACCCTCCCTTAATGGTCAATCTATCAACTACACCATGTGGCCCCCTGAATTTTACAAACTTGTCCGGGCTCAAAGACTTGGTGAGAATATCTACTAAGTGATCTGCAGCCCAAACATACAACAACTAAATTGATCTGTCTTCAACCAGCTACTCGATTAAATGACAATGAAGGTCAACATGCTTGGTTCTCTCGTGGAAGACTGATTCTTGGCTAGTTTGAGCATCCCTTGATTGTCACAATAAAGGAGAGGACTTGCTTGAGACATCCGCATGTCAAAAAGCATCCACCAAAGACAAACTACCTCACAAGCTGCCTTAAGTGTTATGTTGTGAGGTTTCACATCATCACCCCAAACAATTTGAGGACCCCCATTTTAGATCGAGTCTTGGCTTTATTTTGCTTGGATCTCGATATCTTGAGGCCTTGGCAATTTTTTTGGGGCTTGGATGGATGACGTTTTTGGGAACTATTGGGATTGAAGTGCTTGGCGTGTGATTTTCAAATTTAATTGTGTTTTGATGCCTAGCAAAATTTTGGATGTTAAAATGGGAAGTATTTATTTGCCAAATGAAAATTGTAAAATTGTAGGAAATAATTTGATCTAATTTGAAAATTTTGGGCAATTAAACTTGATCAATGTATTTAGATTCGAAAATCTGGCCCTTTAGCTAAGGCTAGGCATTGAAATTAAAAGGTTGAGCCAATAAAAATAAATCTGGGCTAATTAATTCGAAATTTGGCCTTCAGAGATTAAAATCTGAGCTAATGAAATTTTTTTTTGCTTTGAAAATCAAAAATCTGGCATTTATTTCGAAAATTGTGGGCCTCCCTTTTGTGGCGCAAGGCATGGAAATGTAGATTCGGGCCTCCTTGTATGAAACGTGTGGCCTATATGGCCCAGTAAAACACAAAATCTGGGCGCAATAACTTAAAATTTCAATGAAAATTTAATTTTCGTAGCAAGTTAATGCTTGTTAGTAGGTCGGCTCCCCTTCTCTTGGCATTTAACTAATTTCTTTGTCTCCATATGCAGGTTGGCTCCCCTAATTGGCACCCCAAGTCAGGTATAAGAGGGAGGCTGCCCCCTCATTCCCTCACTCACCATTCTTCCATCCACTAAAGCAGCGAAGGAAGAGCAGATAGGAGTGAATTTGTTGTGCAGGTCTGAATTTCTCAAGTGGAGGTCCGAATTTCTCGAAGGCAGGGCAGGGCAGATCCGAATTGTCTAAAGAGCAGCAAGTCTAAATTCAGAGGAGCAGTCAGGGCATTAAAGGCAGCGACTTGTATTGGAGCAGATCTGATATTAAGACAAGGAGCGAATATTTGTTTGTGGAAGAAAGTTTAATAAGTTGGGAGCAGGCCCGAATTCTCCATGGGCCAGATCTAGCATTGTTGAAGATCATATCCGAATGAGAGGGGCAGATCTAGCATAGTATGGCCTGCTATTTGTCAAAGGGGGGATGCTATTTGTGAAGAGAAGCTACAGATTTGACAGGGCATGCCATTTTGAGGAAGAATTTGTAAAATTTGGTAAGAGGACTAGCCTATTTCTTAATTGTTATCATTTCTCTTTGATGTTGATTGTTTGGTGTAGGAGACAAGTTTCATGATTGAGGGTGACTACTAAGGTTTTAGAGGACACTCAGCGGGCCCTTTAGGAGTCGCAGATCCGGTTAGAGGAGGTGACCGGGGAGTTGGAGCATTTGCGGTCCACACCAGCCCCAAACCCAGTTCGATTGCACATTGAGGTGGTTGGTGGTGAGTTTGTTCCTACAGTTGGTGTTGAGGAACATGATGTTGTGGCTGACACACCTGTTCCGGATATAGGAGCACTTGGTACGGATGAGGTAGGAGTACCAGATGAGACAGGCTCTCAAGTTGATTTGCTTCCTTTAGCCAGGAGTGAATCTACTTCATCATCTCACATAGCTAATAGCACGAGACAGTTGGTTGTGCCACATTTTCAGAAGGATCAGCTGTGGATTGCGGGGGAACAAGTTGACGCTTCCACGTATAATTTCTACTGCACCGAGTCATTCATGGAGTATTTACTTGAGAGTGCAGATATGCGAGAGGATTCCTACAGTGTCCGAGGGTACTCTCATCCGTGGCTCTTGTGCTATTCGGAGGTTGGTTGGGAAGATTGTGGAGACTCTTTCTACTATGCTTCCCCACCGGGATTTTGAGGTTGGGTTCGTTGAGAAGGTTGCCCAGGACCCTACCCAGCCTGCAGTTATACAAAGTCAAAGATTGGAGCCATCTCCTGATTCCCGGTTTAGCCATGATGAGCAGTTGACAGAGATTGGGGTTTCTTACCAGCATTTCACGGTGGGGTATGCTCATCATTTTTCTTTTGACCCTCAAGTGGAAGATTTGTTTTCACGCAGGGGTAAACCTACTCCAGTATTCTACCATCCATTATGGGATGGATTAGCACCATCGTTTGCCGATGGATTTGGCAGTTGCAAGTTAGATTACTTGCAGTCTCCACACACTCAAGACTGTTTATTAGAGGGCAGAGTTGATAACAGTGATTCAGGCACATTTAGTCACTATTGTTATTCCAGGGCAGTTGGGTGTAAATGCTGGATTGACAGGGACTCAGATTTCAACAGAGTTATTATTTCAGTTGGGTTGAGTTCCACTGGGTTGTCTTCAGCATCAACATCTACAGTTGGTTTAGAGATGTTGTTTCCAATGGTGCTTGTACTGTCGATGTTGGTTCTTTCTTCACAGGAGAAAGGTGAGGATCGGAACTTTACTTGTGACCATCCTTGGGATCCGGGTGGTTTACGATGTTGCTTGTTTTTCCTGATTGCTTGAGGACAAGCAATCTTGGGAAGGGAAGACTGTAATGTCCCCATTTTTAGACTCCTAGGATTAGCTTGGTTTGTCGACCCACACAGGCTAATCAGGCGATCAGAGGGGGGTCAGATGGTGGAGCCAGCATTGGGATTCCATTTTGGAGGTTCAGATTATCAGGTCTGCTCTTCGTTCGGACCATTTTGGTCGACTTACTATTTTTAGTAAGTGGTATTTTGGGCATGGCTAGGATTAGTAGGGTGTCTGCACGGAGCGTCAGATATCTCAGGATCAAGTTTCAGTGAATCTCTAGTTTGAGAGACTTACTATTTATAGTAAGTCTATTTTTTAGCAATGGCTATTTCTGACAGGGCAGTGCCTATTCATAGATGGGCAGTTGGACTTGGTGCTTTGTCAGAAGTTCGTTGATTGCAGTCAGACAGTTCAGGGGCTTATATTTTTAATGTGTTACTAAATTAAATTAATTTGATTTAATTTAATAACTTATGACTTTATAACTTAATGTTATAAAGTGAGATCATTTTTAAAAGCCATTTAAGTGAAAATATTAAAAAGTGCTTTTTCCGAAAAAGCTATATAACCAACTCGAAAAAGCACTTTTCATTATCCATTATGCAATCATTATTTTATTGAAGTTTGTGAAGAATTGCCCTAGCTAGGGTTTCGAGGACGGATTCCTCTTTCTGGTGATTTGAGCCATTGCCTGTAATGGTGAATTTCACAACTGATTAATTTTGTATCTCAATTCAATGCTGTTGTATATTGAATTGATTGAAAGTTTCATTTCCAAAATTTGAATGCTGATCGATTTAGGTGAAGAATTCATTCAAATCGAGAAAGATTAAAGCAATTGGAGGTTATCGGTTTTTTCTGAGAAGTGGATGTAATTGGAGCTGCGATTTAAGATACATTTGGAATTCCCTTTCAAGTGCGGATTCCCTGCTTGCTGTAGACATTCTGTTCTGCATGTTCGTGAGCTAAAACTGGACCGAGATTAATACTTTGGGATCCAAGACTAAGCTGGGATGTGAGTCTATTGCTGGATTCACGTTTTGATTGGTGATCTCCAGCATTAATACAACAAACAGCCTTTAGGCTTAGCACGGCGAACAACACAATTCCCTTACGGGCGGCTAATTCTGCAGTCGCGTGCCAATATCCAAGGCTGGAGGAATCAATGTTGTCACAAGCTTAGCAGTGATAGTGTATTGACGTTTTTCAAGCGTGATCTCAGTCTGGGAACGTGGAAGTCATTTTCGACAAGACTGTATTGCCTCTTTGGCCACGTGATCAATTCTGGACCTGAGTTTATTATTCTAGATCAGTCACGTGCATAATTACAGGGTGACGTGATAAATTGGAGAAGCTTTTTGCTAATAATCCAAGTGCCTTTGAATTTATTTGTTGAGTTTGTTGTTAACAAATTTCTTAGAGGAATAGAATGAACAATAGTTGTTGGTAATAATATTCAGAGGGATATTCAATATGCATGGAATATATGTAAGTTGGTTGGATATATTTTCAGAATTTATTGTTGCAAGTTATAATTGGAAGTTAGTTGGTTTATTTCAATTTCCTTTCAATATCTTGAAGAGAGCATTGTCAAGGTTTTTCACATATAGATGCAATTATTAATCAATAAACATTAGACATTCAGAAAGAGCCAATTGAGGGTCTTCACATCCCACCTCACTGTAGAAAGAAGGGGCAAAAATAAGTGTTTTAGGATGGCGGATGCTAGTGCAAGCAAAAATCCAAAGGGAATTAATACCAAGAAAGACAAGGAAGACATGACGCCCAAGACCACCTTCTTCTCGAAATTGAAGCGAGTCGGTGACACCAACATCGACACCATAGATATGATACAGTTAAGAGATAGGTTAAAAGGAGGCCAGTCCTCTATGGCAAAGAAGATCTACAAGTGTGGAATCATGCAAGCTGCCGCTTTCCCTCCTACCTTGCCTTGTCCGGAGTTAGTGATGGAGTGTGCATCTCGGCTAGATATTGTCACCAAGTCCATCATCTTTGGTGAAGACGAAAGGGTGTTGGCTAACATCAGCGGGCAAATGATAGAGGAAGTGTTCAATATACCCCAGCAGAAGGGAATGATAGTAATGTTAATGGATCAAGCCGCCAGGTTCTTTCAAGACAGTCGGGATGCCTACCTCGATCTACTAAAGCAGAATTGGTTGCACAAGGGCAAGAAGAGAGTCACCAAGACATCAAAGCTCACCAGGTCAGATTTCAAATCAGAGTATGGCGATCTCATTGTGCTTCTCAACCGAGTCATGGGCTCCACTCAAGGTATGTGGTATGCAGTTTGAAACTTGGATGTACTATTTTATTGAAGGAATTGAAAATGGAAAAAGAAAGTTTGATTGGGCTAGAATTATAAGTGAAAATTTAGAGTTGCAACTTAGGACAATACAAAATCAGAAACAATTCTATATGGGGTCCTACCTTTTCTATTTAATTGCAAGATTGTATGAACATCCTGGACTTAAGGCTAGAGGGGTGATTGGCAATGGGCTCGGACAATTCTTGGTGCATGAGTGCTAACCACAACTTCATTTGCACAGCACCAAGGATTACAAGATATTTTATGATGTCTTTGCCATGAAGACAGTAAGGATATTGCAAGGGACACCCGCCAGGAGTCTCTCGCCGGAGGCGGAGACAAAAGTCAAGAAGTTTGGGAGTTGGTTCATCCAGTTTCCGCAATTCACTTATATTAGAGTGGCTGGATGTACGGCTTGTCCCAAGAGGCTTCCAAGGTACCCACCCGATAGGATAGTTTTGATGGAGTTGGCTAGGCAACTTGAGCAATATGACAAAATGATGAAGCTCAGAGGTGAGACAGGGGTTACCTTCTCACTCATGATAGGCAATGATTGTTGTCCCAATCCTGTCGCCTTTGCAGCTGCGGAGAAAGAGTTAGAACAATACCATCTAGCATGGTATAAGGCAAGGCAAGGATTTGATCCTAATGGTCTAATCAGGACATCTCATGGGGATCCATTCAAGCATATTCCTACTTTGGAGGATTTTTGGGCCAACGCACAAGATGACTTTCATGTGAGGAAGTTGGCTTTCTCAAGGTTATCAGTGGACATGATGAGGGCAATCAGATGGAGAAATCTTAATATTCCGGATCAGCTGGAAGAGGATGAAGATGTGCTAAGGGAAGACTACAACACAGTAGAGGGAACGGAGTTGAATCCAATTGAGTGGGATGATCATCAAGATCCATCCTTAGATGCAATAACAAGAACAGTTGAGCTACACACTGAATGGTGGTACAATAGGAAGTTTAAACAATTGCAAAGTCGGAAGGTACACCTTACCTATGAGAAGATGAAACCAGAGGAGGAGATTCCAGCGGAGTCAGTTGGACAGCAAGGTGGGGGTAATAGCCAGCAGCAGCATCAAGCAGTAAAGAGTAAGAAGAGAGGCTTGGAGGTTGAGAAAGATAGAGAACATCAAGAGCCTCCGGCAAAGAAACAGAGTAAAGTACCATCAAGAGAGAGCATAATCGAGGCTAGAAGCCAAGAGGTTGGTACAAGTGAGCAAAGGGCGGCGGTAGAGGTGAGCTCTGGTTCAGAATCAAGTGGTTATAGTAACAGTACAGGGTACTCTCCCCTTTCAAAGAACCAAGTTGAGGGGGATTTGACAGTCAATAATGAAGGAGATAGGCCAGTTGATATTGAGGCTCTATCAGTTGAGGAAGGAAGCCAAGCGCCCAAGGATGTTGGTGATGCTGTGCTAGTCGAACCGAATCCAGATTTGGGGAGATGCATTGCACCACCATGGTTGAGACAAATGCTTATGCCAAGGAAAGAGGTTGTAGCCATCCGGATAGTTGAAGATATTCAAGGGTTAGTGGAAAAGGAAGATGATGTCGGACAAAAACAAATTGCAGGAACAGTGGTCAAGGTAATCAGGAATGAGGATGATGGTCACCGAAAGGTTCAGATTGTGGTACCAAAGGTTAGCAAGGCAATGGGCGAGATTGTGGCCCAAGATTATGAGAAAGTAGAGCATGACATGGGAAAAATCACAGATGACATGGAGTGTGTGGAGGTTCAGGAAGGCATAGCTTCAATAAGAGAAAGGTTGAGAAAGGCAAACGAAAGGGTTGCAGAGTTGGAGATTGAAAGCAAGTATTGGAGGGATAGCTATCATGAAGTATGGCGGCCTATCCAGTAGCAGTTGCCTCAGGCAGCCCTTCCACAGGATAGTGGGAGCAATCTGGAAGAAATTTTAGCTCGAGAACAAGGAACTAAAAATTGGATCAATAGTACAATCCAAGAAGGGCGAAAGTTCTTGCCTGCCTTTATCTCGACATTCAGGTCATTTGTGTCCCTTAGAGACAAATTCAGAGCATTTGAAGGGATGTGGAAGGATTTCCTTCCAATTCGTGACTTAGCCATTCCCAGGCTACATGCAACCATAGAGTTATCAAAGGGATCCTTGGTGAAGGCCAAGTTGATCAACAAAGGAGGAACAAATATTATGGAGTCTTGGTATGTTACCTTGACTGCCAGATCGAGGGTACTCGAAGAGATACAGGATGAGATTGCAAAGTACAGTCCAAGCATCGACACTTTCATTTCAAGCATGTTGAGCGATGCGGGGATTGCACTTGATTTTGAAGAAATCAAAGAGGAGGATTTGAGTGAGACGGAGTTTGGATCGAGATTGGATGAGTTGGGGAAGGTCGCCGTCAGAGAGAAACAGTTGGACATCCTTGCCTCTCTCAGGGCCCTTATCGAGTTTGCAAAGGATGATGAGAAGGAGAGTGAGAAGACACTGCAAGCAACAAAGAACATGATGAACACAGCTGAGCTCAGGATGAGGCATACACCTTGCCCTCCCATGGAGGAAGTCAACAACATGTTAGCTAAATTCATTGCTTATGCTAAAAAGATGAAAGAAAGGGGTAGAATTGTATTAGAAGATCATTTGATGTAAGCCCAAGTGGCAAATTCTTCTTTCTTCTTGGGTAGGATAGGTGTCTGATTCTGATTGGCTACCATTTTGGTGCCTTCTCATTGGTTGCCACTTTTTCCTTTTTTTTCATTGGTCCATTGATGAGGTGGCATCTTCTCATTGGCCGATGGGGTGGCAACCCTAATTAGGGTTTCTGGGATTTAATCTTGATCGTTGATTTTGCCTCTTAATCTCTACCGTTGGTTGTAATTTTGAGCCTCTATATAAGGCCAAGTACTCTCATTGGTAAAGGGTCGAAGAAAATTGTTGCTAATATAATACCAAAATTGCTTCTCTTGTCATTGTTGTGTCTTGCATGGTGATTAAGAACACTTGGTGTTATTGCATGGTTTCTACTTCCAATAGTTAAAGTTAGATTTCATTGAGTTGTTAAAGTAGATTTCATTTCAAGAAAGTGTTAAAGTAAGGATAGAAGTAGATGGCTAGTTGTATGGTGATATTGGTAAATGTTTGATAGGGATCTATATACTAGGCCACTAGCATCTTAGCGGCTTGTTAAGGAGCCTTGTGTGGTAATCTAGTCTCATTCCCCTTGAATCATTGCATCTATGGAGGTAGCGCCACTGGCAAGCTTTCATTAGGTTTGATTCCCGTCCATTTGCCAATCTTTTCGTTCTATAGGAGTAGTAGTAAAGCAATGAGTAGTTTAGTAGTTGAAGTTTGAAGAGCAAAGTTGAAGTTGAAAGTGATATAAAAGAAGAAAGTCATTGAGTATACATTGCAAAGCTAGATCCCGTCATCATCATAACGAGAATTTGACATCCTCAAGTGAACAACGTAAGCCCGCCTACGTGATTAACCAGCAAATCACATTTATATAACTGAGTTAGTATCCACAGGTGTAAGGAACCTTGGAGTTTTCTCATGTCCTTCATGAGTATATACTTTTCAAGAGAGGGTTGAGTGTTTGGTATGCTATATCAAGTATTCAATTGCTATATGTTATGTAGTGGTACAAAACTGACATCAACATATTCCTCGATACTTAGCTTCTGTCAAGGAAAGAGACACCACCTACTTCTTGCTAGTCCATGTGACTACACCAAATCCCAAACCAAAAACATACCCAGATGTTGATTTTTTGTCATCAATGGAACCTCCCCAATTTGAGTCTATAAAACCAATACGTCTAGGATCATGATAAGTCTAGGGTAGACCAAAATCATAAGTGCCATTCACATAACGCAACACACGCTTCACTGCTACCCAATGATCAATCTCAGGGATGTCATGAAGCGTGAAATGTAACTCAGTGCAAAACTGAGATCAAGCCTAGTAGTAGTAAGGCAGACAGGACTACCCACCAATTGCTTGAATGTTGATTCGTTCACCACAGGTGAATCTGATTTGGCTGTCAGCTTCAACCCTTTCTCCATAGGTGTGGATGTGGGTTTGCAGTCTTGCATCCAAATCTTGTCCAACAGACTGCGAGCATACTTAGACAGAGATAAAAAGATACTACCTTCAGTCTGCCAAAATTCAACACCTAAACAATAGTGCAAAAGTCCCAAGTCTGTCATGTCAAAGGATTGACACAAACTCTGTTTGATCTCATCGATCAAAAGTGTCAAACTACCAATGATAATCAAGTCATCAACATAGACAACAACAAGAAGAATATCACCACCACTGTATTTTATTGCTTGCTCTTGTTTCTAGAAGATCTACCCTCGATGAGCTCATCAGGACGAAGATCATTGATGGTCTTAGCCCATCATTTATGCTAAAGAGTAGAAGAGCTAACATCAGATGCAGGAAGAATAACTGGAACAAGTTCTAGAATAGGTTCAACATGAGGAAAGCTAAAAAGGTCCTCGTTCTTCATCAAAGACAACATCCCAATTGAGGATAAAACGATCAATGTCTATATCAATCAGTTGGTAAGCCTTGTGGTTGTCACTGTACCCTGTGAACATAAGTTTCTAGCCCTTGGAATCCAACTTGGAGCGTTGGGCATTTGAAACTTATACATATGCTAAAGAGCCAAAGACTTTCAAATAATCGATCTAAGGCTTGCAACCCGTCCAAGCTTCCTTAATAGTCTTCCCTTTCATAGCCTATGTGGGAGACCAATTAAGAAGATAGACTACAGTGAAAACTGCTTCTGCCCAGAATTTCTTTGGAACACTTGTGTTCCATCATTAACCTAGCTATTTCAGCTATAATGTGGTTACAACGTTCAACAACGTCATTCTGCTAGCACCAATAATAGAAGAAGTTTTCATTGGACCACATACATCAGCATGAACCAACTGCAATGCCTTTGACGCTTGCCATGAGTCACCACCCTTGAATGGTGTCAAGTGATACTTCCTAGCCTAAAAAGCTCCACAAACTTGGTGATGTTGAGTTTGAATCTCAAGTAAGCCAAGAACTAGATCCTCCCAAACAAGTTGACCAAGATGGTGAATATTCAGGTGACCATAGTGTTTATGCTAGAGACTACTGATGGAAGATGATTTAGCTGCAAGAGCATGCTCAAGAGAATCACCCGAATCCACAAATCTATACAAACCATGATCCTCAATGCCAACAGCGACAACAGTGTGAGTCGCACGATCAATAATCAAACACTAGTGTGAAGTGAATACCACATCAAGCTAAGGAGAATGTCGCATAATCTTGCTCACTGAGAGAAAATTCAGCTCCATACTAGGAACGTAGTATACATTGAGGAATATGAGATTCCTACCACCACACTATAACTGCATGTTGCCCTTGCCGCCAATAGTATACTCTTCTCCACCACCAAAAATGATTGAACCAGTCAAAGGTGAGAAGTTTGTAAACCAATCATGCGAATGAGTGAAATGTCGAGAAGCACTGGAATCTGTGTACCAAGCAAAAGACTTCGCATGATCTGTAGGGTGTTTCGCTATGAAAGCATAAAATGCAGATTATTTATGCTCTAAGTGCTTTGCGACACTGGCCTTAGGTTGAGACCCTTTCTCCTTCCACTAATCAAAAGCAATCCAACTTCGATAGTCATTTATCAAGTGACCAAATTTGTGGGAGTAGTTACACTGAAGTTTCTTCTTCTTCGAGCTATCCTGAGGCTAACTGGAGCCTTTCTCTTGAGCTGATTGATATTTGCCTTTATTCTTGTGAAAGGATTTGGCTATAAAAGCTTGTTCTAAGGAGGGCGAAGTTGCACTGCTACCACACTGTTGTTTCCAACGATCTTGTTGCAAAATTTTGGTGCACAAATCTGAAAACTTTAAGTCAACATTAGTTGCAGTAATGTTGAGCTTTTCAATGAAGTGCTCATAGGATTTAGGTAGACTTTTTATAGTTATGACTACCATATTCTCTTCCTCCATTTTTCAACCAATGGCCTCAAGCCGGTCTCTAATGTCCTCGATCTCATCAAGGCAACGATATTCAAAGATCGTCATCATCCTCTGCTTCCATGTGTTGTAAATATTGTAAAACCTAAGGCACGGATCCCAAATTCCAATGCACGAACAAATGCAGATTCAAGTACAGACTTCAAGAAAGATGAAGTACAATTGACACGAATCTCGAGGTACAAATTTTGATAGGCCTAATAAAAACTGGCAACAAAAATCTTCGCAAAAAAACCCACAAAGAATATGTAGGTAAAATATGAATCCGACCAAAAAATCAAGGGGTTTTGTATAAACCCTAGCCGGTTGGAATTACAAAAACTCTAGGTCATAACAAAGATCTGCATACACAAATAAATGGTGGAAGCGGTCATGAAATGTAAAGGAACGGCCTCGGCAGAAGAGAAAAAGTCATCTGCAATAACAAACAACCAAGGAAATGGTCGTTCAAGCTGAGAAACTTAGAACTAGAAAAAATCAAGCCAAGAAATGCAGAAAATGGCACCAAAGGCTCAAAAATCATCAAATCATGGGCAAAAACGAGTGGTCGTCACTAAGACTCCCGTCCCAGATGGAAATAAACTCCACAGAGTGGTCGCATGTAAAGAAATCACAATATATAAATCGCGTTTGTTGTAGAAAACAAAAGCTCGGGTTGTCGTTTCTCAAAGAAAACTCTAAAACAAGCGGTAGGACTCGTGCATGGAGAATAGGAAAAAATGCAACAACAAACAAACCAGAAAAATGCGAAAACCCATTTTGATTTGCAAAGAAATGGTTGTTGAACACAAAGAAAGAAATCTCTTTTGTTCTGAAAAACCCGCAATTAGCATAAAAAAGTGAATATTAACGTGTCACATGCACTAGTTGCAAACAAGGTCACATGTGTAAACACACAGACTTTGCAAAATAAGTTTTGAGAAAACCCAAGCCCCGAAAAATAAATTCGAAAAAATTTTAGGACAATTTCAAAAAGAATTATAAATTTTTCAAAAAAAAAATCAAATATTGCTCTAATACCATGTTTTGGTAAAAACTTGAATGAATTAAATGGATGATCAAGCAATCATTTATAGTTGTACAAAGATGATGTTTGTATTATGAAACAATCATAAAATTAGAAGCTATCTAATATTTACATAATCTACAATATTGACCATTAAATAAGGAATAATAATGATATTATTCTAATCTATTTTGGTGATATTGTAATCCCAACTCTCAAAATATACGAGTTATATCCATTAGTGAGGTTTCCTGAATATTGTTATTTTCTGAGTTATTTCATTGCTGCAAGTATTATCAAACAGAAAAAAACACAGGTGTATGTTACAGGTGACCAGGAATTAAAGGCATAAGTTTTGAAAACAGTATCCCACACTCAGGATAAAACAAAATCAGCTATATTAAGCACACAACAAAGAAAAAGTATGAAGTTCTATTCACATGTAGGAGACTTAGGCTTCGGAAGATGAAGCTACTCCATATTGTCTTCCCAATGTTAAGCCATCAACACATATCAGTAGGCACCAGTGTTGAGTCTTTATTATTAAATACTTCTTCCACTATCATCCTTGTGCAGGACGTCTTCAATGCCGTTTATACTGATTGCCAGCCACTCACAGTCCATTACTACAAACCAGATGAAAATCCAATCTTGTAATGCAGGAACAATAATTTCATTTTTCTTAATATATTTCACCATTCTGTTGATTGTGTATTCCAGACTTTTTAGGAAAATACAGGTCATTGTAGTGAATATCTTAATCCATTGGATGACAACGTATGAACTAGATTTAAATCAGATGGGAATTCCATTAAGATAATTGATACAGCTTTTGATTTTGAAGAAGCATATGCTACAGGATGCTAATCCCATTCAAAAATTGTATCAAACTTTGAAACAACATAATCCATGTAGTTTTTGACAGAGAAGAAACACTTCCAAAAAATTCAAACTCTTCAAAAATTCTGCATTTTCTGAACATTATAATTATGCTCTTAGGAGAGCTATCTGCGTTACAAATATACATACGTGCATTGACACTAGAATTCTCAATGCTTATTACAAATGATAAAAGGTAAAAATGGCACCATATCTATTTAAATTATGAAATAAACAAGCATTCAAAAATGAAGGGGAGATATAATTCATCAAGTTTTTGAAAGAGAAGAACAACTTAGAATATTATATTTATTATCTCGTTCTGTGTAATTTTGTTTTGTGGTTATTTCCAGTAATGTGTAACTTTGTTTATGTCACTATATTTCCACACTTCCAAACAATTCAAACTCTTCAAAAATTCTGCATTTTCTGAACATTATAATTATTCTCTTAGGAGAGCTATCTGCGTTACAAATATAGATACATGCATCAACACTAGAATTCTCAATGAGTATTAAAAATGATAAAAGGTAAAATAGCACCATAAATATTTGAATTATGAATATAACAAACATGCAATTGATTACTTTTCCTATATACAACTGCATTATAATATGCTTTAGTGATGAAGACCAATGAAGGGGAAATTTGTGCAAAATCTGTATACATACTAAATTATGAAGAGCATACCTTAAAATTTTGAGGTGAAATATCCAACGATCCTGTCAATTGCGGTGCTACTAGGAGCTGATTCAATTTTATTCCTGATAAATGCACCTCCCCAACAAGTCCTGATGCTTTCATTCCAACACATTCATCTTGCCATGCAACTTTCTCATTAACTGGTTGTTCTAAAGATTTTACTACATGCCCTTCAAATTTTGTCCTGCCTGTCAGTTTCATATGCATGGGCTTTGAAGAGCCAATGGGAGCAAAAGGAAATAAGCCAAGAATATCAAAACCTCGCAAACGTAAGTCAGCGTCAACACTTGTGATATCTGGAATAAAAGCAACATTGAGCTCTGAACTCATGTTTTCTGAGTACAGTAAATTCGGATATGCTATTCCAATTTTTGTCAGAAGATCAAAAGTACTTGAAGAAGAGCTAATTGTAATAGCTTCATCAGAAATAATAATTTCCCCGTGAGCATCAGTAAAAGACCCTTCAGCTTTTGGTGCTGTCCATTTAATGTCATAGCTCCTGAAATAAATATTAATACATGAGATCATCCAGTACACAAACTAATTATTAGATTATTCAATTATTGATAAGGAACTTCATTTACAGCATTTCTGATTTGCTCAAGAAATTACATATTGAGGAATGTTACTCACGGTCTCAATATGGAACCAAATACTTTGGCATCAATATTTACATCACCAAGTTTGACAGGCATTTTTTGGATTCCATCATGGGTATAGTGACGCAGAACATTATCAAAATGAACATTTCCAGAAAAATTAACATCAACTGCATTGTCATCCAAATCACCCTGTTTAAAATTTGCCACAATTTGAGAATCAAAGAGTATACAGTTATTGAAACATGTGAGAATCTCTAAAACATGTGACTTAAGGCAATCACTAAATAGCTTCCAATATTCAACTTCCTACTATAAAGAATAACTTTGCATAAAGAATGTACATTGCAAGCATTGTTTAGAATATAGTTTACTTCCCTCCTACAGTTGATAATAGAATTAACAGATACCTGCTGAGAAACACTTGAAAAAAGCTGGCAGTTACAGAGGTTTTAAAAACCATACCTCAAACTGCAATAGGCAGGGAGTTATAAAGCACATCTAATAAATGCTTCACATGGAATAGTAAAATAAAGAACTCCAGAAATATGCATGCCCACAGCGACCAATTTACATGATCTCAACTATGATTCTAATAATCTCTTCGATATAATTGTCTTTGAAATATAAATGCATTCTCTTTTTTTTGCTTGGTAAAATATTTTTAGATTTTATTAATAAACGGGGAAAGATCCTGGCCCGGCCCAGGGATGGCTACATCCAGGGAAGCAATCTACCCAAGTAAAAAACAACACCAAAGAGATCCATTGACAGATCTAATGCAGTAAGCTCTAAAACATAACCTGAAAACAAATTAGCAATCAAGATTTTCTATTAGCTCCTCCCTTCACTTGATACCGGATTATCATATCGAAGGATTTCATTGCTTTCTTAACTTTTTTACCTTTCACAATTTCCAATCCCTCTTCCACCTTGGCTGCCTCATCCTGCCATTCCATAGAGTTAGACTCAAGCATCCTTGCATTAGCCGTACTACCTTGCTGAAACTGATTTTCAGTAGCAAGATCATCCCCCTTGTCTCGAGACCCTACAGGTCCTTTTTCCTCCCTTCCTTCTGGCGTAACAGCACCTTTCTTGTTCATCACCTCCTTATCACAACCAGCAGTAACAGCCTTAACACTGTTCATTAATGGTTGTGTATTATGTATCAGGTCTTCACATGGCCATTGCGGAGCCTTCCTGTTCACTACCTGAGAATAACTCTTTTGCTATTCATCCTTCTTCTCCACTGTCTAATGAAGGTGGCAGACATCTTTCCACAAAGAAGTTGTCTTATCCAATCTCTGTTTTGCACACTAGGGAGCCATATGTCCTGTCTGAAAACAGCTCCTCCACCTATAGGGTACCCCTTCATAATCCAAAGGTTGCATCTAGCACCTTTTGAGGTTTTAATCAATATTTCTACAGGGAGACCTTTAGAGATATCCATCTCCACTAGAATCCGAACATACGTTAATGCAAGAGGTTTGATGAACCTTCATCTACCATTGAAAAAATGCCCAGAGAGTTTCCTATAACCTCAAAACAAGAATCAAACCAGAAATGTAAAGGCAGATTCGGTAGTCTTACCCAAGGTGGAACCCTTTCGAAGGTTTCAGTCGTAGGGCAGAAAGCGGGATGCCAATGTTTCAACATTAGCAGAAATTCATTCTCCCAACTCCATATGCAATCACATAAAATCTTTCAACTGTCTTGAATATTTTCAAAAACCACTATGAAGAAGCCCCTGGCTCCCGGATAGATCTGAACACATCCCTCCAGAACAAGCTCCCAATGCTCTGAAATCCATTTATGGAGCTCGCCTAAACTCAGTCACAAACCTCAAAAGTGCCCAATCAGACCAATCTTAGAAAAAACAGAAAAATTGTGTGCCACTTCTTGATCTACTTTGTCCACCAAATCCATTGTGATGGCCTTTGACATATGTGGTTTGACTGCATCCGCCAAAACCTCTTCATGCCACTGATGCTCAATTGTTTGTATAGTCATGGATGCTAAAGATCTAGAGGGCCCACTTGGGCCACCCCCCTTACAACCTAGGGCACCGCAGTCTGCATTCCCGTAGACTTCCAATTGGGCCGCCTTTGGATGAACTCTTACCTCTCTCCTTTCTGACAATCTGTTCTAATTGTTTTCCTTACCCCATGCATTTCCTTGCGTCATTGCCTTTTTCTTACCCCCCAACGCAGCTGCCATGGAAGGCCCTGTCTCCCGTCCATGTAAACCCTTGCCATCACCATTGGTCCCAATCTGCAACTTATCCTCCACCTCCGCAATAACTCCACACAGGCTCCTTTGCAAAGAAACAGTCGGAAACCATTGCTCTGAGAGAACCCTAGGCTCAACAAACGACCACAACGGCTCCATCCCTCATAAATATAAATGCATTCTTGAATACTATGCTCAATTGTGATATGGCTATCAGGATCCAACAATGTGATTTTTGAGTCAAACTCATTGATCCATGTTTCATGATAAGTGGTTCACAAGAACCCATCTCTCATGAGAATGAATGGAACACTTAGCACCCATTGCATCTAGGTGATGCTTATAGAGGTGAAGCACCGGGACTTCCCGGAAGGTCACCCAGCCCTGTACTACTCCAACTCAAGCACACTTAACCACGGAGTTTCCTACAAGGTTAAGCCCACTTTGCTTGCAACCCTATTTGCTGGAGTAGTACTAGGACGGGTGACCTCCCAGGAAGTCTCATTGCTTCACTTGTATGAGCATCACCTAGATGCAATGAGTGCTAAGTGTTCCATTCATTCTCATGAGAGATGGGTTCTTGTGAACCACTACTCATGAAACATGGGTCAATGAGTTTGACTCAAAAACCACACAGTTGAATCCTGATAGCAAATCACAATTTGACTTGCTGTCAAAAATATCTCCTACTTATCTACTATGTTCAATGTTGAGCACAACAAGTATCAAAGTATCAAAGTAATTATTAGTGAACACAAAGAACATGTTCCACACATAATTGCATTAAATATTGCATTTCAATTCTAGCTCATGTTTTGTAACTCAACAGCTTCATTATTGTCCAAAACATAAATTTCACAATTTGTAAAACCAACAGTAAACACAACACTAAAGTAAATAATTGCCACTTTTTTAATCCCAGGCAAAATTTGCGTGTGGCAATACCACCTTAAATACACTCCCAGGTTAAGAATAAACTGAGTTTTTCATATGAGATAAGGGCAGAACTTTTAGTGCTTTATGCCATATTTCAAACTCTGCTAAGTGTTCTGGAAGTCTGATGCTCAGAATCTGCTTTCTGCTTTGTGCTTGTTTCTTCTAAAAATGAGAAGAAACAATGATTTTACCCTACATATATAGCATTCCATAACTTTACCCCAAGAACAAACCATTGCTACTCTTCCCACTCAAAATTGCACCAACTTCATCTCCAAATTCACATCCTCTTTTACTGCTACTGCTACAATACTTATTTATTCTTTGTTCCATGCTCCCTTAGCATCTCATGCACTCAGTTCCTCAAGCTGCTCCACGCCACCTTCAGGACATTCCCCCTCATCTTCCTCGCTCTGACAGCAAATCTTCTTCTGCTGGATCAACAACTTGCATCTCCATATCTTCCACCAGCACCTTCATCTTCCTCTCTCTTAAAGATGAGACAGGAGATCTAACAACAGTCCACTACAAACTGTAAATGGAGGATGCTAAAATTAACAAAGAACTATAAATAGCAAGCTCCGTCTGAAAATAGAAAACTCAAAATATGCTCTTCTCTTCATAAAAATGGAGACAAACTATTTTCAGTGCAAGCTAAGAATAGACTTCTCTTGAAGGCTGTTCTGGATGATTTTGATGGTGCACTCATGAAGAACCTTTTAAGATCCTAAAAAAGTTAAAAATACTCAACACTTTCAATTCAAACATCGTCCTTCTCAATTGTGCAATGCATATCCTCTGCATCATTTTAAGATCTGATTTCATTCCCCAGGTCTAAAACATAATTACAACTAAAATCATTAATGAAGATGTTAACAACAATTGTTTTAAGATCTGATTTTTCTCTAACACACAATTTATCATCGTTTGATGTCTCAAAGACCTCGACAAAACTTTCTTCTTGCAAATGAAAAATCCATTTGTACAAGGTGTGTTGTGTATATCACCATCCAATTTGGAGTATTTGATTGCCCATATCCAATTAGTGCATTGTCCTTACTGTGAAACAATATCCTTAAGAGTCTACTTTATAATGAAATAGCTTTATTAATCCTATAAAGTCAATGAACAAACTCACTCTTCAAGTAACTCTTTATTACGATAATAGATAGTTTCTATTATTGTCTGTTATTATTTAGTGGTTAATCTATTAGTAATGTATTGTAAATATTAGAATGTTTCTAATATTTAGTTAGTTGTCACTAAGAATAGAAAGTTTCTATTCTTCACGATTGTTTCCTAAGGAAACATCGTCTGTTCATTTGTATATATTGATCTATTGATCTCTCTTTATATAAGCAAGTATTTTGCCAATTACTTTGTAATATGGTATCAAAGCAAATTCCTGGCATCTTCGAAAAATTTTAATTTCAATTTTGAAATTATTAGTTCAAGATTTTCGAAGCATTTTTGCCTTTTTGCCCCAAGTGTGTTCAAAAATCTGTTTGCAGAAATTTGTTTTTTTTCTGCATCAAGTTCTGGTTCATCCATAGCCACTAGGGTTTCTGCATTTTCAACTAGGGTTTTGACCCTTCAGTTCAAGTCGGAATTCTCTTTTGATTGCAGATTCCTTGTGGGTTTCTTGAGATTTCAACTGGGTCATCGTCAGAAATTTTTATGTTCCTCGATTTCCGTGCCTTGAATTCTGTATTGTCGGAATTTTATTCCGATTTCAGATTCCTTTTGGGTTTTTTGAAATCTCTTATGGGTCTTCGTCGGATTTTTCTGCAACAAATCTCTATTCATGGCTACCAATTAACTTTTTTTTTTGCAGCCAGGGCTGTTTTTGCCCTATTTTTTGAACTCGAAATTTTTTTCTGATTTCAGATTCTTGGTGGGTTTTTCGAGATCTCAAATGGGCTGTCATCAAATTTTCCTGGGTGCCTTGATTTTCGAGCCAACGGATCAGAATCCGACTACATATTCTTTTTGGGTTTTTCGAGCTTTCTTCTAGGTGCTTCTCCATTTTTTCTAGGTCTTCCGATTTTTTGCCTTGAAGTTCGTGTCATCTCAGATATTCATTTTTTTTGGAAAACGTGCAATGGCATTACTGACAAATATATTGCTCGAGGGAAATCAATCTGGTTCGCAGCCCAAAGCAAACGCAGAGCACACTGAGCAAACAGAATCTGCCTTTTATGCCTTCATGGGTAAAAGACCTGCAGATCATGTGAAGTCGTCTGCCTGGTACATTGATTCAAGTGCCTCATCATTTCACCCACCGCATGGAATGGTTCACTAACTACCAACCTTTCTCAAATTCAGTTATTTTTGGTGGAGGGGAAGTGTACACTGTTGTCGGCAAAGGGAACATTCAGATTCAGTCTACTGGGAGGAATATCATTTTCCTTGAGGTGTACTATGTTCCAGGGATGGAACTCAATCTACTCTCAGTCAGTCAGATGCTGCGACATTCTCCACAGTTGGATATCACCTTCAGTTCACATCAGTGCACCATCACTGATAGGGATACTCAGTCTGTTGTTGCAGTTGGCCTTGAGGATCATGGTCTTTTCCAACATGTTGATTCTGGTGATTCTCAGGACCTAGCTATGGCTGCTCGGCGATCTTCTCTCAGCTCACTTTGGCATCAGCGATATGGGCACTTAAATGTGCATTATCTCTCTCAACTTTCTCGGGAAGAGCTTGTTCTCGGATTGCCAGAGATTCAGACTCGGCTTGGAGTTTGTGATGCATGTCAGGCTGGGAAGCAACATCGCACACTATTAATGTTTGTAGCTTCAATCGTATGATCACTTAGAATACATATAATACTTAGATATTGATTAATAATAATATATTGTATTTGTATATATATATATATATATATATATGTTATATTATATATATTATTATTAATTTATATTATTCTAATATATGATTGATTAATGAAACATTATAAAATGAATAGACGTGTCCCATGAAGGGACATGTCTCTCATAGCCTCTTTCCCAATATAAATAAGAGAGATTGTTGCATTTGGAAAATACATACCATATACAATCACGACAGTGCTATTACATTTGCAACAATCTGGATAAATCAACATGGTATCAGACCTAGACCTGCAAATGTAAGAAAATCAAAGACAGCAATACTATTATCGTGGGCATTTGTTAATCATCGTTGGAGGATGGGCCTGGCCTCTATTCGTGTGATAACTCCTTGGCATAGTTGATATGTTTTCATTTTTAAGGAGCAGGTTATTGTTATTTCGTGGGTTTCTTTGAATCCCTTATTGAAGAAATTACACAATCGATACGTATGAAGATTTATCACTGTTGTGAGGAGATTGAGAATTTTGTGACTTGCAGGCTCCATCGATATAAAGAGCAATGCATAATGTTGTTTGGGCGGCATCTCTCATTGCTGAACCATCAACCTAAGATGCGTCCAATACAGTGACCACAAATATTGACTTTGATAAAGTCCATCCACAGCAATTTCATGGCTTCATAGTCCTCTAAAAAGGATTAACACTGGTGCTCAAATTACACCTGTGCACATGGAAGGAAGGTAAAATACAATGGCAGCGTGTTTCCTCCATGAGGCATCCAGCCTGGGCTGCACAATAATAAAATTATCATTGTGTTCGACTACTCCAAATGAATTGCCATCTTGAACAAAGTGAGAATGCATTAAATCGATGCTTGTCATAATTGATCTAGAAGCATCACTGAAGTGAATGCTGAAGTAGAGCAAACTGAAGTTTTAAGGGTCAAAGATAAATAATTCAAGTTTTAGTGTGAAGTGCATTGTGCAGGAACGATGTGTAAAATTGAAAACATAATGACATTGCTAACAATATAATGTATGCACCTTGATAAAATTTGAGGAGTACTCTGTGGAAATGTCTTCTGTAGTAAAATATTGGAACAATAATTATTATTGGTTGAGAATACTGGATGAATCTTACACAGCAGAAAACCTTACATACAGCAAGATGACACATCAATATTGTGTCAGAAACCTTGAATGGATGGCAATTATCACATATTAGAAGCAGCGCTCTAAGAAATTACACAAGCCAGCACAACAACTATGTTGACGCCATAATACATGTCGACAAACTGTTATTAAGAGATATGATCTGTTAAAGATATATCTATTACTTGGTTCGAACAGGGTAGTGTTCTATGGGAGCGACTTCATCAGTGATATTTGTTAAAAGAAGTGATTATCTTTAAAGAAAGAAGCAGCGATTGGTAAGATGGGCGTTTGTTTGGTAAGATGGGCGTTTGTCGCTTCTTTGATTTGTAAAGTCATCTAAAGATGTGTATTTAGACTCAACTGTAGCCTTCAGGATAGCCATAGTTGTTGAGAATCAATTATTCATGCCTTCTACATTGGGATGTAATACGTTCTAGAAGGAAAGATACTTCAAACGTCTATATATGAAACATCGTGTCATTCCGGAGAGGAGTTCCATCAATTTCTGGATGTACTAATTGCAGTTGTCGGGTCAGCCAATTGAAGTTACTGGTATAGCGTGAGTTCCCTTATAGGCTCAGAATTGTCTTGAATGTGTGCATGGATATTCAAACTGTCTATACTTGAGAGCCTCACAGCATCCTAAACAAGTGGTGGTTAAAGGGGGAAAATAAATTAACCATTAAAATTGTTATCTCTTAATCATACTGTAAACTAGAGATTGGTATGCGTACTCAGTCGACAAGCTTTAACTGGTTCGTGGAGTTGTCACAAGGATCTAGCCTTCACCTTGTTGCTGAGGAATTTAATATTGCTAGCAGCTATTTATGTCTGTATAGACATTTTTAATAAACAGCAGGGGATGTGTGTTTAGTGCTGAATAAAAGGGAATGAGAGCTTCATGTTTGAAAGATTCTGAGAAAGAGTCTTTGCTGAAGAGTATGTGTATGCAATGAAACTCTGAAGCATAGTGAAGGCATTGCTTATAATGAAGATTGTGTGAATGCTGCAAATATAAAGAGTCTGAAATGTACAGTGTGCTACACAATCAGTTTGACGTTTCAATTGAAGGCTCTGATGCTCAAGGGGTTCAAGTATCGCCTAGAGGGCATTATCCTTTGACTACAAGAGATAAATATTTTATCATTATACCTCTGAGTATTGATCATGAATTCTATATAGCTAGTTCATGCAATAACATAGAGAATAGTAAATCATGTATGCTTCTATCATTGGTATTTCACTTTGAAATAGTTTAGTTTTATGAACTATTTGTAATCTCTTTGAAATGCTTTTAGGACTGATCAAGAAAGATAAGATATTACATTCAAGAAAGAAAGAACTTGATGCTTGCAGTCATGGGACTGAGTTGATGACTGAAGACATTTCTTCGAAGAGGAAGAATTCAGATTTAGAGGGAGTCTGACATTTCATCAAAAGCAACCTTGGACGAGGAGGTCAGAAGATTGATATCTGTTTCAAAAGGAGCCACATCTTTGAGGATTTTGATCATAGAGATTCAGAGGAAGTCAGTACAACATCTAGAGGATATGCCTTATTTGATTTCCAAGGATCTTAGTCATATTGATTCAGAGATAGTAAACCATATCAAGATGGTTTCCCTAGTGACCTAGAAACTATAAAAGGAAAAAGAATTGCGATTCAAACGATGAAATTCCATGTATGTGAACTAGAAGGCTTTTATGCAGATATCTAGGTCATGATATTCCTAGATAGATGGTTGGGAATTCAAGAAAAGAGCTTAATGCAGACTAAAGAACAAAGACACGACTTGCTCACAGAAGGTTGATATTAGATTCAGAGGGAGTATGATAGTTCATCTAAAACAACCTTGGACGAGGAGGTGAGGAGGTTGTTACAAGACCTTAAAGGAAGCATCTAGAGGACTATGATCATGAGATTGAGTCTCATGTGTGCTGGTTGAAATGTCGTTATGCTATCTCCTACATAACTTTGGGTTCACCTAGAGTGATGCAAACTATATAAGACATATAGTACATAAATATGCTATTCAAGGTACATTATCACTACATAACAGATGGCTGATATTCTCACCAAGTTTCTTGCTAGAGAAAACGTTGTGTACTTTCGAGATAAACTTGGTATGTTGGAGAATGAAGCCTTAGATGAAAATGAGTTTCAACATCTATGATCTATTATTTTGAATTTTATTGCATTCTTCTCTTTGAGAGAGAAGTCTAAGGTGAAAGCCCTTGTTTCCACCCTCTGGGATGAGCCATGGTGGATCCACACTCTAAGATGAGTCAAGGTGGATGTCATGTGTGTGACTCCATGACTTTATGGGCCCACCCATCCTATGTACATTTCTTAGAGGTGACGACTTCTTAGACATGAACACTTGTATTTGATGTTACAAGGTGACGATCTTGTAATGAAGATTCATTATGGTAGACAGTTATATGTCTGTGCACATAACATAATAGGGTTAAATGTAAATGGAATGTAATGTTCTTATTTACTATATCCTTGTATCACGATCTGAGGTGATATGAAAATTAGTTATCACGATCTAAGGTGATTCCTCATATCAAGGTGATATGAAAATTAGGTATCACAATCTAAGGTGATTGCTCATATCAAGGTGGTATGAAAACTAGGTATCACGATCAAAAGTGATTCCTCATATCAAGGTGGTATGAAAACTAGGTATCACGATTAAATGTGATTCCTCATATCAAGGTGGTATGAAAACTAGGTATCACGTGTTAGGTGATTCCTCATATCACAGGTTAGGTGAAATGTAAAACTGGGTATCACATGTTAGGTGATTCCTTATATCACATGTTAGGTGATATGCAAAACTGGGTATCACATGTTAGGTGATTCTTGATATCACATGTTAGGTGATATGTAAAACTTGGTATCACGTGTTAGGTGATTCCTCATATCACATGTTAGGTGATATGTAAAACTCGGTATCACGTGTTAGGTGATTCCTCATATCACATGTTAGGTGATATGTAAAACTCGGTATCACGTGTTAGGTGATTCCTCATATCACATGTTAGGTGATACTTCATATCACAAATTATGTGATACTCTGTATCACAAGTTAGGTGATACTTCATATCACGATTTATGTGATATGTAATTTCTTAGTATCCATATGAATCATATTAGGATCCTTCTGAACTTAGTATTACATATTGATTGGACCCTATGAAACATATCACATAGTGACATGTCTCTACGTAAACTTAGTATCAATATGACAAACATCATGAGATGTATTGTCATTAGACATACCATGGATATTTATGAGCTATGGTGAACATCATGTGACTTAATATTCTTGCAATATACCATATCTCCTGATATCACAGTGGGGTGATATCCACTCTCTTTCAAAATTAGTGATTTATTACCTTGATGGATTTTATCTTCTCTAGCTAAGAGGGAGTGCTGATGTTTTGTATGGTTAAAGTTAGGATCATATGTGTTGACAAGGGAGACCACAACACATTCTATTTGATCTTCCTCCCTAGCTAAGAGGGAGTGTTAATGTTTGTAGCTTCAATTGTATGATCACTTAGAATACATATAATACTTAGATATTGATTAATAATAATATATTGTATTTGTGTATATATATATATGATATATATATATATGTTATATTATATATATTATTCTAATATATGATTGATTAATGAAACATTATAAAATGAATAGACATGTCCCATGAAGGGACATGTCTCTCATAGCCTCATTCCCAATATAAATAAGAGAGATTGTTGCATTTGGAAAATACATACCATATACAATCACGACAGTGCTATTACATTTGCAACGATCTGGATAAATCAACACACACCTTTTCCTGTTGGCAATTCATGGCGCGCTTCTCAAGTACTTTAGCTTGTTCATGCCGATACCTGCGGCCCTATGGCTACTCCCTCTGTTCTTGGGTCCAGGTATTTTCTGTTGTTTGTTGATGATTTCAGTAGAAAAATGTGGGTATATTTTCTTTAAAAGAAATCAGATGTGTTTCCTATATTTCAGAAGTCTGGGAAATCTATTATTGCTCTTAGGACAGATAATGGGGGGGAATTTGTTCTACTGAATTCTCTAGCTTCTGCGATATTCATGGCATCAAGCGCCAGTTAACCACACCCCACACACCACAACAGAACAGTGTAATTGAACGTTGGAACAGAATAATCACCGAGATGGCTCGATCCATGCTAGAACACAAACATGTTCCGAAGAAGTTCTGGACAGAAGCAGTTAACACTGCAGTTTACCTTTTGAACTGGTCACCCACTGTGGCGATCAAAGGTAAGACTCCGAAAGAGGCCTGGTTAGGTCGCAAGCCCAAAATCAGTCACCTAAAGGTTTTTGGCTCTCTTGCCTATGTTTGGATCCCTGATGCATCACGCACCAAGTTGGATGCCAAGAGTCAGAAACTCGTGCTTCTTGGATACAGTAGTCTTCACAAAGCCTACCACTTGATCGACACTAAGACTTCTCGTCTCCTGAACAGTCGTGATGTAGTCTTTGATAAGCAGCGAGGACCATTCATGCCTGTTGCTCTTGTTCTTGATCCAGTGGATCAGCCTATGAAGGCTCATGATTTGGAAGTTAGACATCCATTACGTCCACCTGATGGGAGGGCTACAGTAGCTCCAGTTATACCGATAAAACCTGTCCAGACACCTCCGATCTCTCTTGCAGGATCACCCAAATATGCAAATGCTTCACCTGAGTTTGATCCGGATTCTTCTGATGAGGAACCTGATCATAGAGCATCTCCTGATGCGAATGCTGGTCCTTCTCCTCTCTGGCCTAAGTGGTGGGTCAAGACACTTGCTGATCTTCAGGATGATGAACTCATCGATGGGAGGACAGCTTGAAAGAAGAGAAAACCTACAGAGAGTTAATTTTGCTCTCATGGCAAACATTCACACTGTGTTTGAACCTCAAACATACTCAGAGGCTAAAAGAATTCCAGAGTGGGAACAGGCCATGACATCTGAACACCAGAGCCTGCAGAAGCATAACACCTGGTTCCTTTCTGATCTTCCATCAGGGAAGAAACTGTTAAATTATAATCAGATTTTATAAGATTTTAAATTTTGTTCACAGTTTATGCAGAAGTATATGTTTATCAATACAACTCGAACTCTACACAGTTCGATAACCTCTTATTACAATGATAGAACTGAGATATGTATCAATATCTTATTTACTATGAGTCGATATCGATCTGCAATAATATCGATATCGATATTGATCTGATATTAATTATAACAATCTTGTTCACTGTTGATCTGCAATAATATGATGTCGCTGATAATATATAACTTGCTGTACCGTGCTTTGCACTTATCGATTTCTGTACTCAGCATTTATTAATTTCGGTGTGTATGAAACAGATTGTTCATCATATGTATAGTAAGTGTAATGAGAGAACGGTCATGTCTATGATAGACGTGACTCCTCAAGAAGTCACGTCTATCGTAGGCATGATTGTTCTTAACACAGTTTAACAACCCGTAATCACATAGCCCATATAACATACATTCCATATAACATTCAACCTGTAATTACTTGATGACATGGCATCCACGTTAATATGTTATTGGATGTTAGCGTATGTTTGACCACTAATCTTACTGACAGCGACATGTAAATATCAATCACTATTTATAATATATTTAAGTGATCGATATCCATAATAGCCATGGTCGATCGATATCAAATATATTAATTCGATCATAACTACTATATATATTAATATATATCATAGTAATAGCAATAACGATAATATATATTACTATGATATATATTTTAATATAATAATAATGATAATATATATTACTATATATATATAATAATCTACATATTATTATTATATGTATATCATAATCATACTTTTATCTGATTGAAGCTATATTCATTAACACTCCCTCTTAGCTAGGGAAGATGAAATGTAACTCACAATAAGTTCATAAATTGTGAGGGTTAGTTCCCAGGTGGATGGCCTCTATCGGTGATTCTATCCACAGTTCCCAGGTGGATTGCCTCCATAAGTGATTCGATCCACAAGCTCCTGTGTGGATTGCCTCCATCGGCAATTCTATCCACAGACTCATGAGCTATGGTGTGGATTGCCTCTATCGGCGATTCTATCCACAAGATCCTGTGTGGATTGCCTCCATCGGCGATTCTATCCACAAACTCATGAGCTATGGTGTGGATTGCCTCTATCGGCGATTCTATCCACAAGCTCCTGTGTGGATTGCCTCCATCGACAATTCTATCCACAAACTCATGAGCTATGGTGTGGATTGCCTCTATCGGCGATTCTATCCACAAGTAAGATATATCTATTACAAAAGAAAAGTTATTGCAAGATCGTCACCTTCCAATAACTTTAACAAATACAAGTGATAATCATTTGGAAGTCGTCACTTCTTTATGATTTACACAGGGCCCATAAATATAAAATAACATTAACATAATAATCAATAATCATTACAAGTTTACCTTAGAAGTGTTCTTATCTTTATCAATGAACTCCCTCTCAATCATAAGGTATCTTGAATTCCATTTAGAATAAACATTTCTCTGAACATACATTTGAATTATTTACTTCAGCAAGGGAAGCTTGCATTCTAAGTCTGTCAGGACACTTTCTTGTGCTGTGACCATATTTGTCACATCTAAAACATTGCAATGAAGAGAGGTCTCTTGGTTTCTTGAACGACTGTTGATCATATGACTTCTTGCCCTTTTTCCTTTTATTCTTTTCATCATTTTCATTAGGTTTAAGAGGATTCTCTATTATTGTCTTCAAGTCATTCTTCCTTAATACCAACATCATTCGAAGTTTCCATTATTCAAAATCAGAGGCACCTTCAAGTCTGTCCTCTAGTCTCATTCCATTTGCCATTCTGAGATTTAAAAATCTGATCTTGATCTTCCTTCAATCTAATCGGAACTTCCTTCAAGCGGTTAGGCTTCAACGAAGGAACCTTGCTCTGATACCATGTTAAATTATAATCAGATTTTATAAGATTTTAATTTTTGTTCACAGTTTATGCAGAAGTATATGTTTATCAATACAACTCGAACTCTACACAGTTCGATAACCTCTTATTACAATGATAGAACTGAGATATGTATCAATATCTTATTTACTATGAGTCGATATCGATCTACAATAATATCGACATCGATATTGATCTGATATTAATTATAACAATCTTGTTCATTGTTGATCTACAATAATATGATGTCACTGATAATATATAACTTGCTGTACCGTGCTTTGCACTTATCAATTTCTGTACTCAGCATTTATTAATTTCGGTGTGTGTATGAAACAGATTGTTCATCATATGTATAGTAAGTGTAATGAGAGAACGGTCATGTCTATGATAGACATGACTCCTCAAGGAGTCACGTCTATCATAGGCATGACTGTTCTTAACACAGTTTAACAACCCGTAATCACATAGCCCATATAACATACATTCCGTATAACATTCAACCTGTAATTACTTGATGACATGGCATCCACGTTAATATGTTATTGGATGTTAGCGTATGTTTGACCACTAATTTTACTGACAACAACATGTAAATATCAATCACTATTTATAATATATTTAAGTGATCGGTATCCATAATAGCCATGGTCGATCGATATCAAATATATTAATTCGATCATAACTACTATATATATTAATATATATCATAGTAATAGCAATAACGATAATATATATTACTATGATATATATTTTAATATAATAATAATGATAATATATATTACTATATATATATAATAATCTACATATTATTATTATTATATGTATATCATAATCATACTTTTATCTGATTGAAGCTATATTCATTAACAGAAACCCATTAGTTGCAAATGGGTCTATAAAATCAAATACAAGTATGATGGTACTTTGGATAAATACAAGGCTTGTTTAGTTGCGAAGGGTCTTTCTCAACGTCAGGGCATTGATTATGAGGATACCTTTGCTCCTACAACAAAGATGAGCACTATTAGATTAGTCCTAGCCATGGCAACACAGTTTAGCTGGAAGGTCCATCAAATGGACGTCAAGAGTGCTTTCCTGAATGGTGACCTACAGGAAGAGGTCTACATGACGCAGCCTCCTGGTTTCAAGGTTGTTGGTAAAGAACACCAAGTTCTCAGACTGGTGAAAGCTCTCTATGGTTTGAAGCAGGCCCCCAGAGCATGGTACATGAAAAATTGATTAGTACCTCAGTGATCAAGGCTTCCAGAGGAGTTCATCAGACTCAAATTTTTACATCAAGACTACTGACAGTGACGTCATCCTTCTGGTTATTTATGTGGATGATCTGATCATCACTGGCAGTTCGACATCTTTGATTCAAGGAATCAAACAGAATTTATGCCAATCTTTTGATATGACTGACCTTGGGCTCATGCATTATTGCCTAGGTGTTGAAGTTTGGCAACAGTCTACTGGTATATTCATTTCTCAGTCCACATATGTCAGAGCTCTATTAGACAAATTTTGTATGCAGGATTGCAAACCTGCATCTACACCCATGAAGAAAGGTCCAAAGTTATCAGCAAAGTCCGATACTCCTCCCGTTGATGATACTTCATACAGGGAACTAGTAGGCAGCCTCATCTACCTCTCTGCTACTAGACCTGATATCAGCAATAGCTCAAGTATCAAAAATACCTACTGTCACCTTTTTTGTGTTGATTCAGCAATGACAATCATTATTTTGTCCTGATAAAATATGGCAACCCTCTAATGAAGCTCTCAAAATCCATTTTGACAGTGCCTCAGGCTCTCAGTATATCATTGTTGTCTGATAGAATTTTTCAAAATATCGCAGAAGAAATAATGCTGATTTTTTTCTTTGTTGTCCTGTGATTAAACTTGAAACCTTTTTCTTATATTTTGATTAACCAAATCAAAATAAGCTGCTTTGAATGGGTGACTTCAATTCATGAATATCATGGCTGGAATATAATCATAGGTAGGCACACTTTATTGACGCTCACAGCAGTTTTTTCAAGTTTCAAATACTTGTAAAAGGTGCATCTGCCTTTATTTCATAGTCTAGCAGACCTTTTAGACTTCAGCTGCAATAATTTTTTACTTGTGTTTCAAAAACCTGTACCAGCTTTAGGCATACTTTTCCTGCCTTCTCTGCACCTTTTGACGGTATCAAACTTTTAATAAAAATTGGGCTCATGTTATTGGCTGCTTCTGGTGACAGGACCTTGAATACTTTGTTTCCCTTTTTGTCTTTTTGCTGACTTTATCCTTTTTCGACTTGACCACAGCTTCTTCTGTTAAGAAGAATTGAGTCATTAAAGAGTGGCAGCTGCCTTTTTATCCTTTTTTTTTTTAATATTAGTTTTTATTCTTTAATTTTAACTTTTGTAATAATGATGTTAATTTTAAGATATCAATTAATAATTAATATTTATTTTTATTAAAATTTAACATTAAATGTTGATATCAATGGGCAATCAACAATTATTTGACAGTTCAAAATTCTGGACTCTAATATGACAACCTATGACTCAACCAGAAACGACTTCCTGATTTCAACCATTGACAAGCAAATGACTTACTTTTGACAGTGAAACAATTAAATTTTTGATTCAACAATCAGCAATTTAGTTCATACTCAAAAGCATGCTACTACACATATGTGAATACTTAATCCATATACAAAACTGTAGTGCAACAAAGAACATGCCTGTGTAATGTTGATTCCAACAACTAAATGTAGAGGAGAACAAGAACTATCCTCGTGAGTTAATCATCAGCTAGTTCTTATCCGCTTGTGCTAGGAGATACTTAAAACTGTCAAGTAAAATACTAAAAAGCATAAGCAAGTAATAGAAACATCAATATGAGTGAATTATCCTTGAAAAACCCAAACAGAGAAATTTCTTGGTAAAGAGTCCAAAATCAATCACTTGCTCCCTTTATAAGACTCTATAAGAAACACCCAGCTGGCATCCTAACACTTGCATGGGCAACTAACTCTAGAATTCATGGCAATATATCACAGCTTTTAACAGCTACATTCTCTAGGATAAGAATAGGAACACGTTCAGCATTCTCAAAATTGAGCTTCTTCTAGGCACCCTCCATCCTCTTCCATCTCTTGCATCTTCTTATATGCCCCGATGGATGCCCAGGGCATAACTTGAAATGAGTTGCTGAGACATCTTCCAAATGAAAAGTCAGAAGAAAACTGATTCAACTCCGCAAATAAAACTCTTCATCATTATTGTGTCCTCTAAATTATTAATTTGGTAGCAGCCAAAACTTTCTAACTGTGCCCTGTTCCATTCAAACCATTCCTAACCCCATCCCCAAAACTTTAAAATGTTTTTGGCCACAGCCAAAACTGTTACTGATACAGCATCCCGCAACTTGTTGGGGTCATAATTTCCACATATTGACTCAAAATGAATTTCCATTTTCATTTGGAAGTTCATAATTTTTCAAGAGGAAAACCAAATATGTAAATGTAGTCAACTCTAGGTATTTCCCTTATGCTGCTTTTCCCCTCGCAGCAAATTGCATTTACATCATGTCAACGGCCCAACTTAACTAAATGCTTATCCATCATCTTTTGGCCAGCAACTATGTCAAACATATTTAAAATTTTATGGATGTCATATCATATGAGTAGCAACCTCTCTATATCCATTATTGGGCTGGGTTTACGGGAGATAATGGTTCTTGAACATTGCCACCTAGCTATATATCAGATTTTGTATGCCAGTGGTGTTCAAGAAGAGTCAAGGGATTGGCATCAGACCTGGATAACACTTAAACAGGATAAACACATAGGCCACAACTACTGCCTATTGCTGACTGAAAAAGCTGATGGCCAAAGTCATCCACTTTTGATGTTAAAAGCACCGAAAAGGTGAGGTCATAGAGAAGAAAAGAGGATGGATTTTCTACTTTGGCACGGTTTTAGTATTACATGTGATGGAATCTAATTGAAAGATAAATAGCTAAGCACCAACCATGGTGCGAGGTTAAAATCAAAGACTCAAAATAATTGTGATATTTGCAAATTTCTCACAAAAGGTTTTGTTTATTCTTTAATCACTAATGCAAAACAATCCAATAGAAAATTAATTTTTAACAACAAAAGATTGCTTTCATGGAGCTTTTTTTCTGCTCATGTAATACATGGTGCTTAACAGCACACAAAATAGATTCTCTTATCCTCTCAAAAAAATCAAAAATATTGCTTTGAATACCTCTTGACAAATCCAGGCATTTCCAGCACCGCGTATTTCACCACCATCCACAAGAGTTGCTTGAATGCCATATAAGTCTGCCATCTGGAAAACAGTCAAAAGTTGTACAGCATTATTACAAGATATTTGACTCCACTTAAACCCAAAAACAATTTCTAGACAATTTAAACAATGAATAATTGCACTACGCAGATAAAAACCTCCATCTAAACAATGATATATTCAAATAGAATCTGCTGCTTATTAGTATGTAGAATCCATAAATAGCATCACTGTAATTAACTCAATGCCATCAAGTCGTTGTCAATATAACACTAAAGTTTCCACAAAAAAATGTATATAACCAATTCTTCTAACCTCCTGCATGTCAAATTCAACATAATTCAACTTCTGCCAGCCATAATTTTCAGAAAGGTATTGTAGAAACTCACACAATTATCAGTGTTAAAAGTAAAATTGGCTGACATATATGAAAATGGAACACGATCGAAAGCAGCCACAGCCCCATTATCCTTGTTTAGCCTGACCGATTCAGATGCAACAGGGTAAGGCAAATTTAAGTTATTATCATTTTTATTCGAAATTACTGCACTGCCTACAAATATGGGAACATCCAATGGGCCTTGGCAATTGAAGACTGCTTTCAATGAGCCTGCTATCTGCGATTGCCAACAATCGAAAACAAATTACACTGGAAAAGTCTTTATCTCAAACACTAAAAACTGTTATATTAAAAAGAAATTAACCTAAAATACAATTAATACTCAAATACACTACATGAAATAATTTATAGCAAAAGGCTACAGTTCAGCCAAAAAAAACTCCATTTTCAAACAGAACCAACTCAAACTAAGTAAACCTTTTGATGAATGCCAAGTAGATCCTAGTGTCAAAATATCCCTTAAATGAGAAACAACATACCCGTTGAAAATAGTAATTCACATACAAGAATCATATGTAAACTACACGACAAAAATACTTGACAAGCAGACTTTACATCACTATATAAAATATCCGAGCATGCTTGAATTCAGGAATAGCATAAATTAGCAAATATCAATAAAAAATGAAATGTGAAATTCTTGAATTTGTTTATACTTTTCCTAAGGTAAGCAAACTTCCCCACCAAAGAAACACGAGGGAGAAAAAGGGAAGAAATGGGTTAAACAGAAGCATTTCATTGGAAGACTTGGACATAAATCACAGGCAAACAACATCTTAAATAGCACATAAATGCCAAATAACACCATCTAATTTCATACACTTACTGGATATAATGGAGGCCTGGCCTTGAGAGTCCTCATCAGAGCATTGACTTCAACAATTGGGACCTGTAGAAAAACATATTTGAGGACAATGATATCACCCGGAAAAGATAGAAGAACGTAACCAAATTCATACTCTGATAATAATTCAAATATACATTGTTCTGCTGATGTGTACACTCTCAAGTCACTTGTAGAACTTGCAAAAACATACAAACTATTGGTCCAACTTAAATTTGCATCCAACAAAAGTTTAGTACATTAATTTGAAGGATTTTAGACAACTAAATTAGTCTTGTGTTCTGAATTGAAAGATAAATCGTAATTGCATGTTTTTAGAGGACTAAATTAGTCTTTTGTTCTCAACTGAAAAATAAATAGTAGTTGTGAATTTGCAACTAAAAAGCAATGAAAGACAAACAAAGAATCATCACACTTAGAGCGTTTTTAGAGTAATAGGGTATTTACTTAATTAATTGTTTAATTGTTTAAGTCCCTTTTACAGTAGCATCTTAATCTTATGTAGGTCATGTGATTTTTGTGTCTCAAGTCATAGGATGAAGACACATGTCATGATCTTCTTTTATCCTCATCTAAGGTTCTCTAGGGTTGTTTTTAGCGTTTTGCTTTTTCCTTCAATAAGGATTCATTATGGCATAATTCATTTTGTAAGGCTTGGTTTTTTCTCTCTTTCTATGACAAGTGTTTGATTACAAATGATCCTTGAGAGCAGTAGAGTTGAGAAATCAACTCTAACAATGGGATCAAATCTCCACATTGAGAAATCAACTCTAACATGGTACCAAAGCTCCAGATCTGCAATTGATATCCTTTTTCTTAAAAGATCCAACCTTGAGTGGTTAAACAGTGCATTGTGGAGCCAAATGGATCTTGTTGTGGTTTTCACTCCATCGCCCCATTACAAATAGAGACCCCCTCTTTTCGCTTAGCAGTATGATAGTTGTCCCAAGTAGTCCTAATTTAGTGGCAATTGTCAAGTCTCCAAGTCTTAGAGATGAGTTTGAGCAACTTTGGCTCACTGGGTAGTCAAGTCAATCAGGGATATGAGTGAGAGATGGGCCAAACTAGTCAAGGATGTGAAGTTGAAATCAAGGAATTTGTGATGAAATGAGTTAAATCCTTGTTCCAATTTCAATTTTATCTTAGAAAGTCAAGAAAAGTTGTGGGAGATAACACTAATGGAGGCATGTTGATTCCTAAAATTTGGCAGAATCTGGAAGTTTTTAGAATATCCCAAATTCTAAAATCTTTATTATAACTCCCATGAACCTAAAACCACTCTCAAACATCTTCACAGTATTTATATAAAACATAACTTAAAGTATAAGTTACAAAATGTAACTTATACTTAAATGTAATATTTTATATAAATTATTTTGCATTCCAAGCTGAAGAAATTGAAGTAAACAATTGGGAGTTAACTTGCAAAAAAAGGGGGGGGGATCTCAAAATCTCAATATTTTCGCCCCTTGTAAAATCTCGACAACTCCAAAATTCCGCCATCTTCCCAGGCCAAAATCTCCACCCAAGCATAAGTGCCTTTTCAATAAAAATTCTCAACTCCAAGTTGGTTAATATGGTGAAAATGAAGGATTGAGGCAAAGTTAATGAGGTTTGAAGAGTGGAAACCAATCAAAAACTTGAGGATAAAACATCAAAGTAGAGGGGAAATCCTGAGATTTCAATATTTCCACCCCTTGCAAAATCTTGAGATCCCAAAATTTCCGCCCAAGTTTAGAGACAGCCCAAGGTGAGATTTGAATACCAAGTTGATGGAGAATGATAGAATTAAAGGTGAAAAGATGAATTCAACTAGAATCTTGGAAGTAAATGATGAAAAATGATGATGAAAATGGATTGAAATCGTATGTCGATGAACTTTCAATCAATTGGAAATGCAAATCAGAATGAAAATCATAAGCATGAGCCTTGAAAACAATCTTGAAACATGAATTGAAACTTGAATTAACAAAAATGAAACACGCCAAAAAGGGGAAATCTCAATATTTCTGCCCCTTGATGAAAATGATCAAAACAAAGGACAAAAAGTTGGAGTTTTAAGATGAATTGACGTAGCTATGGGGGATTTTCACAATCCCAAGATTCTCAATCTTGTGAATCTCAATATTCCGCCACCCCCTCAATTTGCAAAATATTGAGAATCCTAAAAACCCGCCAAGCCTAAGTGTCATTTCAGTGAAGGTTCTCAGCTCTAAACAGATCAGAATAACGAAAAATGGAAGTTTGAGGAAAAAATGATGAAGATAGAGGCTTGAAATCAAATCAAATGATGGTGAAGGAAAATCGGATTAGTGAATGATTGAAATCAGATCAATGGGTGTTTGAAATAAAAATTGAAGCCTTGATTCCATTTTGTAATGAGCTTGGCTGGCTCCCTCACTGACAACACTAGAAATTGGGGTTCTTGAACAATATTGCAATTCTTTCATTTTGAAAATGAACAATTGTTTTGCTTTACAATATTATTTGCAATGTAAATCTAATCCCAATTCCAATGCTAACTAAAATAACTGAATTCTAATTACACAATTAAAACCCAATACAATTATTTTAAATCCTAAATTCTAAATGCTCAATCAACTTGAGTCAAATTCTACAATTCAAACCCTAAGCACAACTATGCTTTCATTCTCTAAAATGCTAACTATGAAATGTGCATTCTCATATGTATCTAATTACAATGTGCACCTTTCACTGATTGCAAAATGCTGCAACATACAAATCACAGCTCCACAAATGAATTGCCACCTCAAAATGTGAACGCAGCCTTAGAAGTCCTGATCGCTGCCTGTTTGAGAGTGGACGCAGGCCTCATAAATGTGTGCTGCTCCTTCTAACTGGATCGCAGACCAATGGGAATGCTAACACAGCCCCAAATGAGACTTTCGCAACCCCCATACTATGCTACGGCTGCCATAAAAATACCCATCGTTGTATTCAAAGTACAAACAGCTGGCTCCACAGTCACGTCCCAATACTAATTGAATCATAACCTTCAAAAGAGACGCCTAGCAGATGTGTCTCAGCCCAAAATCAATGCTCACAATTCACCGTGACAAAACATGGCTCAAAGTGTCACCACAAACCCAGCTTTACATCTCAGCTTGGGAGAATTCTCATAAAACCCTCAAACTCACAACTTCTCCAAAACAATTCATCAAATGACAAGGTATCAATTGTCTTTCACAAAGCATTGCTTTTATAATAATAAAAGATATCTTCTTCAAGACACCAAAAGCAAATAGCTTCTCTCACACAGTTTTCACTTAAAAGCCTTCATTAATACACTTTTCAATTAGAAGCCTTCATTTAATAACTTTGAATTAAAAATAAATAACTCCAAAGCTAAAAGCTTCATGAAGACACTTTTCACTTAAAAGACTTCTTCAACACACCTTTCACTAAAAAGCATTGCTTTTAAGACTTAGGATTATATTCCATGTAAATTAATGATTAATACCCCCACTAGGCGCCCAAAAGCAATTTATAAACTTAATTCACTATATACCATTGAAAATGACAATACCATCACCGAACTGAATATAGCGCATATAGCGCCTAGGTGTCTGCCAGAAATGGAAACTGTCATCACTGACTTACTATAAATCTGTGTTTCACGGGGACGCGTCCCTTGGCCTTTTGGCCTCGTCCCCGTACCGGGTACGAAACGGGGACGCCAATACCGTTTTTGGCTGTCCCTAGATAAGTCCCGAAATGAAAAAAAAAAAAAGGGGGACCGTCCCAAAAACTTTTTTGCAAAAAAAATGGTGCAGCGGTACGGATTTCCGTACCGGGGACGGCAAAGTCGTACCTCGACCATACCCGGTACGAAAATCCATCCCCAATTTCTCAGAATTTTTGCACATTAAAAAACAGCAAAAAAAAACATTTTTTTTATTACTTGACTTCCGCGCGGGCCTCACATGCGATTTTCAATTGTATTAAAATATGGAAACCCTAGTTTGTAATAGATATAAGTGTAAGGCTTACTATTTGGCTCATTTCATTTGGACTTGGAATATTTTCAGTTTGCAAGAGGAAAGACACAGCAGCATTTTGGAGGTTCAAGAGGAGGGTTTTGGCATCATTTCTTCTTCATACGAGGTATGTATTTTATCTTCCTATTGTTTGATTCAAACTTTATTGTTATTTGTTGCCATTTTTCAATTTTTTTCATCACATAGAGAGAGCATTTTGAATGAAAGTTTTTTTAAAAAATTTCAATAACTTGCAGCAACATAATACTTTACAAAATCAAAAAAAATGAGCAGCAGTGAGGGTGAGGGAAGTAGTGATAGCATGGAAGTTGTCATGCAAGCAACTCATATGTCACAAAGACATAGAAAAAGACATAAGGCTAATACTGATTCTTCAAATGATGATATAGATGTTCGACATGTTGGTATCGAAGATGCAACAATGTCACAATTTAATCCTTTTCAATGCCCTTCCACAATCCTCAAAAAGTATGCCAAAGGCCCATTCAATGCAAAGAAACCTCTCCTACAATTTATCACAAAAGTAGACAACAATAAGAAAAAAAATTCAAGGGGTAGTAGGGAATGGGAGTGCCATATATGTAAGAAACATTATTTTGGGAGTTACACAAGAGTATATTGTCATCTTTTGTGGATAGGTGGGCAAGGGGTGAAAGGCTGTAAAAAAATTACAGCTGTAGAAAAAGAAGAGGCCAATAGGTTGTATGTGGAGGGGGAGATATTGAAAGCAGGGGGTCCAATAGGTAGCACACCCACTTACACCACCACTAGTAGTAAAGGGAAGGGAAAGGCCAAGAAAGATACCAATGTGGCTGATTTGTTTAACATACAAGCAAAGGAGAGAGCTGAAGAGTCAATTGGCAGATTTCTTTATGCTCATGGTATACCATTCCATGTTTGTCGTTCCTCATATTTTAAACAAATGTGCAAAGATATATATGCTGCTGGTCCCTCATTTATACCACCAGGAGAGACTAAATTACGCACCACTATCCTTGATAAAGAGTACTCAAAGTGAGCATTTTGATGGAGAACATGAGACAAACATGGATGAGTGATGGATGCTCTATCATCATGGATGGGTGGACCGATATCAAAAATCAGCCACTCATCAATCTTATTGTCACTAGTACAGCAAGGGCCTATTTTCTTAGAGTCGTTGATTGTTCAGGAAAAAGGAAGGATGCATCCTTCCAATTTGAGATTTTGAAGGATGCTATAGAAGAGGTAGGGGCTTCAAATGCTGTGCAAGTAGTCACTGATTCAGCCCGGGTGTGTAAATCAGCTGGATTGATAGTAGAGAGCACCTATAAACACATTTTTTGGACCCCGTGTTGTGTACATGCATTGAATAACACCTTGAAGGACATAGGCAAAATTGATTGGATAAAGGCTATGGTGTCCGAGGCTAGAGATGTGCAAAAGTTTATTTGCAATCATCACACATCTCTTGCATTATTTAGGACATTTTCCAAGAAAGAATTCCTCAAGCCCGTGGAGACTAAGATATGCTAGCTATTTCATTTTGATGGAGAGGATGCTTGAGGTCCAAGAGGCCTTACAATCCATGGTGGTCAATGTAGAGTGGAATAGATGGCATGAATCAAGCACCCCAGATGGAAGAAGTGTGAGACAAAGAATCTTGGATGATAACTAGTGGACAACAATGAGATAAGCAACTTAAATAATATTATAATTGTTATACTTATTGCTGATTTTAGCATTTGCCATTTGCTGATTTTTAATTTTTTAAAATTTTTAATGATTATGATGTTTCTCACTTGTATTTTGCTTTCATTTGCAGATACATTTGCTCCTTCATTGACCCTATTGTGCAGGTCATTAGATATGTTGATACTGACTCTCCTAGCCTTGGAGAGATTTATGAGACTTTTGATAGCATGCTTGGGCAAGTCAAGTAAGCTATTAAAAACAAGGAACCTACTTTGGAGTTCTATGAGGAGCATATTAAGCCCATTGTGATGAAAAGGTGGAACACTATGAACACCCCACTTCATATGGTAGCTTATGCAGTCAATCCTAAATGGTATGCACCAAGGCCAGGGAGAGTACCTCCATTTGCTAATGAGGAGGTGAGTGTAATTTATGTTTGTTTGTAAATTATGTTTGTAATATGAATTTCTGATTTCTAAATTCTAACTTCTAAATTTTAAATTTTTTGCTTGTTCAATATAGGTGGAGGGCTTCTTCAATGCCCTTTCAAAAATGTATAATGCAGAGGATGGTGCAAAAATTCGGGGGCAATGGCTTGACTTTTCCAATCTTCGTGGTCCAACATTTGGTAGACCAAAGGCGAGGACTGATAAAGCTACATTAGCTCAAAAGGACCTGATTGGATGGTGGACATGGCATGGTAGAGATGCACCTGAGCTGAAAGCTCTTGCCATTCATCTTCTTTCACAGGTTGCGAGTTCCTCTTTTGCAGAGAGGAATTAGTCTACCTATAGCTTTATCCAATCAATCAAGAGGAATAGGCTTACCTCTAGACGATCGGAGAAGCTTGTGGTTGTTCACAGTGTATTGCGACTACAGGAGCGGCAAAGTCTTGAGTATCGACAGACTCCAGCACTACGTTGGGATGTTAATCCCGAGGATGCATTGCAGATTGATGAGGATGACACACCTCCAGGGCTGCTTAGTGTTCCATTGGATGATGACCCTCTGCCTACCCCTGCCAGTGATTCAAACTCTGATTTTGATTTAGATATAGATTTTGATTCCTAGAGGACAGCCATATATTTGGCTTTGCAGATACTTAGATACATTATTGCTTTTGATTATTACGGAGTTGGATACTTTGTCATTTTGATAATTTGATTTCATGCATGATACATTGATACTTGGAGCCTTTGGGCATTTTTGCTATATGTATGTGATATTCAGATATACTATTATGAATCATGATCATATTGTCATTTCAATCTTGAATCCTTGATAGCTAAGTTTTTAATTTCCATGTATGTCTCATTGTCTATGACTCTATGGTGAAAGGTTTATCAATGTTATGATATTCATATATGAATTTTGTCTCTCTATATATAAAAATCCCCTATGTTTTTAGTCGTCGTCCCCTAAGGTCCTGTCCCCTAAATTTTGGCTTCGACCCATAGCCGTACCGGAAACACGTCCCCGTCCCCTAAAACGTCCCCATACCAGAAACTCCGTGGAACATAGCTATAAATAGCAAGTCGATCTCTATGGACCCTCTAACAACCTGCCAGACCACGAGGATCACAATGATGGACTGGCCTCACTGACTACCTGCCAACTGATAAAAATAGGGGACATTACACATTTTCACCATATCATTTCATTTTCAGCACAAGCAGATCCAAATTGCAATAAAGAGGCAGTGATTTCATTGTTGGGAGATCAATTTTGAGAAGGTTCTAGAGGGCAAAAATCTCTGATTTTACAGAAAATCAGAATTGAAGATTGCAAAAAAAAAAAAGAACAAATCTAGGTAAAACAAGGAAACGTCAGACCCTATAAGTCAGAATTTGAAGAGAATTCACATTGAAATTAAGAACTAGGCACCCGGATTTTAGACAGCAGCAGGCAAGGTAACTCTTCTATGTGATTTGCTGATGAAAAACCTGGCCTTGAACCAAAGAAATTCATCATAAAAATGCATTTTACCTCCTTATTTTGACAAGAGTTCTTGATCAAGTTGGTTTAGTAGGACAGAAGGTTGATTTAGAGCAAATCTAGATGCAATTTCTAGATCATGTAAGCTTTCAGATTTCCTTGATTTCATTTATACTTATCATTTTGTGAGCTTAATGAAATTTCGTCTATTTTGCAAGGTATTTTCTTGAAGGAGAGGATTGGAGAATGAAGAAATGTAGCAAGACCAAGCTCAAGACTTCAAACAAGGACGTGGTTTCAGATCAAGAACAAGGTGAAGATGCAAGTTCAAAATGATCAAAGTCTACTAGTGAAAGAAAACTATCAAAACTTGAATTTCCTTCAAAATCCAAGTTCACTTTGAAAGATCCAGCTACATGAAAGACTCCATCACTTCAAGATCAAGGTCAAAGCATCAAAAGAGACATCAAGTTTGCAAGTACAAACAAGTTCAAAATCATGGCAATGAAAAGATTTTCAAAAGATGGAGAAATTTTGAGAAGATGAAGCAATTTGGGAATATGCCATCACAATTGAAGTCTTGATAATGTTGAGTATCAAGAGATTTTCTCATCACCAAAGAATTGATCAAGTCTATGAGATAAGGATGCTAAGGTGACGCTCACTCGTCTTCAACCAATCAAAAGGCTCCAGTTACACGTGTCCAAACACAATCAATCGGATTATGCCAAATGTACATGTAGAAGGCATCTAGTGCCTCTGCCTAATCTATTTTCTCATTGGCTCTTTAAAACATTGTAATTTTCTTATTGGCCCACAAAGTGGTGTCTTCATGCAATTGGATGGTAGTGTGGAAACTATAATTAGGGTTTGATATTAAATCGATCTTGGCCCTTCATTGTAATTGAACAACTATAAAAGGCCAATGCCTCCTCATTTGCAAGTCATTAAGATTAGAATAGATTAGCTAAGGGAGAGACTGGTTGAAATTGTTGCCATAATGCTATCAAAGTAATTGTTGATTCATTGTTGGTTTTCATGGTGAATTGCTTATGTTGCTTTGGAGTATTTCATGGTTTCTACATTTCCTCACTTAGATTGGGATTTTATTTCATGTTGTTTAGGAGTAGTGTTTAATTGAATGGAAGTAATTGTGGATGCATCTTTGGTGAACTCGCTTCGACCATACCACTAGCTGCTTGCTTATTGTAAGTTTGTCTTTCGTGTTCAACTGGCATAATTATAAGCTTAACTTGGATTATTGCTTGCACATTGATATGCATCGATAGATGGTGTTAATGGAATAGTAATAGTTTGAACATCTCATATTTACCTTAGGAGATCGCACTAGCTTAGTTGATGTTGATGGCTAAACTAAGTCTAGTAGAGTCACAAAGACTCCCACAGTTTCGTGCATTCCAGGATTAGATTAGACTCTCTAAACCTTTATTCTTTGCAGTTTATTTGGTTGGAAGTAGTTGATACCCATTGAATGAACAGCGTAAGTCCCTTTGTGATAACCAGCATCTCACATCATAAAACTAGGTGAAAATCCACAATAAGAAGGAACCCATTTGATCACATAATCCAGATACATTGTTTAGCATAAGAGCATCCTTATTCAAGGGAGAGTTGAAGATTTGATATTCCATTTGGAATATTGAGTATTCAATTCTGCATGTTGTAGTGGAATAAAACTCACATCAACAAATCTCACCATTGAGTTTAGAAGGCCCAAAAACTCTAAAATTGACTATCCAAACATAAAAATTGAAACAGAAAACAAAATTGTGGCATAAAAGATTAAAAATCCATAGTCATAATTTTATGCATTATAAAGTGTCGTTCAAGCCCTCTATGCAAAAGTTCCCTCAATTTGCACAAGAAGAATGATTTTTTAAAAAAAAATTCAACATGTTTTTGTTTTTGGAACAATCTCCAAATTTTTCAACTACCATTTTTTAAATCTTCGGCAACAAGGATTTTAAGGTTTCTCAAGCAGATTTTTTAAGTTTCCTGATGGGATTTCATTGCCAGCAACAAGCGATTTCTTTCAAAGATAGTTTTTTTCAGCATTGAACAACATCCAACCCTACCAGTCCTCCTCGTTTGTTTGAGTGAGCACTAGTTTTATTTCTTCTCCACTCTTTATTGCCTAGCCGCCACAACCACTATTGAGGTGAGATCTCGTGTCAAACACTCCATTTCCTAGGTGGTTTTCTTTTACATCTCTGACCATGGTGGTCTCAGGTTGTAAACTCCAAGAAACTTGTCGTTTACCCACAAAACCAACCACTAACCCATTTATTGCCACCATAAATAACCATCCAATTTCAATCAACAATTACAAAATTTATTCAATAGTTTTTGAACATTTCCATAGTTTTTCAATTCTAGACCAGAATATTGTACACAAACAACAGTTTTATGACATATGATGCCTATTTACTGCCTATCAAAGTAGTTTTCAGTAAACCCAACGGTTTCCCAACCATCTACAGAGTTTTCCAACACGTATAAGCGATATTCTAACAATCCTTAAAATATTTTGTTGCTAACATCAGCCATATGGCATATCTTCTAACCTACCCCCAAACCCTATTTTGCCTTGAAGAATATGTTTTTTTTTCTTTTTGGCATAAATTAGGCATACAGTATTGAAATTTTGCAAACAAAATATCATTGGAAGGATAATTCTGAATTTTTTAGTACTTTCCCATGGTGCGAGTATTTTTCTTGCTGCTACATTTTATCATCCATCAAAGTTGGATCATCATTTTTCGCTCCTGAAACCATAACTTTTTTCCTAGACATTCATTTCTCATGACTCTTGAACCATTGGAAAGGTATTCAAAGCCCTTCATAGTTATCCATGCACTTTTTCCAGATTTTGACCAGTTGCCTTTTATTTAAATTGTCATTATTTCATATTCTAATTAATTACTTGGATGTTTTGAACTTGGAAAAGTTTTGTTTCTGTGAGATAGCTTAAAATTGTTCTATATGTGTTTCAAACATAATGTCCTTTCTAGGCATTTTGAGTGCGCTTTTCATTAGTAGATACAATTAGATAAAGTGTCACGTACATGCTTTTTGGTATTTTGTATGGTAATGTCCTTTGTATGATATTCCTAATTTTTTCTTTAAAACAATAATCCTATCCTTACTCAAAATGATAATGGCTTTCTCAAAATTATGAATTTGTAATAATCTTCATATGAATAAGTCATAATTTTGAAAATCAACCAAATATTGAATTCTTTGGAAATGCTTTCAAATCCGTTGAATCAAATGAAATGATCCCCCTTTTATAACTTATCCCCCTTTCATAGCTAATCGCTGCCATTTTATAGAGCTACAATTTTATAGTAATTAAATGCTTTCTCTTTAAGGATTGCTGCCAATGATAATTTCTTTCCTTTATAGAATCACTAGCATTTCTTTGGCACCACCTTCAATTGAATCGCCCAAGTTATAAACTAAAAGGGCGGTAATCTTGTATTACACTCTGATATGTTATTTGGTGGGGGCATGGCATGGACATCATGTTCTACCATATTTTGTACTTGCACTCATTTATAAAGTGCATAGTGTGTTTTGTTTTGCACACCCTTTATTTGATTGCAGATACTATCTTATGCGCATTCAAATAATATTTCTTCTCCTTTATGCATTACATTGTGACACAATTTCAGTGGACCTATCATCTCTGTCCCTTCGCAGCATTATAGAGGGATTTCATATTGTTGGTGCTAATGTTTCCTTGGTTTTGACTCAAAGAGAGATGTATATCTAGTTTTTGTTCCTATGTACTAGGTGGTTGCAATGACTAGTTAACCATGCATTCCAGTGAGATAGAAAACTTAATATACAAACACTTATGCAATCTTGTTTTGCAAAGGCGACCTTCCTCCTCAATTGATCATTTTTGACTTGCAAATTACCCTGCATTGGTTGAATAGTGTCATTGGGATCACTTGTGCAAACTGATGTGCAATTTGTATCTTTGACTGCTAAATTGTTGCCTTTTTTGCCATTTGATGATTGGTTATGTAGTGTCATGGGTGGCACTAGTGCAGATTTTTGTAATATACACCCTTGCTTTTTTTTAAGTTTTTTCTGATTGATGTCTTCAAAGATAGCCCACAATATAGAAATAGATAATGCAATAATAATTTCTGCAATACTGATATTTTAAGAAGTTGACATTGGCATGTTATGATGGTTAAGTTGTGTTGTTCTTGCCATCAAGGTTCAAATCCCGTTGGGGAGCTATTGTTGAATGTTTAAATGGGGATGATGTACCCTATTTGCAACCTCATCGTTTCATAGCTCCGGGTCAAAAGTGTTTACCCCTCTAAACAATTACTGGTATATGAAAAAACAACACCCAAAAGCACAATATTCAAAATTCCCACAACTGGAAATGTCTATCAGATTTATTACAGCTTGTGGACAGCAAATTTGTCGTTAAATACAACAATACCTATGTGCCCAAAATACATTAAAATCACAATACAAGCTACCTATTTGCTGCTGTTGCAAAATGGGACTGATGTAGCTCTCAAAACAGCAAACTGGAACTCCCAAATGAATTCAAATCCTTCAAAACCTAGCTACTCCTTCAAAATGACAATCAAGCACATCAATCATCAAGGCACCCAAAATACTGTACAAATCAATCACAAACCCTAGGCATCCAACCACAATGCAAGTAACCATACGCCCAGCAACATATGCTCCAAAATGCCCCATCTAATCAGCAATAAGCATAAAGGAAACTACAATGCTTTGTGCATAATAGTGTCCAGCAATAGAATCAACTCCACAAATAATATATACGCTTCAACTCCAAATCGACCAGCATAAATGAATCATTCAAAACTCAAAACTCCAGCAAACTCCAAATAAAACTCTATGAAAGGTGTACACACCAAGAGTTTGAAATTTAACCAGAATACCTACAAATTTGTCTCTGAAAGAGACTACACAAATTTGATAAACTCCATTGCAAATGCACAATGAAATACCTATAAGATATCTCAAAGACTCCAACAAATTAGCCAAAGTAGATGAAATGTCCCACCCCAAAGCTGGAACACTGTAAACTACAAACTATAGTGTTTTTTGTTTATTTTCTGATTTCTAAAAGAACTTGCAACAAATATACTTAAGACAGCTTCAAAACTTAATTTATCAAATACCTTGAAAAGGCAACTAGAAATATCATTAATAAGGGAAATCGTGAATAACCTCATACTAAAATAAATTCCAGATTTTACTACAGAGATGTAACTTCGAACTTTGATGAAAAAACTGTTATGGGAAATTGGTGTTGTATTAAACAGAGGAGATGAAAGCTCCTTATATAGATTTACAAAGACGATGTTTCTGTTTTGAAACAATCGTGAACTTAAAAAGAAAATAGAAACTACCTAATAAACTAAAGACTAACTAATATGACCATTAAAAAAACATTACAATATTCCAATACCCTCCTTAATGATCATTGTCTAACTACCCTGCAGAAGATTATACATGTCTTGTGGTCATTAATTCTTCAGAACATTCTACTTCTGCTAGGACCCTCCCTGAATGTATTGAATGTTAATGACCAAGAGTAGCCAAAATCCGTCAAAAAAAAATAGAAAAGGCTCCCCCCTTCTTCAGAATGCTCTGCAACAAGAGACAAGAACCTGCCACTGAGATGAATCTGCCACTAACCCTCCCAGAATCTGCAAAACTTCTAACCAAAAATCATCACAAAACATCCAACCATATGTTGGATAACAGAGTTGTCCCTCCCTGTAGCCACAAACACACAAAGAACAGTTGCCATGATTTTGAGGAAAAATCAGCAAACCCTTCAAACTTTTGCAGAAGAGCAGGACGCCCCAAAACAGACTACAAAAAATCACGATTTTTGTGAGCCAATGACCTTGTCCAAGGACATGAAACCTTTTTGATTTATCTTCTCATGATTCCACTATGTCAAAGATTTATCTAAGGGAAACAATTTCATCTTGAAGTCTTTCACAATTGTCTTCCTTGAGCTTAAGTTGATTTCAACTATTAGTTTTCTTGCTTCTCCAAGAGCTTGAGATGTCTTGGTTTTTGTCTCATTCTCTTCTTGTAGCAGCAAATTCAAGTTCTGATTTTTCTTTCGAAGTCTCATGATCTCATTTAGAGCACTTATTAGCTCTTCTTCTAAGTACACTTCTCCTTCTTCATCAATATGATCTTAATGAGAACCCATGTGTGCAATCAAGATCAACATCCAGGCGTTTAAGCTCTTTTATCGAAGAAACCCCACTCTAATACCAATTGAAGAGCACACAGAAAATAATGAGAGGAGGGGGCGGCAAATCAGTATTTTAAACTTTTAAACATATAACTGCATAAAACTTAAGAGAGCAAAAATCAAGAGGCAAACACCAAATATCATGTGGAAAACCCTTTTGCGTAAAAAACCAAGAGAGCACCAACTCTCCTCGAAGCACCAACTCCGATCAGCTAAGGCACCAATCTCAATTTGAGCACCAACTCAAATGCATTGAAACCATACAAAAAAAATGCACATCCCACTGAGAATAGTTCTTGACTCCAGATAAGGTCAACTTCAAAACATCATGCACAACTCTAACATTAACCAAACTCCTTCAATGTATTTCTTTAACTCCTTAACCTACTACCTTAAAAACGCTGCATTGCTTGTAACCTGTATTCTGAAACCATGCATCGATTCTATATCATCAAGTTGTCTCAATAACATCCTCAGCACAAAAAGTATCATCTATCTCCAGAATTAGCTTGACACAATTACACTCGATTCCTTACGTACTTGACTCCTCCCAGCACCTGCCTATTGCTCAATTCCTAAATCATCATACACTAAAAAATGCAGCTGCACACTCTTCGGCGATGTCCTTTTTAATTCATATCTATAGCTTAATACCCTATGCTCTGTCCTCACTTTTTTTTTAGTTGTCCAGGTTGTGAGTTCATGTGTGGAAGTTGTTGGGAGAGTATCAAAGGATACACCTTCGAAATAGTAGGAGGTTGCTAAACTTGAAGATGGTTGGCACACGTGAAAGGAAAAAAGATAGGAAATTAAAGAATTTTGATATGGTCCTCCTGTCCCATTCTAAGGGTGATGCCAAAACAAAATCTTAAACATTTTGTGTTGTGGACTTTGGGGATTTCTTTATTCTATGGTCTATTTATGGATCCTTCTGTTGTACTCTCTTCGGGATGGTGTTACCCTTGGTTGTTACCACCCTTGGTTCGGGGCAAGTTTCTCCCGGTTCACTTTTACTAAATTGAAATAACTATTACCAACCAAAAAAAATGTTTCAACTAGAACTGCCAATTAATAAAATCTAAAGCCACTACCACACCTCGTAAATAAGAGAATTGAGCATTTTGAATATTCAAGCAATGACATGGCACATGATCTGAATTGGCACAAGCAAGCAGCTGATGTATACAAGCAGCCAGCTCAAGCAGACAACCAAGTAGCTCGACCAGAAAACCAAGTAGCTCAACCAAACAACCAACCAGCTAAAGCACGCAACTAAGGAGCTCAAGCAAGTAACCAAGTAGCTCAACCACACAAGCAAGCAGCCCAAGCAAACCAGGCAGATCATTCCAATTCTCTATTACTTTGAGTAATCCTCCGAAATTTATACGACCTTGATCATCAAACTTTGACATCAACAACAAAATATTTAACATTGACAACATAAGATATTAAAAAATTAGGATTAAAACACATATAAAAGGAGCTACAAAAATCAGTTCAAAGGTCACATGTACAAAATTTCATCAATTGCAGAAAGGGCATTGTCTAAATTAAAAATCCAAAGGAGGAGCCAGGTCATAGGCCAATCCAGTTCCATAGATGTGTCAATGTGATAAGGTTGGTGTTTCGAATCTAGATTACAAAAATGACATATGAAGAGGATTTTAATAACTCAAAACAGACTACAAAAACCATATCATTAACAACTGGTTCAGACTTCTCTGTTTGTTAGATAAAAAGAACATTGTTTCTGTGGTAAAGCATTTTGTATCAAGTTATCAACCTTAACTTGAGCACTAGTGAAATCCTATTTTAGCCTGTTATGAGAGTGTATATGTTTTATCAACAGCTTGAGATTACAACTATAGATATCACTGGGTTGAACCCTAAACCACAATAGTGCTATAAATCTCATTGAGTTTATTCAATAAGGCGTACTTATAATAATATATACATCAGAGAGCATATACACAGCACTTTAATTGATTTCTTCTACAACGTAACTAAATTTGAGCACATTAGTTGAATAATTCACATCCATCCTAACCCTGCCAGGTAATGGCAGCATAAGAGCTCTATTAACAATAGTGAGTGAAGAATTTACAAACCTGTTCCTGTTTAAAATTCACGTCTACAATACTATTATCATACAATAAATCAGGAGAAAAAAATGATTATTCCAATAAAAAAGAGATGAAGACCTGACACAAAAGGTGATACTCTCCGTCTTCAGGATTTATTCCAAAATCTCCTGAAACTTCCAGCGGCACTTCGCCAAAGATGCAGCTTGCATTGTGCAAAAATATCCTCTGACCTTGAAAGCATAGACTTCCAGATAAAGCCTAATATGCCAAAGAATGGCGTCAACAGCTAAAAGAAAAAAAAACAAATATCTAAAGTGTTTATATATTCCTCACCCAAAGTAACAATTACACAACAATTAATTCATCAGAATACTGAAGTAATCAAGCAATTGATAAAACATGACAGACTGACATTGCCCAATACACCAAATAAGATTTTGCAATGTAATTGGGAGCTAAGGGCTTCCTGGATAATTTTTTATTGACCCAATGATGAACAAAAGGGCATATTTACCACAATTTATAAAAAACATTTTTCAAATTATAAAAAACTAGAAAGCATATATTTTATCAATATGTTCCCTAACAATAGCAAAGATGAAGATCTAGATTTAATCAGCTTATACCATTCTACATTCCAAGACAAATTATTCAATACAATGTAAAAGAGCAATTATTTAATACATAATACGCACAGAAAAAGGAGATGGTGTATTCAACACTTGAAATTCTAAACCTCTCACATCAAGTTGCCCATGCAAGTTGGGAAAGTGATCACGCATTGACATGCAGATATGAACCTGTGCAGAAATTAACACAGCAATAAAATTAGAATGGCAAAATCTTCTTATTGTCTCATTTCTTATGTAAAGTCTATAATCTGAATAATGAATAATAATGTCGTGAAGTTGACAAATAACAAGAATACTAGAATATAATGGAATGAAATACAAGATTTATACTAAATGTTTTGGCTTTGGATTCATGAGATCATTTGCTGTTCTCTTACACGTCAGATACATTTCAAAATGGTGTTAGCTGCAAGGTAATGCAAAACAAAATACAAATATTATCTTGAACATATAAAACAACATGAAAAGAGTTAAGAATGAGAACTTCATCAATGTCAACTGTCAAGCATATAGGTTACAATAATAAAAAAATCTAAAAACATTAATATTGGTTGTGGTTTTTGCCAGTGTTCTCCCATTCCTTGAGTCTTGTGTATTCATGCGAGCTGAATCCCTACATGTACAATTACTAGCCTGGGTAGTTTAAATGTCTGTTTTGTTGGTTGAAAAGATGGTCATATGAAAATGGTATGTCCTCTTTCAAATAAAAACTCCGAACATAAAATGGATATTAATGAGGTTTATTTTCCTGGCAATAATACTATGGAAATAAATGTTGATTCAAAGGATGACGAGAAACATTGTATCGCCTCCAAATATTGTTGAGAAGAGACAAGAAGATTATATTGTAATTCAAGTCAGTTCTTAACAGCAAGAAAGTTTTGGTAGTGTTCCCTTTAATTTAAGCCCTCTTACTCCAATCGCTGAGTCGATGGACAGTAATGCTTGTTTCTCAGGAAAATATGGCTAAATCTTTCAAAGCCAAGCCTTGCATTCATAACAGTGAAAAAGTCTCTGGAGGTAAATCTCTAGAATCTGTTCTAAGGTGGTAAAGGTGTTTCAAACAACCAGAAAAATTAAAACCCATTCTCAAGTTTTGGGCCAAATTTAGATGTTGTGAGTTCTGGTGATGGTAATGGGGAGTTGATTACTATGGAAAATGCTAAAGCTGGATTTTCTAATAACGGAGTGAAAGCAACGATCTCCCCCCATATTTGAAAGAACCAGTAAGGGGGACAGTATCCCTCACTCTAATCAATAATCCTCTCTCTCTCTCTGCTTTGTTGAGAAGTTTAAACTTTAAACTGTGTGCAAGTACAGACCTAGTCTTGATTTTTGTTGCCTACAAGATTTGCTCTCAATAATCAATTGTGCATGTAAAGCCATTGGCCTAATTCTATTGTATTTTTCCAAAGCATGTGAAAGGGAAGGAGGGCTGACTGTCCTTTTGAACCCTCTTCTTGCATCTATTGTAGTTAGTTATGATGTATCTCCATGCAACAAAGTGATTTGAGCTCAATAAGATGACATCTATTTTGGATTAAGTTTCATTCGTGCATCTGATGGTTATAAGGAAAGACCTGACTTGTGGAACTGGTTAGCTATCAACCTAAAAAATATTCCCCAGGTTTTTGGTGGGAACTTTATGTAATGTCCCTTTCTAGACAATTACTTTATTTTTCCCTAAAACAAAATTTATAATTCTAAATGATAATTGAATTTACATTTATAAATATAACTTAATTAAAAGCATAAATTTTATTATAACATTCAGATTTTTCTCTTTGACATGATTCTGAGGATTATCGTATCTTGATTTTCTGCCATGTTTCTTCTTCCAATTTGCAGGTATTTTTCCTTAAATGGTTGTCCTTGATATCTAGGCAACTTGGGTGTTTTTGTCCAATAACTTAATAGAAGAAATTAAGGTTTTCATCCTTAAATCTCTTAGTTTTTCCTTGAAGGGTTTGCATCCTCTTTGGCTGTAATATTTATTTGCAAATCACATACTATTTTCTTCCGATTGATATGATACTTCTTCTTCTTGTTTGATCTTCCTTTTATACCTGTTTCCTTCCAAAAGTCATAACCATTTAGGCATCCTCTGACTCTTGCATTAATTATTATTTATTTTTTGTTAGAAGGTTATCACTGGTGTTAAGCATAGATGTGCCCCATTTCTAGATGGTCCGCTGCTATAGTGGATTGGCTGTCTTAATGAGATGGTCAGCCTTAGTCATGGGCATTACACTAAAATGGTCCAATCTACTGAAGACAAGCAAGGTGACTGTAAGTTTGACTAGAAGTGCAATGAAAGGTTAAGGTGACTGTAAGTTTGACTAGAAGTGCAATGAAAAGTTAAGGTGACTGTAAGTTTGACTAAAAGTGCAATGAAAAAATTTTGTGGGCTAAAATTTAAGAGGAAAAGGAATCTGGTTGACCGCCTCCTAGGCTGCAAGCAGGATGGTAAATGTGTTTGGTTCCCTTGATCCAATGTCCGAAAGGGGAGCAAAATGGTGTTCTCTAGATTGGATAAGTTTATGTTGGACGATTCCACTTTTGATATTCCTCTTAATCCCTGCAACAATGTGGCTACACTAATCCCTACTATATGAATATCTAATTATCACCTGATTGAGATTGGGTTCTTACCATTATCATGTCCTCTTAAACCTCCGCCAGCTTTCAAACATTTATGCAAACTGAACATTTGTCATCTGAAAGATCACTCCAGTAGTTATAACATTTTTTATTCATCTTTGTTGAACTTCAGTATTTTTTCTAAAGGCTCTAACATTTGTAGATAGAATGTAGCAGTCGGTGCTTCTGAAAAGTTTACGAGGCTTGGGAGGTTGCAAGAAGCTTTGATTAGGATAGAAAGTTGTCTCCAAGCTAATCCATGGGACATCAGGCTTCACAATGATAAGCATCTATTTTCACAAGAATAGTAATTCAGACCTTCGTGATTAAAAAAAACATTCTTCTTAAAACAAAATATGTTTATGCCAACAAGAAAAGTTGAAGACCATTTCATATGAGATTAACTCAACTACAGTAACTCTATAGTTAACTTCAAGTCAGAGAAGTCTTAGATTAGCACCTCTCCAGTGGCTCTGCCATTTGCCCAAACAATTGGAATCTCCAGTAGCCTTTCAAAAAGCTGCAAAAATGAAGTCCATCCCAGTAATCTCAATCTTATTCACAGTACAATTAATTTCAAAAAAAGTTTCCTTCAAAAGTAGAACAAACCATTGATCTCACTGAGATCGCTAGCTACATATACTGCATCATTCCCATCAATATGAAATTGAATGATACAGCAGTGTTAGATGGTACATGTATATACGACAATAAGAAACTAGCAACTAACCGGAGCAAAGAGATCCTTCGCCTTTATGTTAACATGCCATTCCTGTTGAAGGAAATCAACAAATGCAGTTATAAACAACTTCCCTCCATCCTTTGATGGATAACCAGTGTGCCACTCCTTTGGCCTCCCAGTTAATTTCAAATGCATTTGTTCATATCTCTTTCGAAATTTAAGGTGTCCATTGATATTCTCCATTACCCTACATAAAGCACATACACCATAGACATAAATATCCAAGCTTGCTAAAATAATAGATGATTAGTCTCGTGAATCACCAAGGCACACTTAGATACACTCAAGACAGATATAAAACCAGTCTCTTGATCACGTAGTACCAACATAAGGAGATCTTTGCAAAGATACTGTGCAGAATTTTTTACTGAACCTTTAAAAAAATGTTAGCCACCTCACAATCTTGAGGATAAAGTAACCAAGGTGCTCATGCATTGCAAAGCCTTCTAGTAGCTATATACAAAACCACTTTTTGTGTGTCCAACATGGTACTAATCATCTTCAGAAACAGCCACACTCACAAGGACTGATCTCAATTGGATATGTTAGCTAGGCATCTGAAATACTACTACATATTAATTATTTCTGATTTAGTTACCAAATAATTGCAAAGCAGTTTTAACAAAGCAAGCACTAAAAAACTAAGAAACAACTCAAAGAAATAAGAAATAGGAAAAACAGTGTTTAGATGGAAATTCAAAGCCTGTACTGGATGTTTTATAGCCTAAAATATTTTAAGTGCACAAATGAAAAATAATCACTAAAAAACATTAATATGTATGTACTGGTTAAGAACAATACCAATGAGTCCATAAGCAATAGCTAATCTCTTAGTTGCCGGATTCGTGCCAGCAGGGTCGGATCCGGGTCCGGGTTCAATCCGGATCCAGATTCACGCCGGGTCCGTGATGGATCTGGGCAAGGTCCGTGCACGGGCCTGTGGATCCGGCTCGCGGATCCAGACGGATCCACAAGCCCGTGCACGGACCTTGCCTGAATCCGTCACGGACCCGGGGGGATCCAGCACAAATCCTTGAGGATCCCGTGTGGATCCATGCAAATCCCTAGGGACCCGCGGCCTATCAAGGCATAAAGCACTTAATATGTCTTTTTTTTAATTTTGTTTTTATCTAACCCTAAATTGACAGGAGGATTTATACAAATATAACATTTAAGTATAAGTTTGATTTATTTAATTTCTTATACTTTAATTTATATTTGTATAAATACAAGTTAAATACATTCCAAGATGTTTGAGATAGGTTTCAGCTTCATAGGAGTTAAGATGCAAATTCTAGATTCGAAAAATTCCAGACTTAGCCAAATTTCAGGATTCAGCAAGCCTTCAGCAGGGTTACCTCCCACAATCCATCATGGCTTTCTAAGGTCAAACTGAAGGTGGCAAAAGGATTCTCAAAGGGTTTTAACTCATTTTATCACAAATCACTTACCCCATCTCTATGACAGACTTAGCTTAGCTCTCGCCCAAATCACAGTCAAACATGACTTTCCAATAGGCCAAAATCACTCAAACCTCATTTGCCAGACCTAGGGACTTGAAAACAACCACCAACAAAGACTACCTAAGACCTAGTTATGAAGACTTTGACATTTGGCATTGATCAATGATCAAGCATCATAGATTCATAGTATGAAATGATTTAGTTTTAGAATTATGTATATTTCTCTTATATTTTTGGATATATAATGCATATATATATATATATACACTCACGAATCCTTACGAATCCAAAACGGGAAAAAAAAAATTCACGAATCCACAAACCGGATTCTCGAACCCGAATCGGCAACTAAGGCTAATCTTTATAAACCCAAAAATATGTAATGAAAGAGATAGAAGAAATTTATATTAATGTCAAGGTCCATGGGACTTGGAGCATGATTATCAGCAATCACAGCCAAGATAGTGCCACAATAAACTCAGCTAAATAAATAGGTTGTGAACACAATGATTGTCATCCCAATAAAAAGCATAGCCCACTGCCTAGTTCCAAAGGAGGTATGTGGTTTACAGGTAGCAGTTAGGCAAACACAGACAAGGGATGTGTATGTTCATTGTATCTTACAACTGGATATCTTATCAGCAAGTAGTAATCACTTTCAGGAATTATAATTTTATCCATACAATAAATCCAAGTTCTCTGATTAATATTTTCCTTCAAATACAATGTACACATTTTCCATCATGCTTATGGGTTTGGGAACGAAATTTGGGTATCTAATGTTCTCCCATGCAATGTAACATGTTTGGGTCCACCAACATTTGCTAATTTCCTTTTGTTAATATTCTGGTAAATTATTTTATGAACTAGTTTATCTTACAAATCATTAATTAATAGATTTTCACATCACTGATCTAAACAAATAAATATTTCAAACAAGGTCTTATACAATGAGAGACAGCATGTTCTTTATTTAAGTCTATGTCCAACATAAGTGTATCCAGATATAATGAGAAATTTGTAGGTGGTCCATGTTGGAGTAAAAAAGGTATTTTACCTAACTAGTTCATCAGTGGGTCCTATTCACCTGTTTAGTTTACTTAGGTCCTATGAATCTTTCTCTAGAAGGTCTTAGTTGTCACTTAGATATCATCTTTATTTTCCCACTTAATTCTTGATTCCTAGGTCATTTAATATTTATCGTGTTAGTTGTCCCATTGTATAGGATTAAGGGATGTGCCACAATCTTCTCTAATCCTACCTATCTATATAAGAAAGGCATCATATGTACCATATTTTGCAGACTCACCGAGTACTCAGCAAAACTCACCATACTAGATTTTGTTGATGGCCAAAGCATGTTGACTAGGCTCGCAAGATGAGTCTGGCCGAATACTCAGTCGAGTCATGGCCAATAACTCTTGGAGTCCCAGGCTCGGAATCACGGTTTTCTGCCAAAAGCACTCGGCCAGGTTTCAGTTGAAAAACTTCATTTTTTTTTTCCATTTTATGCTCTTTTTCACCCACTCGACCCAACCAAATACTGACCTAGCAAAAAACAAGTGGACAAGGCAAGTTTTTTACATGAAAAGTAGATAAAATCATCAAACAAGTAGTTATCATTTTCACTTTTTGTTTTAACTTTTCTTGATTTGAAAATTAGGGGACATGTTGTCAAAATAATTTCCATTTTTCCTCATCCCTTATTTCCTAACACTTTTAGCTTGTTTTTGGATTCTATTTCTTTTAAATGACTGCTTATAATTTTTCTTCTAGTTGATTTTTTGCACCCTACAGATTTCAATAAAAAAAACTTCATTTTTTTTTTCATTTTTAGCTCTTTTTCACCCATTCAACCCAACCAAACACTGACCTAGCAAGCAAACGAGTGAAGAAGATAAGTTTTTTCAATTAAAGTAGATCAAATTGTCCAACAAGTAATAATTATTTTCTTTTTTTTTGTTTTCTTGATTTAAAAATCAAACAAACTTGAAAAATTAGGGGTATCGTTGTCAAACTTTCTTGCATTTCCCAGTCTCCTCATCCCTTATCTACTAGCATTTTTAGCTTGTTTTTGGATATTATTTACTTTAACTGAATTCTTATCATTTGTCTTGTTGATATTTTACAAAACCCTACTAATTTCTTGTCCATGTTAAAACAGAAATGGCAACTTCAAGTTCAACACAAATGAGTGGTAAAAAAGATCCTGCATGGAAGTATGGGATACCGGTAGCTATCAAGGGCCAAGTCACTTGTATTGAATGTGAGCAGTCTATGACAAGTGGAATTAATAGATGAAAATACCACCATACTAAAAATCCCGGACAAAATGTGATAATATGCCCTGTGTTGTCCAAAGAGATTGCTAGAGAGATGAACTATAGACAAATAGACAATAGATAGATATAAGGCAGATAAAATTTTATATAGTATAACTATAAACCTTGTACTTGGCCCTTAATATTTCAAAACCAATCCAGACAATAAAGATTAATTGTATATTTTTTCTCTGAATGATGAATTTCAACAATATTTATCATCATAAACTTTGTTTGGAATTCCACTTTTTATCTTCTGAAAATTAGGGGTATTTTCATATATTTTTTCAATATTATATAATATTAAATATAGATTAACGCTCATGAAAAACTCACCTCACTCACAAGTTTTCACAAGACAAAATTATCGATCCCTTCATTCCAGACTGTTCCATTCTCTAATTCGTGTCCTCTCCCAGCCTGGTTGAGTGCTTATCTCCTTCCTCTCATCTAAAAGGTTAGTGGATGGATAGGATAGTGGATTTTAGAGAGGACTCGACTATGTTAGGAAAGCAAGGTGCAGAAACGCCTTCCTGAATGTTAAATTCTTAGGAGAGAAATACAGAGACGACTTTCAATTTCATTTACAGTCATAAGAAAGCACAAAGTTTAAATAGAGTAAACACAAAAAGATACAAATCAAACACAAACAAATTTATCGTGGGAAAACCCTTACGAGTAAAAAACCCACACACCAAAGTCAAACCCTCGTGTATTACAGAAAACAAATTTACATACAATTGTTCAGACTCCTCCGATGTTTTTACAATCGCAATTCATTTTCAACTCAACGAAGAATTCCAACAGAGTACACTTTATAAGTCCTCTGAGAAACTAACTGCAACAGTTCTCGTTCAATTGATTTCACACTCCCTGCAAAGGTTTGTTTCAATTCTAGAAGATCAACCACCAAAACGACCAGCAGTTTGAGCAAACAGAATGAATGTTCTCCCTTCGACATACCAGATGGCTTCCAACTCAGCATGGAACTCACAGTTCAACCAATAGTTGTGATACACATCAGTCGGGTCAACATCCGTCAAACTGTGGCTCCCACATGTTCGTCTCAACTATCTATCGAAGAAACTAACACTTTTGATAAAGCCCTTCACACTTTGTTAGCTGTTTCAAGTTTCATCAAAAAGAACCATATTGCCCAAAGTCACCTTGCGTTCCATTGACACTGACCTTATCGATGAAACAAAGGCTTTCAATATATCCCCTAAGTCACTGGTCAATGCCAAAATTCCATTGATACCACAATACTATATCACCAAAAGCTATGACATGTTTCTTCAAGATCGAGAGAGTAAGGACTTTGATAAAGCCCTCCAAGCATCCTACGATACCAAAGTTATATCAATAATGGTTTCGCCAAGACAAGATAACCGTTACATCGATATCACTTATCAAAGAAGATATGATGTCGATAAGACTAGAAAAAACCCAACGACTGAACAAGTTTCATCGATAGATCAATATCAGCAAACCAATTCTCTTCACATCAGCAACTGCTTCACAGTGAAGAACGATTGTACATCAAAAGAACTGTATGCTGCTTATAACGAAAATTGTACTCATGGCATTCTCCATCAATATAACCCAAATAGATTACACCAAAAATACCCACCACTGAGGACTATTACCAGTAAGTGTTATACATTAAGTTTGCACCCTTGTTTCAAGCTCTCGTAGTCTTAATAACCTAGTATAACATGGGAATCATCTCCAGATTGTGGGACCTATGCTAACTGAGATGAGACCTCCAGGTTCTAGGCTGGTTCCTCTTGGATAATCACCTTAATTTGCTTCTAGACATGAAAAGTAAAACTTTGGAGGGAAAGGGATAGAAAGAATGCTTGGAAAGGGAAATGACTAAAAGCAAACTACCTACTAGGTGATGCACCGAAATTAAGGTTTGGATCTCAGTATAGAGGAGTGAAATCAATGAGAGGCTTAGGTCTAGTAGGTCACAACTTACTGAATAGGCTTGCATAAGTGTTTCATAAAAGGGTCTGAACATAAGACACAATTTATGACCTGCAAGCAAACATTCACTTCTACAACTCGGTGTAGGATTGAGACAAGACTGTTAGGGGGCTGAAGTATACCCACAAAAACATCTAAATCAGATCAAACACAGTAACACACACAATTACAGAAAGTAAGAGGGATCAGGAACCCTAAGATATCACTGAAAAACGTCATATACTTTAATCCAAGAAGAGATGATCCAAACAAGGAAGCATAGGGACATAAAGGATTGTCACAAAATACCTCTACAATATCTGAATAATCAATGGGAGATTACAGAATGTGAAAAACCAGAGGGCAGGAAGAAATGCCACGAATAGCTTTCCAAGAAAGAGACTTTCTTCTTTACAAAATGCGAACTCTGAGCTTCTAAAAGCTCCAAAAACAATATATACATCTCCTCTTTTTGCAGGTAGGCAGGAGTTAAAACCTAACTAGGGTTACAAAGATTTTTACAAGAATAAAACCAACCCTAACTCTGTCAACTCTTATCATAAATGTAACTCTGCAAATATCTCAACCGATCAAATATTTTGTGCACCCATCCTTGTACTATATTGCCTGCAAACAAGCAACCTGGATCCATCAACCTTCCTGCACAAAAGTCTCGCCATGAATGCAAAAAAGGTACCTCTCAGGGACAGGACTTGACCCATGGCGGCCGGCCAAGCTTCTCATCATCTTTCTCAACTGCAAATGTCCTACAACATCATAAATTACTTGAGCTACCTCGCCGCTGTATCCCATTGAATCAAAAACTGGCAAAAAACCCCCCGCAGAGATATTCAAATTTGAACTGCAACGGCTAGCCGGTCATATTAAAACATAACTGTCAATCCCCTTAAACTCCCGGCAAATGAATGGCTTAGATCGGCTTTACAATAGTCGTAAACCTTCCTAAAAAGTCAGAGTCCATATCAGCATATCGTGACCAATGAGATCCGAGCACGTCAGCATATCTGTTATTTTGGACCCACCTTGAACTTTTCCTCCTTTAAGTCATTCAGCGACTATGCGACCGAAGACCCTTTTTCTCATTCGCGAAATCCTTCTCTTAACCCTAGTCTGGTCAAGCGATTCAGCGAACACTGTAGTCGCTGAATAGCTGAGTCTTTTTACTAACCCTGGTTTCATTAAGTGAACAAGAGAAATCTTTTATTCGCCAAGTCGTGAAACATTTGGAGCATCACTAATTCATTCCGCGAATGAGCGACCAAAGGGATTCTGTCGGAACCGCCAAACACTTGTTAAACCTGGGCCTAGACCTGCCACATGTCATCCTTCCATTCGCTCCGACCGCTCCATCAGCAAACACCTCGGCACCTCTCTGACACGGACCCACTAAAGATAAGATTCCAATCTAACGGCGGGCGCATGATCTCATGACCTTCGAATATTCCTTCCAATCATGCGCCAGCCGTAGATCACCTTTGCATTGGGACCCCATTGACACGCGGGTCCACCTGGAAATCTTTGTCAGCACTCCAACAACCAATCATAACACGGCAAATCAGTAGGAAAGGACCCACCTCCAAAGGCTCTGACAACAAAGTGAAATCAACGGTTGGCGCATAATCTCATGTGTCAGAAAAACACCTTGAGAAGATACGTCAACCGTTGATCAAAAGGGACACAGTCTGCCGGGCCCGCTCTGACAAAGTTACACATCACAATCCTTCGGCCAATCAGGAGCCTCCAAGTCAGACAACGTGGCAATGGACCCACACAAAGGTTGAAGTGCTGCATCAAAAGGGAGGATCGACGGCTATCGCGATATCGCAAGCCTCTAACAAACCCCTCACGAACTCACGACAACCGTTGATCCTCCTAACTGGGACCCCCGCATAAAGTGACCGCCAAATACTTAAGCGATCACGCGACTAAAGGAAGAGGGTAACCACTTCGCTGGATCGCTAGCTATCAAGGACTTAACCGCCAGGAATAAGATATTACGCGACCACTGCAGTCGCCCAGTCGCTAAAAGGAACAGATAATCGCCGGAAGACTTAGCGAATGCGCGGCCAAAGGAAAAAAAATACGCACATGGGTATTGAGGAAATATAAGTGGCCGATAAAGTAACAAAGAATTAAAACAGGCCAAAGGGAATTCTAGGGTTTTCTTGGCACAACGGCTACTTTTATGAAATTTTGGACTTGCAAACCAGAGGATAGAACAAATTGCAGAGACTAGGAAACCAGACATAAAACCATGAAACTTTCAGGGGTGCTTGGCAGGGTCAAAACAGGGACTCCTGAATGGATTTTAGCCAAATTGCATAGAAAAATTTGGGTAACAGTAAGTATGAGACGCCTATGCTTAACAATCTCCCACTTGATGAAGTGCTTACTAGTATGCCGAGAGCTCACTAAGGAACTAATGAGAGTCAAGGGCACTAAGCCCCATTGAACTGGCACACCATCAAAACTTAGTTGTGCTCACAGGTTTCGTCAATGCATCTGCAACATTTTCCAGAGTGTCAACCTTTTCAAGATTTACTTTCCTATCCTCCACCATGTCACCAACAAAGTGATACTATACATCAATGTGTTTTGTCCTGGCATGGAAAGTAGGATTTTTCGCCAAACAAATGGCACTCTAACTGTCGCAATAGATTGTAATCTGCCTTGCATTAAAACTAACATCACAACACAAACACTTAAGCCAAATAGCCTCTTGACAAGCACAAGTAGTTGCCATATACTCTGCCTCTGTAGTAGATAATGCGACTACAGCCTACCACTTGCTCATCCAACTAATAGCAACACCATTCATCATGAATACATCAAGGTTACAAGACTCGGACTCGGCAAGCTGATTTCAGACTCGGACTCAAACTCGGCAAGGACTCAACAAATTGAAAAACCAAAGAAATTCAAAGATGTTTAAGGATTTAAAACTTTTTTCATGCATCATTTAGTTAATTAACATCAAAAGACACAATAATTGAGATAAATAGAAGCTACTTTGCACACATACACAAATTTACATTGATCACATAAGTATAAATGTGAATTTCTGAAGGAAATAAGTTAAACTAAAATTATATAGAAGGTATAGGTTATTTATTATCATCATGTTGAGTATTGTGTTCACGTTGAAGACTGTTGGTGGTATCGTATTGTGTTCACGTTGAAGACTGTTGGTGGTATCTCCCTTGAAGTGGACTACGAGGTTGCACCCTTGAAGTGGCATATTATTATCAAGTGTTTACAACATATTTCATATTATATTCTTCTACCATGCAAGTTATTTCATAACAACTTCACTTAAATTTTTTGTTCTTAGTAGATCAAAAAGATCATTATGAATTTTTGGAATGATATCAAGTATATAATTGCTCAAATGTCATCATCTTTTAACTTTGTCAAATGACCAGTTTAAAAGACTTTGTTTTTTCAATCTTTCACAAACCTTAAAATTGTTGTTTTATTGTTCTGGGGATGTCAAATTCTTTAAAAGGAAAGCATTTTATTTGTTGCAATGCTTTCAAATTTAATAGTGTTGTTTTAATACCTGGTTCTAGGACTTTGTGATTACAGTTTGTGATATGACACTGCTTTTTGGGCAAAATTTTTAGTGAAATCCTATCTGCAATCTGCTTTATAAACAAATTGTTATGTTTTATACCTGCTACATGCAAGACATTGTTTACAACTCCATGTTGGTTGCCTTATTGGAAATCACCATTTCAAATTTTTGGAACTTTCTATTGCAATATGTTCATATAAGAAAAAAAATCATTTTAAACAATTAAAAAATGTTTATTTTTTACTTTATGGCTCAATTGGCCATGGCAGAGTCCTGGCCATGAGACTCGCCAAGTTAGGAGATGATGGGGAGGCTAGGATAGACTAACTCAATCTATGCCCCTGATCCTCTCTAGGATCCAAGTGTCCTCTAACACCTCTGATGGTCTATAGGCTTCCTTATCTCTCCAAGGACCCCCTGACTTGCCTAACCTACCCACCAAGTCAAACTAGCTCATCCTTCAACATTTCAAGCTTAGCTCTTAGACACTATCCCTTACATAGGCTCAATAAGGGTCTTTTTGGCTTATACTTCTATCCCACACTCTAACAGTGAATTTTATAGGTTCCAAGATGTTTTCAAGGCATTAGGCACCTGTTCATGACATTGGCTTAGTTGGGTCTTTACCCGATTTAGGACTTGCTTTGGAAATTAGGGCTACAAGGAGGAGGCCTAATTAGCCCTCCTTCCCGTTTCTTAGGGATTTTGAGGCCCTTGCTTCAAAGAAACATCAACCCTGTCCTAAAGGACATTTGCTCCTAATAACCCAACCTCAGAGATTTTTGGGGTCTTGGGTCACTGGTTGGTTGTACAACGCCTGTACCCTATAAGGAGGGTTTTAAGGCTTTTAAGCCTCTTCACAGTGACTGATAAAGATGGTGTGCGGCAGCACCTTTCCCAAGTTGATCAAACCCTCTCCTTTGCACCAGGTTACCTTCATACATGCCTTGTGACTCCCTAAAAAGGGCTTGGCTTGAAACTCCCTTCACTGTCTTGGAGAGTTCTTCTATTGCTGAACATTCCTAGCCGGACTGCACATAGCTCGCCTAGGGATTCTACAAACAAATGTTTGCACTGCTTTTCAAGGGCCCTGCATTTATATACAACCAAATAAGGGTCTGTACCTTTAATTTCCAAGGATCCATGGAGATTCCATGGTGGAAGAGAAAGTTACAGACCAAAATTTACATGTCTCTCAAAACTGGCAGAGAACTCTTACAAACAAGAAAGAAAACAAAACAGTCTAAATACACCTACAAGATTCAAACCACACACATGGAAATGAAGAACAAAACACTAGTTTATTCTACACTGCAAAGATTCAACAATATCTCCCTGTTCACATTCAAATAAACTGAAACTAGCACTGTCTGTTCTCAAATTTCACAGTACAGACTGTTCCTTCCGTACAGAATCGTACCAATATGACAACCAACCCTCATATTAGGGTTTGCCAGGTCTTGAGTGTTTAGTTAGGGCTTTTGAGCCTCTTAGCATAGTAAGGCAACACAAAGGGAAAAGTTGCTTAGCAACTTTTTAGCAACTTTTAGTTGCTTGAGCAGTCTTTGCTCACTCATTACAAAAGACAATTGCTAGGCCTCCTTAAGCACTCATGTGCTCACATCTCAACCAAACACTAACTCCTAGACCTCTAACTCATATCCAAGCACTGATTCCAAGTTGACAACATTCCTTGGATCAATGTGTGTAATGTCCCCACTTTAGCAGTTGACCAAGCGTGTGTGCGTTAGCCTTGTTCTACATGGTCCCGAGGGCTAACGAAGGGTTTAAGGGGATCCTGGAGTGTTTTGGCCTAGTCATTTCCAGTTTGGGCCAAAATGAAGTTGATTTACTCAGTTTCAGGCATACTTACTATTTTTAGTAAGTCAACAGGACATAGTGGAGGCCAGTTTTGGTGATTGGATTTGATACTCTTCGGTGAGAGCTTTCCGACGAGGTATCACTTGCATTATTCGGAGTCCGATTGCTAATACATTTTAATGCCTGAAGTTTTATTAAAGTAACATTTAATTTAATTGTAAAATATTAAAGTGTTACTTTAATATTTATTTTATGGGGATGTGTACCCAAGGGAGACATAAGGGGATATTTTAATATATGTTTTATATTGCACATCTTTTATCCCACATTGGTCATGAGAGTTGAACTGACCCTTGGAAATAGAATAAAAGGAAGCGTTTGTGGCTTCATTAAGGGAGTTGAATATGAGAAGAAATTGGTGTGTGAGTTGCAGATCCGTTCTTGGCATTTGAGGACGTTTATCCTCTCTTGTGACATTCTAGACGTCATTCCCTTGGGGTTTGGCCTTTGGAATCCATTGTTATCAGTTTCATTATCAGGCAGTTTAGTTGCATTTCCAGCTACAGGCAGATTTGGTATTTTGCTCATATCTTCTTCACTACTTGTCCAATGCTTATGCCGCTTTGAGGGAATGATTTTATGAAGGTAGTGGAATGATTGAAGGACAAAGTACTGTAGCGGCACTATTCACGTGGCATTATTCATGCGGCACTATTCACGCGACACTATTCACACGGCACTATTCACGTGGTACTATTCACGTCACTGTAGCAACAAGTTCGAAAGCATGGGCTGGAGTATTATTTCATTAATGCTGGAGTAATTAGTGAGTTGATAAATCTGCCATGTATTTGGTTTTATTAATTCTGAAAATAACATTTTATCGGCAGCAGTTCATTGTCCAATTTGCATATTATTGTAGTTTATTTCTTGTTTATGTTGTATGATTCCTATTCCATGCACAAAACACAACAAACAAATAATTGTTTGATTTCCAGTGTTATAAGGGGTTTAAAACATTAAATGGAGAAATAAGAAGTTGAATGCAAACTGTTTGACATAATTCCTTTCAGCAGTGGGTTTAGTTTTTTGGGGCATTCAGGGGTGTCCATTACAGTGGTATCAGAGCTATAAGTCCTGCCATCCTGTGGAGGTTTTATAGGGAATTTGGAACAGCCGGATAGAGGGAAAAGTGTTTGACGAAATGTCAAAACACTAAAATCAGAATTTAAAAAAAAACAAAAAAACAGGCTAAGCATTTATGTTTGAGCATGCGAAAGGGGCCTTACAATTTTCGCAATACTAGAGCAAGACAAAACAGGACTTTAGACTTGCAGAGCGAACAGTCTAGTTCATCTGTGCAGGTGGAAATAGAACCCAGTCATACAGACACAGAGGAGATATTCTTTGATCAAGACAGCAATATGGGTGACTGAGATGACATGAATACAGGATTAGGCGGAGTCAGGAACACTGGTCCAGATCAGGGGGAGGTAATGTTCAGACAGTTACTGGATACATTAGAGCAGGGGCAGCGTATGCAGCAGGAGCAGAATAGGCGAATGGACATGATGTTGCAGCTCATGGCTAGACAGATGGGTGTCAATATTAATCCAAGTGATGCCAACAACAGAAACAATAACAATGGGGGCAATGATAATAATGGAGGCCAAGGTAACAACAATGGTCCTGAGAATAACATTAATGGTAATAATGGACACGGCAACAATGGGAATGAGGCTGATAACTTTAGACACGTTGCACGCCCAGCTCAGACAGCGAGCTCGAGACCTCTTCTACCCACCTTCCCACCCAGAGATCCGGTTCAACCAGTAAATGAACCGCAGATTACCGAGTTACAGGATCAGTTCAGGAGGGACTGGGAGGCTAGTGGACCGGAGTTTCAGGCGGATATTTCCCTCAGAGATTATATGGACTTGAGGATGAGACACATGCCTAGAGCAGGAGGGAGGAATCAAAACTTTGAGCTGAGAAAGAACGTTGGAAAACTTTCTTTACCTTATTATGATGCTTCAGGGAAAATGACTGCACGAGCTTGGGTGCAGAAGGTAGATACATACTTGCAGCTAAATCCTATGCCTAAGGAGGAGGCTATCAAGTATGCGGCTATGCACTTGGATGGCGTTGCACATGAATGGTGGCATCATGGCATGGTGACTCTGGGGCATAATCAGATTACATCCTATGAGGAATTCACCGACAGATTGATTGAGAGATTTGACACTAGGGATCCCGAGTTACATTTCAAGGAGCTAGCACAGTTAAAACAGTCAGGTTCTGTGGATGCTTACATCGCCGAGTTTCAGCGCTTGTCTGTACTTGTTACTGATATCTCTCCTAGGAGATTGGTGGTGTTATTTTGTGATGGGCTTGCTGATCCATTACGAGGTTGGGTGAAGGGACATGATCCACTCACCTTAGCTGAAGCGACTAAAAAGGCACGAGATTTAGCCCCTTCGGTATACAAAGGAAAATACCATTCAACAGATTCTTCCTACCGCAAGACAAAGACAAAAAACCATTTCAAAAAGAGTATAACAAACCCAAAGAAGGATCAAAAGGACTAGACAATGAAACCATGAATGAACTTCGAAAGAAGTTGTGCTTCCACTGTAGAGAGCCTTGGGACTTATCTCATAAATGCCCTCTCAAGGCTAAGGCAAATCAAATGGAGTATTTTTCAGCAGAAGAGTCAAAGTCAGAGGTGGAGGATCAGCACTCCGATTCAGATGAAGGTAACACTATAGAGGAGAGCAGCATTCCTAAGGGTGATAGATCGTTGGCACGCTTGACAGGGGCCCAAAAGGCAATCACATTTAAGGTCAGGGGTACTATCCAGGGGCAGAAAGTGATATCTCTCATTGACACTGGGGCTACACATAACTTTATAGATGCACAGTTGGTAGCTAGGAGAGGGTTACAGACCGAGGAGCATGATGGGTTTAGAGTCATGGTGGCTAACGGTGACAAATTATTGTGCACTCGGAAGATATCTAATCTTCACATTAGGTTTGGAGATGGCTATGAGTTAGAGGATGAGTTCTATGTTGTGGACATGGGAGATTATGATGTCATCCTCGGCATGACATGGATGGCTTCGCTAGTTGAGTTCACACTCAACCTAGCGAAATTGGAGATGAGATTCCAGCATGAGGGCAGAATTGTGGTACTTAGAGGACTTTCGGATGGAGGTTGCAAAATTGTGTCCTTGAGGAGAATGCAAAGACTTTTCCGTCATGATGACATAGAGTGGGCGACAGAGTGCTACATTATGCCAGCTTCACCAGAGCCACAGGAAAAGAGTCATCCACCAAATATCCAGAAGATACTTGATAGACATGCTAAAGTATTTGGAGATATTCCTCATGGGGTTCCTCCTGACAGAGGGATAGAGCATGTTATCGAGCTCGAGGAGGGAGCCAAACCAGTTATGATTACTCCATATTGTCATCCTAAGAAACACAAGGATGATATAGAGAAGGCGATTAAGGATTTGTTGGAGATGGGGCATATCAGGCCTAGTAAGAGCCCCTTTGCTTCAGCAGTAGTATTGGTAAAGAAGAAGGATGGGACGATGCGCATGTGCATCGATTACAGGGCACTGAATAAGAAAACAATTAAAAATAGGTATCCCATTCCTAGGATTGATGAGCTAATGGATGAGTTGCATGGGGCATGCTTCTTCACCAAAATTGATTTGCGGTCCGGATACCATCAAATCAAGATGAGGGCAGAGGATGTTGAGAAAACAGCATTCCGATGTCACTATGGCCACTTTGAGTTTATGGTTATGCCATTTGGACTAACCAATGCACCCGCTACATTTCAGAGTTGTATGAACCAGGTATTCAGGAAGCAGTTGAGGAGGTTTGTCTTGATCTTCTTTGATGACATCTTGGTCTTCAGTAAGACCTGGGAGGAGCACTTACATCATTTGGAGGAGGTGTTATCTATTCTGGAGAGAGAGTCATTGTTTGCCAAGGAATCTAAATGCGAGTTTGGCATGACCGAGCTCCTTTACCTTGGGCATATCATTAGTGCAGATGGTGTTCGGGTTGATCCCGAAAAGATTAGAGCTATTGTAGATTGGCCTACTCCCACAAACCTTACACAGCTTAAGGGGTTCTTTGGTTTATGTGGTTTTTATAGGAGGTTTGTTAAGGGATTCTCACAGACTGCTCCACCCTTGACAGATCTTACCAGGAAAGGGGCCTTCGTGTGGACAGGGGCAGCACAGAGGTGTTTTGAGTATTTCAAGCGGGTAATGTCTTCATGTCCAGTTCTAGCTCTACCGGATTTCACGAAGCCTTTTCAGCTTCATTGTGATGCATCGGGTGATGGGATTGGAGCAGTATTGATGCAGGAGAAGCATCCCATTGCATTCGAGAGTAGGAAGCTCCGGGGAGTTGAGAAGAGTTATTCTATCTATGACCGAGAGATGTTGGCCATAATGCATGCATTGGCCAAATTCCGATCGTATTTGGTAGGTGGGCATTTTGTGATAAAGACTGATCACAACAGTATTAAATATTTCATGAGCCAGCGTGATCTTAATGATCGGCAACAGAAATGGGTTACTAAATTGCAGGCTTATGACTTTGACATAGAGTTTGTCAAAGGTAAGAAAAACGTGGTGGCTGATGCCTTATCTCGGAGACCTCACTTATGTGCTCTGGCAGAGATTTCAGGAGATTGGAGAGATCGGATTATAGCAGAGTATGTCGGAGATGCTTGGGCTTCTGGATTGATTTCAGGTACCATACAGGATGATCGCTATGAGGTGATAGATGGATTGATCAGAGTTCAGGACAGGGTTTATTTGATTCCGTTGTCACATTTGAGAGAGGCGATACTGAAGGCATTTCATGATGCACCCACAGCTGGGCATCCAGGGATCTTCAAGACCTACAGGCAGATCCGAGAGCGGTTCTCATGGAGAGGGCTCAAGGATGATGTTCAGAGGTATGTCAGGGAGTGTGCAGTTTGTCAACAGAATAAGGGAGAGCACACATTTCCTGCAGGGTTATTACAGCCCTTGCCCATTCCTGATAGGAAATGGGAAAGTATTTCGATGGACTTCATCACTGGTTTACCACGAGTGCAGGGAAGGGATTGCATCTATGTGGTGGTCGACCGCTTGACGAAGTTCGCTCACTTCTTTGCTATTCCGTCCACTTACACAGCAGCACAATTGGCAGATCTTTTCTTTAGAGAGATATTCAGGTTACATGGGCTGCCCAGATTCATTGTTAGTGACCGGGATAGTAAGTTTATGAGTGTTTTTTGGCAAGAGTTGTTTAGGTTGTGTGGTACAGATCTTACACCTAGCACTAGTTATCATCCACAGACAGATGGGCAAACAGAGATTGTGAATAATTGGGTGGAGGGATATTTGAGGAACTATGTAACTGCACAACAAAAGGCTTGGATCAAATGGTTGCATATGGGAGAGTATTGTTATAACACCACTTATCATATGTCCATCAGGATGACTCCTTTCATGGCACTCTATGGTTATGAAGCACCTAGCTTCATGGATTTAGTTTTGGGGGACAGCAGAGTGCCCAAAGCCAAAAACTTATTGCAGGATAGTCAGGACATCCTGAAAGTGCTCAAGGAGAATATACAACAGGCCCAGAATCAACAGAAATTGTATGCTGATCAGCACCGAATAGAGCGCAGTTTCGAGGTAGGGGATATGGTTTACTTGAGGCTACAACCATATAGACAGTCATCGCTCAAGAAGAGCGGAGCTGAAAAGTTGAAACCTAGATTTTATGGTCCCTACAGGGTAATACGCAAAGTGGGCGAAGTGGCCTATGAGCTTGAGCTTCTAGAGGGCAGTCGGGTGCACAATGTGTTTCACGTGTCTAGGCTTAAGAAAGCCATTGGTCAGAGTGTAGTGCCTTCTGCAGATTTACCCCCTTTGGATGAGGAGGGGAAGCTTGTGTTAGTACCCGAGGCTATTTTGGACACCAGAGAGAGGAAGCTTAGAAACAGGGTAGTGAAGGAGTATTTGGTCAGATGGAGAAACCTGCCGGAGGAGGATTCTACATGGGAGAGTGAGCAGGTTATTCAGCAGGCTGGACTGAGATTGCTTGAGGACAAGCAATTTCAAGGGGGGCGGACTGTAATGTCCCCACTTTAGCAGTTGACCAAGCGTGTGTGCGTTAGCCTTGTTCTACATGGTCCCGAGGGCTAACGAAGGGTTTAAGGGGATCCTGGAGTGTTTTGGCCTAGTCATTTCCAGTTTGGGCCAAAATGAAGTTGATTTACTCAGTTTCAGGCATACTTACTATTTTTAGTAAGTCAACAGGACACAGTGGAGGCCAATTTTGGTGATTGGATTTGATACTCTTCGGTGAGAGCTTTCCAACGAGCTATCACTTGCATTATTCGGAGTCCGATTGCTAATACATTTTAATGCCTGAAGTTTTATTAAAGTAACATTTAATTTAATTGTAAAATATTAAAGTGTTACTTTAATATTTATTTTATGGGGATGTGTACCCAAGGGAGACATAAGGGGATATTTTAATATATGTTTTATATTGCACATCTTTTATCCCACATTGGTCATGAGAGTTGAACTGACCCTTGGAAATAGAATAAAAGGAAGCGTTTGTGGCTTCATTAAGGGAGTTGAATATGAGAAGAAATTGGTGTGTGAGTTGCAGATCCGTTCTTGGCATTTGAGGACGTTTATCCTCTCTTGTGACATTCTAGACGTCATTCCCTTGGGGTTTGGCCTTTGGAATCCATTGTTATCAGTTTCATTATCAGGCAGTTTAGTTGCATTTCCAGCTACAGGCAGATTTGGTATTTTGCTCATATCTTCTTCACTACTTGTCCAATGCTTATGCCGCTTTGAGGGAATGATTTTATGAAGGTAGTGGAATGATTGAAGGACAAAGTACTGTAGCGGCACTATTCACGTGGCATTATTCATGCGGCACTATTCACGCGACACTATTCACACGGCACTATTCACGTGGTACTATTCACGTCACTGTAGCAACAAGTTCGAAAGCATGGGCTGGAGTATTATTTCATTAATGCTGGAGTAATTAGTGAGTTGATAAATCTGCCATGTATTTGGTTTTATTAATTCTGAAAATAACATTTTATCGGCAGCAGTTCATTGTCCACTTTGCATATTATTGTAGTTTATTTCTTGTTTATGTTGTATGATTCCTATTCCATGCACAAAACACAACAAACAAATAATTGTTTGATTTCCAGTGTTATAAGGGGTTTAAAACATTAAATGGAGAAATAAGAAGTTGAATGCAAACTGTTTGACATAATTCCTTTCAGCAGTGGGTTTAGTTTTTTGGGGCATTCAGGGGTGTCCATTACAATGTGCCAAACAAACCAGAAAGACCAGTGAACTTCTAGGACTTAGACAATGCCTAGACACAACAAAAATGAGCCAAACTTCTTGTTGACTCTTATTTTAATTACAAAGCTTTATCACTGAAGATAAACACACCAAAATGTGATGGTGAGGACCCTCTTAGGGGTGCTCCTGCACTAGGAGAGTCCATGGACTTTGCAGGACTAGACCGAGTCAGAGTCTAGAGGCCAATCGGGACTCACAGAATCTTGTAACAGTGGAATACAGACAGTCATCGCTCAAGAAGAGCGGAGCTGAAAAGTTGAAACCTAGATTTTATGGTCCCTACAGGGTAATACGCAAAGTGGGCGAAGTGGCCTATGAGCTTGAGCTTCTAGAGGGCAGTCGGGTGCACAATGTGTTTCACGTGTCTAGGCTTAAGAAAGCCATTGGTCAGAGTGTAGTGCCTTCTGCAGATTTACCCCCTTTGGATGAGGAGGGGAAGCTTGTGTTAGTACCCGAGGCTATTTTGGACACCAGAGAGAGGAAGCTTAGAAACAGGGTAGTGAAGGAGTATTTGGTCAGATGGAGAAACCTGCCGGAGGAGGATTCTACATGGGAGAGTGAGCAGGTTATTCAGCAGGCTGGACTGAGATTGCTTGAGGACAAGCAATTTCAAGGGGGGCGGACTGTAATGTCCCCACTTTAGCAGTTGACCAAGCGTGTGTGCGTTAGCCTTGTTCTACATGGTCCCGAGGGCTAACGAAGGGTTTAAGGGGATCCTGGAGTGTTTTGGCCTAGTCATTTCCAGTTTGGGCCAAAATGAAGTTGATTTACTCAGTTTCAGGCATACTTACTATTTTTAGTAAGTCAACAGGACACAGTGGAGGCCAATTTTGGTGATTGGATTTGATACTCTTCGGTGAGAGCTTTCCAACGAGCTATCACTTGCATTATTCGGAGTCCGATTGCTAATACATTTTAATGCCTGAAGTTTTATTAAAGTAACATTTAATTTAATTGTAAAATATTAAAGTGTTACTTTAATATTTATTTTATGGGGATGTGTACCCAAGGGAGACATAAGGGGATATTTTAATATATGTTTTATATTGCACATCTTTTATCCCACATTGGTCATGAGAGTTGAACTGACCCTTGGAAATAGAATAAAAGGAAGCGTTTGTGGCTTCATTAAGGGAGTTGAATATGAGAAGAAATTGGTGTGTGAGTTGCAGATCCGTTCTTGGCATTTGAGGACGTTTATCCTCTCTTGTGACATTCTAGACGTCATTCCCTTGGGGTTTGGCCTTTGGAATCCATTGTTATCAGTTTCATTATCAGGCAGTTTAGTTGCATTTCCAGCTACAGGCAGATTTGGTATTTTGCTCATATCTTCTTCACTACTTGTCCAATGCTTATGCCGCTTTGAGGGAATGATTTTATGAAGGTAGTGGAATGATTGAAGGACAAAGTACTGTAGCGGCACTATTCACGTGGCATTATTCATGCGGCACTATTCACGCGACACTATTCACACGGCACTATTCACGTGGTACTATTCACGTCACTGTAGCAACAAGTTCGAAAGCATGGGCTGGAGTATTATTTCATTAATGCTGGAGTAATTAGTGAGTTGATAAATCTGCCATGTATTTGGTTTTATTAATTCTGAAAATAACATTTTATCGGCAGCAGTTCATTGTCCACTTTGCATATTATTGTAGTTTATTTCTTGTTTATGTTGTATGATTCCTATTCCATGCACAAAACACAACAAACAAATAATTGTTTGATTTCCAGTGTTATAAGGGGTTTAAAACATTAAATGGAGAAATAAGAAGTTGAATGCAAACTGTTTGACATAATTCCTTTCAGCAGTGGGTTTAGTTTTTTGGGGCATTCAGGGGTGTCCATTACAATGTGCCAAACAAACCAGAAAGACCAGTGAACTTCTAGGACTTAGACAATGCCTAGACACAACAAAAATGAGCCAAACTTCTTGTTGACTCTTATTTTAATTACAAAGCTTTATCACTGAAGATAAACACACCAAAATGTGATGGTGAGGACCCTCTTAGGGGTGCTCCTGCACTAGGAGAGTCCATGGACTTTGCAGGACTAGACCGAGTCAGAGTCTAGAGGCCAATCGGGACTCACAGAATCTTGTAACAGTGGAATACATATCCACCGGTGGATCTTCTTCTATCAATGTCCCCTGCCCAATCAAAATCCACATATCCTTGAATACTAATAGATATTTTTTATCTAGTTGAGTTGTCTTGATAGCATAAGCATACTTGTGAAGTACCCTTCAAGTATCTAAACACTCTTTTCACAACATCCCAATGTGTTGTACCTAGATTAGCCATAAATTGACTTAATACTCTCACTACTTGGACAATGTTTGGTCTAGTACAGACCATTGCATACATTAGACTGCCAACAGTACCTGCATAAGGCACTTGGGTCATGTCCTCTTTCTCGGTAGGAGAGTTTGTATAATGTCCCCGTTATTAAATAAATAAAATAAACTTTTTAATTTGGGGTTCCGATTGATTTTTGCATCTCGGGCCCATTTTTATTTTAGCATAGGTGTTAGTTGTGCCGTGTCGGCTAAATTCTGTACACCCTCAGGAGTTGTCCAATGGGCATTTAAGAACGGTTGTAGGTAGTCATTTGGCATGCATGTTGAATTATTACTTTGTATTACGAATTCCGGTTGGAGTTCTGGTGTGCGCCATTTCGGAAGTGAAAGACCTTCTCTATTTGGCCTGTTGCAGTTTCGGTAGGATTCAACCCTCACCCTACTTTGCTTTGCTCTACTTGTATCAAATTTGGCAAATCCAAAGTACTTCATTATTCATAATATAACCTCCTGGCAATTGTTCCATATCTGGTACTTCATTATTCTGTGCATCTGTTAACATCTAGTGAATTGCTAAGTAATTGCGTTGTAGCGAAGAAGCAAACCCGAGGGGCAAACATAGCACGTACGGACTTCCAGACCACCGTAGGGGCTGCCAGGTTCAACCGTAGGGACTGCAAGACCACCGTAGAGACTACTAGGCTCCACCGTAGGGACTGCCAGGTCCAATCGTAGGGACTACCAGACCACCGTAGGGACTACCAAGTTCCACCGTAGGGACTGCTAGACCACCATAGGGACTACCAGGTCCAACCGTAGGGACTGCCAGACTATCATAGGGGCTGCCAAGTCTAACCATACGGACCAGTCACACCGTACGGCCTTCAATCTTCGTTTGTTGCTGAGGAAATTGGATCAGGGGTGTCGTGGGTACATTACAATGGTATCAGAGCTGGTGATTCTGCCATCTTGTGGGTTGTATATGCAAGTATATACCAATTAAAGAAGAAGATATCATTCAGTTGATAGAATGGCAAATCAACAGGATCCTGCCGCTCAAGTCATGGCATTGTTGAGAGAGCTCACCAGAAACCAAGTGCAGATCAATGACACTCAGCGACTCATGGAGGAGACATTACGAAAATTGGTTGAAGGCAAAGCATCCATACAGCAAAATGGGCAAAGTGACAATTATGTTTCAGGTAGGGCAAACTCCGAACAAACATGCTCTCGACTGTCGATGCCCACCTTCCCTCTCCTTGAACGGAAGCACAACACAGAGAACAAACAACATTCCAAGATATGCAAGATCAACTTCGGGAGGACTGGAAGAATGCAAATCTGGAAGGGGATATAACCTACAAGGATTACGTAGATCTGAGAATGAGATATTCAAGTTGCAACAATCAGGGTGGCTACTATAAGGACGATCTTAGGAGAAAGATCAGTAAAGTTAATTTGTCAACTTTTGATGGTTCCACCACAGCTAGGGCATGGGTGTAGAAGGCCGACACCTATTTCCAACTCAACCCTATGTCGGAGGACGAAGCTATAAAATTTGTGGCCCTACATCTAGAAGGGTTAGCTCACGAATGGTGGCATCATGGCATGGTCACTCTGGGCCACGACCAGATAACTTCCTATGCAAATTTCACTGAGAAATTAATGGATTGTTTTGATGGAAGAGATCCAGAGCTTAATTTCAAAGATTTGGCTCAGCTGAAACAAACAGGTAAAGTGGACAATTTCATTACAGAATTTCAAAGATGTGGCTCAGCTGAAACAAACGGGTAAAGTGGACAATTTCATTACAGAATTTCAAAGATGTGGCTCAATTGAAACAAATGGGTAAAGTGGACAATTTCATTACAGAATTTCAAAGATGATCAGTCCTGGTAACAAATATTTCGGAGAGACAATTGATCGTGTTATTCATGGATGGGTTGGCAAAACCTTTAAGAGGTTGGCTGAAGGGGTTCAATCCCATCACACTCACAGAGGCAATCAAGAAGGCACGCGACATGGCAACATCTTCCTCTTCCTCCTCCAAGAGTTATGCACAGTCCAAACCACCCCTTATTCCAAAAGAAAAAGACAACAGACCTCTGCCAAAGAGACCTTTACTGGATGAAGCTACCTGACGGGAGCTCAAGAGGAAGAAGTTGTGCTTCAATTGTTGGGAGCCATGGGAACCCGGACATCATTGCTTAGGCAAGGGAAAAATCCACTATATTGAAGTAATATCAAATGATGAAGAGGAAGAGCACGCACCGAAAGCTGAGGAAGACGAACAGTCAACCACCCGAGAGGTTAACCTAAACCGTGCGGAAAGAATTGCCACATTGTTGAAAAGAGGCGGGTCCACTGCTACTTTAGCCAGAACTCTGAGATGCACTATCTTTCGGGTACAAGGTACCCTCTAGGGACAGAGGATTGTGGTCATGCTAGACAGCGGGGCTACCCTCAACTTCATCAACTCCTCGCTGGTCAAACAAAGGGGTTTACAAACGGACGCACACCAAGGATTCGATGTCAAGATGGTAGGAGGAAACATTTTGTCTTGCACCCATCTGGTCCCACAGCAGAGCATTACTATGGGTAACCACACAGTGACATATGACTTCTTCATAGCTGATTTGGAAGATAGGGAGGTCATATTCGGCATTCAAAGAATGGAAACCTTGGATGAATACACACAGAGTTTCAAACGGATGGAATTTTCTTTCGAGGTGGATGGCAAGAAGATTGTTCTAAGGGGAATGTCGAATGGAGGACCAAGGGAAATTTTTGCTTGACGGATGGAGGCCATCCTCAAGCACGACAATGTGGTATGGGCCGCACACTGTTTTATCTCATTAGAACCTATACATGGACAGCCTACCTTCTATCAGGATTTGGAACTCTAGAGTGTGTTGGATAAGCATCATTTGGTCTTTGTTGACATACCACCAAGTGTACCACCGCACTGTGGGTTTGAACACACTATTGAGATGGAGATTGGCGCCAAACCTGTCATCACCACACCGTACCGTCATCCTAAAAAGTTTAAGGATGAGATTGAAAAGACAATACAGGAACTTCTCGACAAGGAATGGATCAGGCCCAGTTCTAGCCCTTTTGCATCATCCACCGTACTGGTCAAGAAGATGGACCGAACTCTGAGGATGTGCATGGACTACCGTGCATTAAATAAGAAAACCATCAAGAACAGGTACCCTATTCCCAGGATTGATGAACTGCATGGTGCAATCTATTTTTTGAAAATAGATCTCCGATCTGGGTATCATTAGATCCTCGTGAGAGGAAAAGATGTGGAGAAAACAGCCTTCCACTGCCACTATGGGCATTACGAGTTATTGATCATGCCATTTGGATTGACCAATTGCAAAGACACTATTACATTGAACAGCTCATGCATCCAACTTGTACAGAGTGTCATTTCATACACCCTTGGCCAGCACGATTGAGCCTCTGGTCATTTTGCAGCCACCATTTGAGAAAGTTACTTGTACCCCAACATCATCCAGCTTACTAACAGAGAGCAAATTTTGAGCCAAACCTGGAATATGCATTACTCCATCGATTCCCTTGACTCTTCCATCAAGAAACCGAATTCTGACTCTTCCTCGGCCAACAATTTCCAGAGTTGAATCACTCACCAGATACACCTTCCCACCATCATATTCTTCATACTTTGTGAACCATTCTCTATGAGATGTCATGTGAAAAGATGGGTCTAAATCAATTAACCAAACATTGTCTGGTGAGTGAGTTGCCAAGGCAACAATGAAGGCATCAGCATCACTCTGAGAGGATTCAGTATCAAAAGAACTCTACTTCTTCTTTTTCTCCTCTTTGCAATCCTTCCAAATATGACCTTGTTGCCCACAGTTCCAGCATTTTGCCTTGGACTTCTTACTAAGAGACTTTGATTTTCCTTAGATTTGGATTTGGACTTCTTGCCTCTCTCATGTGTTCTGCCCCGAACAGCAAGAGCCTCCTTGGCCATCTCAGAAGATTTCCTATGTGCTTCCTCTACAAGCAGCAAGGCAACCACATCTTCTATTTTGAAAGTGATTGTTGTACTTCCAATAGCCATTACCAGACGATCCCACATGTCAGGCAAGGAACATAAGAGGAGCATACAACGATCCTCATCATCAATTTTTACTCCAACAAAAGAAAATTGTGCAACTATAGTGTTGAAAACATTAAGATGGTTTGCTACTGATGTACCTTCATTCATCTTCAAAGAGTACAATTTCTTCCTCAAGAATAGCTTATTTACCAAAGATTTTCCCCAATAAATATCACCAAGTTTCTTCCATAAAGAATTCGTTATCTCTTCATGAACATTTAACAGAACAGAATCGGCAAGACAGAACCTAATCAACCCTTTAGCTTTTCTATCTGCAAAATTCCAATCCTCTTGTCTCATGCCTATTGGTTTATTTCTAGACACTGCAAACCAAAGATCTCTATCCACCAACAAATCTTCCATCTTAAACTTCCACAACTCATAACTGCTACCATTGAACTTCACAACATCTACTCTTCCAAATGTACTCACCATTCCAATCTGCAATTTAAATTACAAGACTCTTGTAGAACTCCCACTACAAAAATGACACAAAAAACCCATTCTACCCACAAGGATAACACAACTGGCCAGGCTCTGATACCACTTGTTAGGAAAGCAAGGTGTGGAAACACCTTCCTAGATGTCAAATTCTTAGGAGAGAAATACAAAGACGACTTTCAATTTCATTTACAATCATTAGAATGCACAAAGCTTAAACAAAGTAAAAACAAAAAGATACAAATCAAACACAGACAAATTTATCATGGGAAAACCCTTACAGGTAAAAAGCCCACACACCAAAGTCAAGCCCTCTTGTATTATAGAAAAAAAAACATATTATTGTTCAAACTCCTATGATGTTTTTACAATCTCAATTCATTTTCAACTCAACGAAGAATTCCAACAAAGTACACTTTATAATTCCTCTAAGTAACTAACTGCAACAGTTCTTGTTCAATTGATTTCACACTCCTTGCAACGGTTCGTTTCAATTCTAGAAGATCAACCACCAAAATACTCAGAAGTTCGAGCAAACAAAATGTTCTGCCTTTGACATACCAGAAAGCTTTCAACTCAGCACGGAACTCACAGTTCAACCAATAGTTTAGATAGACATTAGTCGGGTCAACATTCGTCAAACTGTGGCTCCCAAATGTTCATCTCAACTGTTTATCAAAGAAACTAACACTTTTGATAAAGTCCTTCACACTTTGTTAGTTTTTCAAGTTTCATCGAAAAGAACCATATCGCCCAAAGTCACCTTCCATTCCGTCGACATTGACCTTATCGATCAAACAAAGGCTTTCAATATATCCCTTAAGTCACTACTCAATGCCAAAGTTCCATTGATGCTGAAATACTATATCACCAAAAGCTATGACAAGTTTCATCAATATCGAAGAGAGTAAGGACTTCGATAAAGCCCTCCAAGCATCCTATGACACTGAAGTTATATCAATAATGGTTTCGCAAAGACAAGATAAATGTTACATCAATATCACTTATCGAAGAAGATATGATGTTGATAAGACTGTAGAAAAAACCCAACGACTAAACAAGTTTCGTCGATAGATCAATATCGGCAAAACCAATTCTCTGCTCATCGACAACTGCTTCACAGTGAAGAATGATTGTACATCAAAAGAATTGTATGTTGCTTATAACGAAAATTGTAGTCATAGCATTGTTCGTCAATATAAACCAGATAGATTACACCCAAAAATACCCACCATTGAGGACTATTACCAAAAAGTATGATACACCTATGCTTAACAGACTATTCATCTATTGTACACACAACACAACAAGTCGTCAATTTCCCATATATTATTTCTTCTTTTTTTTGCAAATTATGGGTATTTTCATATACTTTCTAATATTATATAATACATAGATGAAAAGCTTGCAAAAAAACTCACCTAACTCATGGACTCTCGCATGACAAAACTGCTCTCAAGTCACTCAAAAAAATTCAGGGTGACTTTTTGCAGAAAATTGGCTAGTCAGGCAAAAGACTAACCCAAAGTCATAAGTGCATTGCAAGAGTTGTGTCATGTGAAGACAAGAATGTAGCAAGTGCAGCAGGTGAAGACATCCTTGACCACACGTATGACAAATGCCAAAGAAGGAAATCTTGGGGACCCATTTTCCAATCACAGTAAGTCAAGAGCACAACTTCCCATCAAGAACACATCATCTAATCATGAGTGGGTAATTAAACATCTGCTGTCATGTCTGTGCACGGGAGAGTATCAGGCATTTCCAATCAGGAATGGCATTTCGCACTCACTTGACAAGTTTTAGTGAGTTTTTTTCGAATCCCTGAGTCTAAGTCAAATTTTGGCCTGCCGAGATTTTCAAAGTCAAGAATTTCTAAAATATGATACAATATATATGGTACAGCTGTACCCAGCCATTTCAAACGAAGGGGACCAGGAAAAATTTTGGCCGAGATTTTCTAAGTTGCCAGTTTTTAAAATATGATACAATATATATGGTACAGCTGTACCCAGCCATATCGAACAAAGGGAACCAGGAAAAATTGCTGTGCTGATAAACCCAAACCCCAAAATAGCAACATAGTAAACATCCTGTATTATATACAAAGTACAATCATACCCGAAAGTACCAAGCTACTGGAATAAAACCACCATACAGGTGAATCTGAATTCCAAACTGGCAACTTAGTAAGTATCATGTGCTAAGCTCTTATTGGAAAACACCTCACAGTAATTACTATGTTAAGGCATTAGTTGTGAAATCTTCTGCAAAGTCATTTAACAAAAGAGGGTAGTGCATGAATTGGGCCCAATCATAAAAGTATACATCAGTAAAAACAATTACTAAACACACAATTAGTCCATGAAGAACCAGAGAAAAAAGCAAACAAAAGCAAGTATACACATCACAATTTAAGGTTGTTAAAAAGTTCTACATAAAAAATCTAAAGAATAAACAGCTGCAAACCTGGGTTCACTATCTCCATATCCTAACAGCATTAGAGTTCCACCCCTGAAAAAGACAGAGTCTAAGTAAACCGGCAGTAGCTGCTCTGACCCTCCAATGCATACTCTTTTTTGGTCACCTGACTCAGGTTTAGTACCAAATTGCTTGAAGCTGTTTCTTATGCATCTATCCATTCTCTGCACACAAATGATGAAGTTACCTGAAAATGCTGTCATAATGCTTCCCTTTAGAGTATGAAACTGAGAACTCTTGCCAACTGTAGATTTTGCCTGGGTCATATCTCTAGAGGCTCTTAAACTTGCAAGCACAGGAGACGAACCCCGAGTTATATCACTGTCACTCCATTCTCTTTCTCTGTTTGTTTCAGTGGTGATCATTTGTCCATGTAATTCCTCCAATGAATTATCACATATATTTGCATATGGACCAAGTCTTGCAATATTAACATCTTCTAAACGATTGTTATTTATGTCCCCATCTACCTTTTGCAATACAGTGTCCATGGTATTAGAGTAATTAGCAGATCTTTTCTCACGCATGCATTTTGCATTCACTAATTCCTTGCCCCTTCTTTCACAATGATTCTCACTAGATTTAAAGAGTTTGTTTGTTTCAGATGATTCATAAATAGGATCAACTACAGCTTCATAGACAGGCCCTTTTCCATTATCTATGCCATTTGTAAATGAATGCTTCAGAGACTGATCTGGTGAGTTTGTTTCCTCACCTACCATTCCAACACCTCGATCCAACAACGGCACATGCTCAAGCCTCATCAAAGAGAGGCTAATGGAATCAGTAGATGGATTCTTAATGCTGGTAATTGCATGACTTGTCCTCTCTAATAGCTCTTTATTTAGTTTAACTGTGTGTGGACACTTAACCGGCATCATACCATTTGCAGTATACTTACTATTCTCTTCATGGGTCTCTTCCATTTCCTTCTGGCTGTCCTCTGCTGTACCAAATTTTCCAGTATCTCCTCCTCCATCTTCTGCATCAGATATTTTTCTCTTGTCCTGGTTTTCAAAGTATGCCCTTGCTGCCGCAGCACTGCAATCAAGGTTTCTTCTTTGCATTGCTACTTTCTGATATAAATATTCATGATTTAGAGCTGAACTCCTGAATTGGTGTAGTAATGGACTCACCATATTTTCCTTTAACCACACTTTTACATTTGAAACAGACATTTTCAAGGCAAAAGATAAATCGATACTACCGTGCTCAAAATCTCTCTCCCAGTCAGGTCCCTTCAATCTGCTATCATTACAGATACCTTCCATGCATTTGTGATGCAACTCTTCTTCTATACCTGTTTCCCCTATATCAAAACCTTTTTCTAGGGTAGACTCTTCCTCTGTGCAATTCATGGGGTCAGAGTTTACCATTTCTTCAGCTTGCGTTGCAGTGTCCTCCTCCGGAAACCTTGGCTCCTCAATCTCTGCAAATATATAGCCCTCTTGTGCCCATCTTCTTGCCAACTTGTTTCTTTCTTCAGCACTATGAATAGCTGCCTGTTCCCTTGCAAGCCTCCTACGTTTTGTACGAATACCAATGCCCTCCTCATTTGAACTGTGCTTCTCCAAAGGCTTCTCCAGTGGAGTTGGGATACCTAACCATGTCCAGTCCTCCCTCTGGGTAATCAAAACATGAGGTTGCACCAACACGGCCTTAATCACCCATTGTCTCTGCTGTAGGCTGGCTAAAGGCCGAAGCTGAAGCCTAACATTCGGAACCTCCCCACAGGAGAATTCCTCAGAGTGAGGACCCAAGGAGCAAGATTCCAATGAGAGTGTTCCTCGCAAGAGAGAAAGTTTTTGAACCCTACCAAGGTTGAGTTTCCGACCTAGACTTTCCCCCATGGCAGTTGCAACAGAAGGCAAAACTCTTTGCTCGATATAAGCTTGGGCTCCAGCTTGTGCACACAAATACAGCGCTCCAAGAACAACTGTAAAGTGAACAATAAACAGTACCTTGAAAGACAGCCATTCCTTCCATTGAAAAATGTGATCTTTTAACATAACCATGTGAACTTTAAGCATTTCCATAAGATCTCTAAACATTCCCATGCCTTGAAGAGGATATTGAAAACGCCATTGTATTCTGTTTTGACATTTCAGTTTTCTTTCCAGGAATTTACCAATTTCGTGAAATTGCATATATGCATGTGAAAATGGATTTCTTTGTTGACAGCAGAAAATCCTTGTTTTGCCTCGTTTGTCAAGAGTATGACCCCAACCATGCCTAGTTTGAAGGTTCCTCAGAGGAATCCCACGAAACTGCCCCTCCTGTAATTTCCTTAATCTAGTTTCCCTTTCTTCGTAATTTCTAAGGTTTCTTACCTTCACAGTCCACCCATGAGGTGAACCTAAAATAAGAGAATGCATTGCTGCACCATGGGAACATATTACAGCAAAAGGACTCGTCAAATTACCAGTGCCACCGTTCAGTGGCACCTGGCACGACATGTTCACTGGAAAAATAAGTAATCTGATGCCATCTTACCTGTTCCAGCACAGCCAATTTTTAGCATCCAGGAGAATTTTCACGAAAAGAACCTCAATAACAAGGACAACAAACAAAAATACGTAAAATTCATTTTACAGTTCAAATTATTTCTACGTGAAGAAACAAATAGGGATCTAACACTAGTGTTACAATAATATCATATGAGAAAACAGCCATTAATAAAACCGCATATAACCATTTTCTCCACTTCGCGGAAAACAACGTAATTGTTTTAGAAGCAAAGAAAACAAAAGAAAAATTGATCCAGTCACTTTCAGATTACCAAAAAAAACTAACAGAAACCATAGCAAGTACTTACCTCAAGATTATGCACAAATTGTATGCTGCTGTCAACCATGTCTATTAGAATAAATGGGCAGAATTTGCAGGAAAATATTACGAAACCCTACCAAAGCAATTTTTTGAAAAAATGAGAAGAACGAAAACCAATCTCCCTACATCTGCTGCGAATCTATTCATAACAATCAAAAGTGGGTTTGAAAAAAACGGTATTTCTGAGCTCCTAGATTGTCGGGCTTGAGTCGAAATTTTTGCAGCCTTGTCGAAAACATTGTTGCAAATAAATTTGCTTCCAGGCGTGAGGCGAGGAATGTCTCAACTGCCTGCAAGTTGTTTTCCCCGGCTTGAAAAAACTTCCCGGTCTAAATCTGCTACAATACATAGTCTGTCGCCTAGCAATCGGCTAATTAGAATAATATAAATAGCAAAATATTTTTTTGGGCGACAGGCGAATTTAAATGTTTGTCTCATTTGTCCGTTCAAGTGGTAACTTTATTGTCATTTATTTAATAATTCTTTAATTTGCCTTTGTTCTAAGGTCATTATTCTTATTTAGCAAAGAAAAAATTTGTTAAATAAACTTTATACCGAACAGAATTTATTAGTATTATGGTAGCCATAGGTACCATTGCAATGAGTTTTAATTATAAGCAGTCTTTTTTTTATTTTTGAAATTTATTTTCTTATTTTAATTTTTTTAAATTATAAAAAATGTTTTTCTTTAATATAATTGGTTAATACATTTTTTATTAATTTTTTCTAAGAATTTTTTTAAAATTTTATTAAATTTTGGAAATTCAACTTTATTATTCTTCTTGTATCGTCTTAAAATGGAAGCACTTCCATGATAAGAGCGTTTAGCCCTCCGAGTAAGTGGTTTGGAGTCATGTTAAGCGCCTTGATCGGGTATTTGCATGTATTTGACTTTCTCCCTGCTTTCCACTTCTTTCGAACACTTGATTTCTTATTCTAGGTGAAATTAAGGTTAGGATCTCGAAGATTCTCCTTAATTTCCCTTTTTCATGGCTCTGTTTTCTAGGTAGGATTCAGAAATAGGTCATCTTGGCTTTCATCACAAACATCATAAGATTTTATGTCTATCACTAGCATTCTGTCCTAATCTAATTTCATTTCTAAGTTTCTGAGCATCCCCGGGACCTGCTAACCTGGCTCTGACTGAATCTGGGCCCAAGGTCAAATTTGAGGTTGATCTTGACTAGGTCAAAATTGAGGTCGAACTTGACTAGGTCAGGTCCAACCTCAATTTTGCCCCCCTTATTCAAATTTTTGAGATTCGGGCTTTTGGGATAATTATTTTCTCACCTCCAGATTAATCATTTCGAGTTTCAGGATGGTAAATCATTTAATTGCATTTAATCTAGGTATATTTTCTAAAGGTTAAGACCTAATTGGGATTTAATTCTCCAAGGTGGCCCCTCTAGAGGATTGTGTCCTAGATCACTATAAAAGGAGGTCTTCCTCTCTCATTTTCACATCTCATCCTCAAGCAATTTCATGAGCAAGCTCTCAAGTGCAAGCAAGTGAATTCAATCAAGAAATTACAAGTCTTCAAGCATTCAAGTGTTCAAGCATTCATCCATCAAGGAGATCCATTGTTAGCTATTGAAAGATTCAATCTCTTTGGAGCCCCCTTTGACGATCCATCCTTCCACACTCATTCAAGCCTTCTCATATGCAAAGATCAAGTCAAGATTGGTGTTGAAGATCAAATGTCATTGATTGGAGACATCCTACATTCATCCTACATCCATTGAAGCATTCCTACTTGTGGATTTGAGGATTCGAATCCTCTACAAGGACTTCAACATAAGTGAGGTGATTTGTTTCAATTACTTTGTTTATGCACACTATATTTCAATTCAATTTCAAGGTTAATTCCTAAATTGGGGTTTGACCAAGGCAAACCCCCCATACAACAAAAACCCCCCATTTTCTTGCAGGTACAGGTGCAGAATTTCAGATGTGAGAGTGAATTTGGATACCCTTTTCGGCAAACTTTCGAGATCTGCGAACAGAATTCGAATCGGACTTCAAATACAGAATGTAGTATTTGACCTTTTATGAGGGTCAAACCCAACCTGAGCTCATCTTGGAGAAAGATTTATTGGTTTTCTTTGTCTTGGCATTTCCAATCCAGAATAGGTTTCAGAATTGCCCGAAACTACATACAAACATCAAAATTTAACATTTTCCAGATCTGCCCTAATTTGAGGTTAGTATTTGTATTTCAATTATTTCATACTCCAAGCATAAATTTCATTCATAGGGAAATATTGGATTTACTCTCTCTCTCTCTCTCTCTCTCTCTCTCTCTCTCTCTCTCTCTCTCTCTCTCTCTCTCTCTCTTCCATACTCTCCATAAATTGATTCGATTGTGTATTAACCTCTTGGTTGATCAAATTGGATCTCTTCTTTGGGAATTTGGGTTTGGGAATACATCTCGTATTTCCCCCTTTCTCTTGTATCTGAATAGTGTTGAATCCATTTTAACCCTATTCATTTTGGTTAACCTTGAGGACACTTCCGACCTTAAGGATGCTCTGCTCACCTATTGCACACACACACTTTTCAATACATACATATTTTTCAAGATACTTTTTCCCTTTTTGGATTAGTAATTAATCCTTAAAGCATGGGTTTATATTTTAGGATCTCTTGATCCCTCTAGTTTCAAATTCACATATTTTTTGATCCCTTAAGGTCGGAAGTGTCCTTAAGACTGGATCTCTTTTATTTTTTGGTTTTATTCTTATGGAATAGAATATTCCTAAGGATGAATCCTTGATGGGTTGACTAGTGAGTAGCCACATTCACTAGGCGGTTCAATTTCATCTTTCCAGTTGCGTCATTTTCCTGTGTGGTTCACAATGGGACATAAGTTCTCATTGGGCGAGGTAATCACACCTTTCTCTCTCTAGAGATGTCTCTCTTATTGTGATCTAGGACTCGATGAAGACTTGAGTCCCTAGGGGCTTAAGGTTTCTCTTTTTCCTTTGGATTATAATAAGATTATCTTTTCATTCCGATCTCCTTTACCAAGAGTTTGTATCGAGTCCATACTCTTGCTAAAGCGGGGGCTTAATGTATCATCTTAAAATGGAAGCACTTCCATGATAAGAGTGTTTAACCCTCTGAGTAAGTGGTTTGGGGTCATGTTAAGTGCCTTGATCGGGTCTTTGCATGTATTTGGCTTTCTCCCCACTTTCCACTTCTTCTAGGCACTTGATTTCTTCATTCTAGGTGAAATTAGGGTTAGGATCTCGAGGATTCTCCTTAATTTCCCTCTTCCATGGCTCTATTTTCTAGGTAGGATTCAGAAATAGGTCCTCTTAGCTTTCATCACAGTCATCATAGGATTTTATGTCTATCCCTGGCATTCTGTCCTGATCTGATTTCATTTCTAGGTTTATGGGCATCCCCGGGACCTACTAACCTAGCTCTGACTGAATCTGGGTCCAGGGTCAAATTCGAGGTTGATCCTGACTAGGCCAGGATCGAGCTCGAACCTGACTAGGTCAGGATTGAGGTCGAACTTGACTAGGTCAGGATTGAGCTCGAACCTGACTAGGTCAAGTCCAACCTCGATTTTGCCCCCCTTATTCAAATTTCTAGAATCCAGAATTTCTAAGATTCGGGCTTTCAGAATATTTATTTTCCCACCTCTAAGTTAATCATTTCAAGTTTCAGGATGGTAAATCCTTTAATTGCATTTAATCTAGGTATATTTTCTAAAGGTTAGGACCTTATTTGGATTTAATTCTCCAAGGTGGCCCCTCTAGAGGATTGTGCCCTAGATCACTATAAAAGGAGGCCTTCCTTTCTCATTTTCACATCTCATCCTCAAGCAATTTCATGAGCAAGCTCTCAAGTGCAAGCAAGTGAATTCAATCAAGCAATTGCAAGTCTTCAAGCATTCAAGTGTTCAAGCATTCATCCATCAAGGAGATCCATTGTTAGCTATTGAAGGATTCAATCTCTTCGCAGCCCCCTTTGATGATCCATCCTTCCACATTCATTCAAGTCTTCTCACATGCAAAGATCAAGTCAAGATTGGTGTTGAAGATCAAATGTCATTGATTGGAGACATCCTACATTCATCTTACATCCATTGAAGCATTCCTACTTGTGGATTTGAGGATTTGAATCCTCTACAAGGACTTCAACATAAGCAAGGTGATTTGTTTCAATTACTTTGTTTATGCACACTATATTTCAATTCAATTTCAAGGTTAATTCTTAAATTGGGGTTTGACCAAGGTAAACCCCCCATTTTCTTGCAGGTACAGGTGTGGAATTTCAGATGTGAGAGTGAATTTGGATACCTTTTTCGGTAAACTTTCGAGATCTATGAACAAAATTTGAATCGGACTTCAAATAAAGAATGTAGTATTTGACCTTTTATGAGGGTCAAACCCGACTTGAGCTCATCTTGGAGAAAGATTTTTGGGCTTTCTCTGTCTCGGCATTTCCAGTCCAGAATAGGTTTCAAAATTGCTCAAAAGTTCATACAGACATCAGAATTTAACATTTTCCAGATCTGCCCTAATTTGAGGTTACAATTTGTATTTCAATTATTTCATACTCCAAGCATAAATTTCATTCATAGGGAAATATTGGATTTACTCTCTCTCTCTCTCTCTCTCTCTCTCTCTCTCTCTCTCTCCCATATTCTCCATAAAATGATTTGATTGTGTATTAACCTCTTGGTTGATCAAATTGGATCTCTTCTTTGGGAATTTGGGTTTGGGAATAGATCTCATATTTCCCCCTTTCTCTTTTATCTAAATAGTGTTGAATCCATTTTAACCCTATTCACTTCTATATTGCTTTATTTTAGAAAATAAATGTATTATTAAAAATATTTCAACAAGGTTTGAGAAATATTTAAGGAAGTATTATGTAATTGTAACATTTTAATTTAAGAAATATTTAAAGGAGTATTATGTAATGGTAATATTTTAATTTAAAATATATTTAATATGTAAGATATATTATTTTAATTAGGTTAAAAATTGAATTATTTTAGAAAAATATTTATTTCAAATTTAAGTTATTTTAAATATTTTTATTATATATTATTAAATTATATAAATTACATAAAAAAATTTTATTATTATATCTAAAAAATTATATTTATTTCAGATATATTTAACTAATTTAAAGTAAGATTTAAATTGTTTGAATTAAAAATAAAATAAAAATAATTATTATTATTTTATTTTTTATGTTTATATTATGTACTTGGAGTGTCTATCATTTTTAAGATTTTATATTTTATTCTATTATTAATATTATTTTATTTATTATTTATATTACACTATTTACTACAAGTACTTGCCACTAAATTTAGTGGCACTTATTTTAAAGGTAGATATTTGGTCTTTAATTGTACAATAAATTTAGTTGGAAAGTTTTGGGGAAAAAAGGGGGTTAGAAAGTTCTATATTTATTTTAAAATAAATGAATATATATAACACTCAGGTGTAGAAAATCAAAAGAATTTTATTTGTGTTGTTGGTAACAATAATGGTGCTTTATGAATGGGAAGTTTGAGAATTATAAATAGTCTCAAAATCAAAAATTAATTTTTTTTGAGGTCTTATTAACTACGATAGGAGTTTTCATATTGGAAATGTCACTTTTGATCCAATGATAAGTTATCTATGTTGTAAAGTGAAATGAATGTAAGTGAAGAGTGGAGCAGTGGTGAGGGTGCATAGAGGAACTCTGCAGGGACATATGGATCACAAAGATAGCCAATATGGAGTTGGCAAGATCAGGTCTTTATTTATTGTCATTGATTAGAAGCAGAACAAGGGACTGAAGGGGGAGAAGGGTGATAAAGTGGCAATAAGGAATGTCAACCTAACTATTGCCTATGATGCCATATATGTGCTACCAAATCATGTGCTTCAAACCAAGGTTGTGAGGCTCAGGCAGACTGTTGCAATAGGTAATTTTGTAGGGATTTAGCCTTCTTTGGCTCAAATCAAGGATTGGTTCTTAGCGTTATGGGCTCAATGTCATCATTAATGTCAACATGCTTCATACATTAATGTCAACCTGGTGCAAAGAAGTGCAAAATAGGTATGAGAGTTGTATCTGATGGTTCATATGCTAGAGAGGGTATCTAAAATATGATATGCCAAAAAAGAGTATCTAAAGTATGATATGCAAGAAACAGTATTTGAAGTCTAACATGTAGTAAAGAGTATATGAAGTTTGATATGAAGAAAAGAGTATTTGAATATTGATGTGTAGCAAAAGAGTATTTGAAGTGTTGTACTATAAGTTCACATAACCAATATAATGATTTGTGATGATAAAAAGGTTGTATGAAGTGTATCTGCAAATATGGAAGTATGGGAAGAGGGACTAGGCGAGAAAGTGAAATTCAAGTCCTCATGGAAAAATCCTCTATATTCCTCTACAAAAAAATCGATGACTTGCAGTGTTGGTACTATAATGCATGGTCTATGAATGTTGCATATTATTTTTTCAAGTCCATATTATTTCAAAAGAAGAATTTATGTTATGTTATTTGCTGACAAAAAGGTTGGTTGTCAAGAAGGGTTAGGAAAGGTTTAGAGAATGATCTACATTAGCATCTTAGGCTTCATGATTAGGTGAACATGTTTATAACATTTGGGTGATGTTACCATTTAAAAATTGTATGATGGTTTACTCCACAAGTGAATATATATTGTTTTGAGAGAAATATTGTTGCTTGTGTTCGTCTATGACTGACTCAGCTTATTTTGATAAACTAATTTATAACTTATTGGTTTAGATGTGTATTGGAGGAAGGTTTAAGATATTGAATTAGGTCTTTTCATGGAGTGTTGACCTTCAAATGGCATCACATGCATTAGAGTATTTATGGGTTGACCCACTAGTGTACTTTAGTGTTTTTCTACATGTTTCATTTGGGTCTAATCATAAGGATGGTTGTAATGATTGTACTTTGATGAAATTATCTATGGATGACATGCTATGAAGGATTTGGGTCCCTTTTATCACCCAAAGTGGACTGTATTACATATTTGTGCTTGTACCATCCTAAATTATATCAATATGTAATTTTTCATTTAGTATGGCCCTATTTTAGCATGTATTGGCTTCCACTTTAAATTTTGGTACTCTAGCCCCAATTATACTTTCCATTCTAATACCCCTTCTTCCATTTGGACCCATGGTCCAAATTTCTATGTCTTTTGGGGGCAATAGGGCAACCTGGTTGGCCTATTCTCAGAACTAGGTCGACTTAGTTGGCTTATTCCTCAATAAAGACTCCAAAATTTGAACCAGAGGTTGGTCTCAATGGTTGAGTGGGAAATTCAAATTCCCGTCGGCCCTCTTCAAGTTTTGTGCTCCAAAATGTTTGTGAGGGGTATATTTAAGCAGCCTACCTCTCCTTATTTGGACATAAGACAAGGATCACATCATAAGAATTCAAGCTCTCTGGACTACAAATTCACATCTCAAGCATTATAAGGCATATCTCAAGCATTCCAAGGCATTTTTTGAGCCAATCTTCTCCATGGAGAAAGCTTCCCTCCCTCTTTGAAGTTCGTGTAGAGGAGACCACCATCAAAGAATAAAATGAGAGCATAAGCATCCATTCACAAGAATCTAAGCACTCATGTCTTAGAGTATTTGATTCTTCGAGCCATTCTTATATCTTTCTCCATCAAGCATTGTGACAAACTACAACAGTCATTGTGCAAGGCTTGTATTTCATGATTTCATTGCAGGTCTTTGTGTGCAGTCAAAGATATTGTATTAACACTGGTGATTACATCCAAAGAAGAATTACATCGTCAAGGTATAAGGTAATTCATGTTCCAAATATAGCTTCTATTTCATATTCGTTGTACAATAAGAAGAAGGGATGGATAGATAGGATGAAGGAATATGTGTGAGATCCACATTTTCCTAATTGCACAACTAGAAGGAAGATGACCCAATAGGCTCAAGTAGGTCTTAATCACTAAGTAAATTAATAATCCTTCACTAATAATGAATTAGGACTAGATATATCTGAGGGAATATAGTTGAGAAATGCGAGATAGGGAGCTAAATGAACTAAATGATAACTTTCAGCAGAAATAGATAGACAAAAATCAGATAAAAATCTATAACGAACAAAAAAATAAAATTGCAACACTAGGATTTAAATTTGAATTTGTTTTGGAGGGTATAGGATGCATAGGCATCATGTACCTGGGTATAGGATGCCTAGGCATCCTATACTTGGATATAGGATGACTAGGTGTTCTATACCTGGATATAAGATTCCTTCCCATTGTATACCCTACACTTTTGCCAAAAAAAAATAGAGATCATTCGTCGAATCCTGTACCTTTTGAATCTTTAACAGTAGGCTTTCCACCTATTCCTACACACACAAAATGGAAAATGATTGGGTTGAAAGGGGTTTGCCTTGGTTAAACCCTTGTTTAGCAATAACCCTTGAAATGTAAATGAAATTGCATGAGAGAAAAGTATTTAAAGGTAAATATTAGATCTACCTTGTAATTGCATACCTTTGTAAATAGATATTGAGATCACACATATTTATGAAGATGCTTGTATGTTTATTGAATGTAGTTATTGAACTTTGGAATATAGGAAGGAATCAAGGATGTCTTTCACAAGTGCGTGGATCTATGAGTCACTCCTAGATCTTCAATTTTGTATATTTGATAAATTCTTGCTTTGAAGAATGGATGAGTGAAATACATGTGGATGGGAAAAAAGATATTCTTTCTTGATTGAGAACTCCTCTACTTATCCATCATAGGAGAGAATATTGCTACAATGGAGAAGGTTATCTTCAAAAATCACCTTGGATTCTTTAAGAATGCTTAAAACTTGATATTGAACACTTGGATGTGAAAATATAGTGGAGCACTTGAAATCCTAATCATGGTTACCAAAATGAGGAGAGATAGGCCACTTATATACCTCTCACAACATTTTGGGAGTTAAAACTAACACTGGTCGATACAAATCTAGAAATGCCTCCAAAACATCATATTGGGCCACCCATTCAAATTTAATCTTAAATGTTGGGATACAGGTCACCTAGGTGTCATATACATAGGAAAATGAGACCAATTTTTATTTATATTTATTTATATTTATTTATTTATTTATTTTTTTTGGGGGGGGAGGAATAAATAGAAGATGCCAAAAGAAATGGAGATAGGTTGTAGGATCAAGCATAACAAACATGAAATGTTGAAATCACCAAAATAGGGCCCAATAGAGTATCTAATTATAGGTGCTAGATTTTTAGGATGATACATTTAAACCCCACTTTAGTAAGAGTATAAGACAACCTCATACTCATAGTAAAATAGATCAATGCATAGGAAATTTTTTTATCAAGGTTAAAGAGACTAGGAAACACCAAGCCCCCAAGTGGCTTAGGTCCTCATCAAATCTGTAAGAATTTGCCTAAGGAAAAGAATAAAATGCTAAGATCTAGAAGCTCAAGAGATAGCACAAGAGAGACAAGATGATCAAATGAGTATCTCAATAATGATAAAATGATAAATAATAATAGATCCAATAATCAATCTAAGTACAATGTATGAGTGCCTGAATATATAGGCAATGCGATAAGACTACATGATAAGGAGATGATAAGCTATCAACCACACTACGTGGAATCACATGTCCACCAAAGGTGGATCATCCTCCATTGTACATCAAAGTATGTGCAACATGGGCAACAATGAGAGGATGATAATGTGATAAGAGCACTAAAGGTGAATCTCACACACAAAGAGGTATGAGATGACAACTATCACCGTCTAAAGTGGAATTTCTCCTAACCATGTGCTAAAATGAAATGCAAACTTCTAGGTGTCTCAATGACAACTAATGTGCAAATGCATTATCCTAAGCAAACTTAAGTAAAGTGTAATTAGTGATATTTAATTACACCAACACCCCCCCTTAAGTACAACTTAGGGGAATGCACTTAAGCTCACAATGCTAGATGACAATGCATGATAGGTCCCAACTACTAGGCCATGTTAGGTACCCATGTACAATATGCAAGAGCAATGCAATGCAATCTCTCATAAAGTGGAGAAAGAGGGAAAACCTCATGGGGAAATCCCTCCCCCAAAAGAGAGACGAATACAAGATGCATGCATGGATGGATGGAGTAATCAAGACCCCCCCATTGTGACATACATCATGCATATACAATAAAGAATCCCACCAAAGGAAGGAAGAAGGAAAGAGAGACCAAGTAGCCCCCCCTCAATGCTGAAACTCTTGCAAAGATGGTCCAAGATGTTGACCAATACTCCTCCATAGGAATAAAATAGAGCTAATGTTGCAGCAAGAATGTCAAAGTGTGACAAAATCAGGTACCAATGTCAATGTAGAATGACTGATGAAATGCCCACTAAGATATGAAAGAGATGAGGTATGGAGACACCTGCAGACAGCAACTGGGTACTCTCAACTCATAGGTTGGTATACTTGAGCTTGTGTCGTGTGTCCATTATCTGATTGGTTGGATCATAACCTTCAAGAACCATGTCCTATGATATTCCTAATCTACTAACATAGGTATTACATCAAAAGTGTCATCAATGATAAGGTACAAATAAAAATGTGGCACTTTATGATAGTGCGTGTACAACATTGCTCATGCAATAGAATACAACATCAAATGCAAAGCTAGAAACATGTGGAAGATGAAGCCACCAAAGATACCCTATCAAATGTTGTAGAAAAAGTGTCCTCATGTTGGCCTGTTGCTAGGAAGTCTTTAGGATGAAATTGTCCTACCCCCTGGTTGTCAGTTGGATGATGCTACAAAATAAGTACGTAGATGGCAAAGAAAAAATTGTGTTCCCAATTTTTCTTATATATTAAAATTTTATTTTTCAAAAACCCAATAAGGTTAAGAAAACATGTTATTAAAAACCAAAAAAAAACTGTATTAACAAATAAAGAAAAAATAATAATTTGCACACAAAATCATTAGCATGCACACATGAAAATAACATTAGTGCTCAAAGTCACAAAGTATTTGAAAAAATTTAATCACCCGACTAGGGAAAAAGTATGGAGCGCGATGGGCGGGAACAACATTGGAGGCAACGGCCACCTAAAAATTTTCAAGCTAAAACAAAGAACCAACATGGAGGTTTGTGGTTCAAGCAGCATGCAAGCCATTCTTACCGAGTGCAGTATAGTGGGTCATGGCCTTTCAACATAAGGTTTCATAAAAACTTCCAAACACACACTCAGACCTTTAGGCCATATAAGGAATACCCAAATCAAAGGTGGACACAAAACCCAGATCAAAATGGTTGGAGAAGGGAGAATATGGATAGCAGATAGATAAAGAGACCTGAATATGTGCATTTTGGGGGGATGTTTTGATTTCAGAAAGATTGAAAGTAAGTTCTATAGACCAAAACAAACTAAGGAGACTAAGGAGAAGGAGGTTGATGATGATCAAACACGTGAGAGGCTATATATAATCCATATCTCCTTGATGTTATCCGATTTATTTTGCTATCTTTGATATAGCTGTGTGAATTAAGCAATGAATCTCCTTCATATAGTTTAGAGTGATGAAATAATAATTGTAATACCCCAAAAATGGGCTATAAGACAATTGACCTCCTACATCGACAAATCGATCGAAATCGACATCAAAAGTCCTAACCAAAGGCAGATTTGCACATTAAATCATCAAAAACCTAATCGATTTAATCTTAATTCTGCATCGGGGAATATTTCCTAAATATTCCTAATTTATCCTAATTATCTCCTAATTGAATATTATTTGGCAATAAATATGTTCTATTTATCCTAAAGTAATTGAATATGTTGAATATTTGATTAATTAATTTAATTCTGCCACTTAATCATTTAATTGGATTTAATTATATTTATTCCTAATTAATATTATTTAATTTTGACAATAAATAAAAAATCCTATGAATAATTGATTAAATTCTTATTTAATTGACTAAATCCAGTTGTCAGATTTAATGATATAATTTTGGAATAAAGTTTGATTAAATAATTGATTAACCCATAAATCAGTTGTTTTAATTCAAAAATCAGTTAAGTTGAGAATAATTTTTTTGAATTATTAAATTAATTCATAATTATCCATGCACATTCAGAAAAGCAGTTAAACTTTAAATCAGTAAAACAACTCAATTTGTTATCTTTTTTAACTCAACATCTATTTCGAATTAAAAAGTTGATTTAAACTTCTGATTTGAGTTAAAAAGTTGATTTTGCATGATTTTGTGAGTTAACTAATTCTGATTTCCTGATAACTCAAAAATAAATTTGAGTTAATCAAGGAGAGATTTTTGGCTTTCCATGAGCTTTCAAAAATCTTGGATTTCTATATAAACAAGGCTCAACCCTTCACAAAAGGTCCTTCTTTTCATCTGCACTTTCAATTGTCTAGAGAATCGAGCTCTTGCGAATAGGCGATTATGAGATCTTTTTGCAATTTTTCATTCATTGTTTTCAATCAATTCATAGCATTCATAACATTGTTAGAATAGATTGCATTCATTTCAATTAATCTTAGATCAATTTCATACATTTTTTCATCATATTGCATAGAAAAATCCAAAAATATAGATTAATTTGCATTCATCTTCATCCAAATTTTAGCATTAAATCCTTCGTTTAGGTATTGCATTGTCATTAGTCTCGGTCATAATCTGAGAATATCAAACTCATACCTACTAGAAGGTAGTAAATCTCCTAGTTAGCATTGTTTACTTTATTTGCAAATTTCTTGATTTGCTAACCTCTGATGTTTTACTGAAGTGTTGTGTCTCCAGCTAGGTACAAAATTCACACGCACATTTCTAGCGCCCATCGTGGGGCCCTGCAATGGGTTTCCTTTCTGAATCATCAATTTTCTATCATTTTCCTCTCAAAATTGCAATTTTTAATTTTATGTCTGTACAATTTCGTATGACATTCCATAGATTGTTGTATCAGGATCCCCTGTTTGTCATACGACAGATCTCAATCTGAAGTGTCATGCCAGTTGTATGTGCATTGTTGTACAAGATTTGAATTGTCATATGCATACTAACCCATTGTCATATTGTGTCTGGATTGTAGTACGGGAAGTAGCATATTGTCGTACAAGTTTTGATACCAGAATTTCAATTTTCATGTCAGAATTTCAAGTAGTCTTTAACATTTCAATTTCATATTTTTGCTGACGACTAACCCTAACAATTGATACTTATTGTTTCTGATCACTTTGCTCGCAGGAAAGCTCAATAAAAGCAAAAAAAAGGTAAAATCTACTAACCGCGTTGCGTGGGATCTGAGGTATTTCATTGCATCCCTATAACACTTCAATTTTGGGAAGTAAAATGAACCTCTCACGTGTTTAGCTTGAGTGTCTCTTGCTTTTATAAATCACATGTTCATTTTGGATCTAAAAAGAACATAGATTTGCTTTCTTGCATATCTGTTTCACATAGTAATTAGGCCCTATGAATACTATTTGTGGAGTTCTTGAGAGAGTGGGCTTCATTAGCTTGTTTTTCATGCTAAGCTCTTCTTGAATATAGATCCCCTTGTAGGTAGGGATGATTTGATATCATCTCACGGTCTTACTTGGTTTAGTCCTCATATTTGATGGTACATTTTCTCTTGGACCCACTTAGAGAGATTGGTAGTCATTTTTGTTGACATACAAACCTTGGTGAGGTGGTTTCAATTTTAGCATGTCAATCAATCTGTTTGTTGTGTTTGGGTGAAGTGAAGAGGCTAGAGGATTATGCTCTGTTCCCTTTTTGGGTAGCATCAGAAAATCAGATCCTTGAATCTAAACTAAGTCCCCATGTGGTCCTTTTTGTGAGTCTCCTTATTAGAGAGGGTTAACCATAGTGGACATTCCCTTTATTGGGTCAACCACGTGGATGAAACCTCAAGCGGTAATAGCCATTTCTGATGTGGTAGTAGCACCTGCTATATAAATGTCCTTGTGGAAGAAATCTCCACGGGTGTAGTTTCTTGTTGGGCTGTCAGATCTCCTTAGCAGCTCCTAATTGATTAAATTCTCGGACTGTGTCAAAACCCGAGTGCACTTGGGTTGGAGTTTTCCCTCTTGAGATTACAAAAGTTGCAGAGTTGACCATTACTACGAACCCTAGTGCAACTAACTTTTTATTTTCTAGGACTATGTGCATGATTACAAAACATTTGAGAACATACACAAGTAGAATTCTTAGGGAGTAGAATCATAAGTCACTATTCTTGTTCATGTGCAAGGTTGTTGTGTCCCTTGCTCATTGTTTGAAGATGATTGCTTGCTCCCTTGATTGTTGTCTTGCATGTTTGATATCTAGTTGGTCATTTAAAAATGAACAAACCCAGCCATCAAAATCAAACAACAAAATCTGGAAAACTTGCAAAATCTGAACAAAAATCCTTTTCTGGTGTTAGTTGTCATATGGGAAATTCAAAACTCATACAATTTTTTACATTGTCATATCAGAACCCCCAGAAACTTGCACGAAAGCTTGTACTTTATCGTATGACTGTTGTAAAAAATCCAAGCAAATTTTAATACCGGTAGCAATTATCGTACAAGTTTTTGTCAATTATCGTGTGAGACCTTATCCTTACTCATATGAGCCTAGAGAAAGTCATACTATAGCTGAGTCAAACTTGTCAGAAAGCCTTCAATTTTTTTAGAAATTCAATCATCGCAGTTAACCTTCAAATCCTGTCAAAATATTCACTGTGTTAGGAACAGAGAAGAAAAACCAGAAAATCCAACACATTTTCCAAAAGTGGTCTCTTTAGTTTGATCCAGCCTTCTGATCTATTGATTTGGATCTCATTTCATCTTGTGTCAAAACCTTGCCAAAATCATTTTTCAATTCAATCCTCAAACCATCTAAGTGTTGTGAGCTCATGTCCGCTATCTTTTGGGCATCTACCCATACATCTAGGGTACAGTATCCTACATTTACATCCAATCAATCCTTTATCAAATTCAATCTTGACAAGGTTGTGTCATTCGATCTTCTCGAATCAAGTCATTCATCAGTTGTCTTAATCTTGCTTTTCAGATTCACTCGAGGTTAATGGTGGAAACCAGAGCTTCCTCACACAAGAAACCTAGATAAGAACCAAAATTCTCACCTTTGTCTTCTTATGTTGTTCAATCCATTAATCAACCTTACAATACAACTCATTATGAAGAAGACGCTCTAGGTAATCTACATCTGAAAAAAGGCTATTTTAATCCTCCTCAATCAACCCATGGAGGTAACCAATCAACTCCACATCAAACAATCCCTAGTAGTCCTCACAACAACATGATGTCTCAAGGAGGAGGAAACCAAGGTTCCCAAGGTCATCACTCTAATCATGGTGGAGATCATGAACCAACACCATCTGAAATTGAGTGGTATAGAAAAAATGATGACTTTTGAAGAATGATGAAACACATCTTGCAAGAAGAGAAATAAGCCTATTTCTTACAACTAGCTCAACAAGGAGCCAAACTTCCTCAAGACTTCAATGTCGATAATATCATAACACAAGTGGAAGAAACTCCCATCACAGCCATGATGAAACAGATGCATGCTATGCAAGTTAAACTCAACAAGCTGGAAAAAGAGAAGGAACCTAAATAATTCTCTATGGAGGCTCTATGCCCCTTTCCATTCGATAAAAACTTGTATATGCCACCATTCCCAAAAAGAGTGGAGATACTGAAATATGACAAGTATGATGGAAACTCTGACCCCCAAGATCATGTCAGAGAATTTTGTACTCAATCCATGGAGTTTATGCATGAACCAACCTACCTAATGCGTCTTTTTCCACAATCTCTGGGAGGAGTAGCCATTCATTGGTTCTCTAAGATGCCTCCAACAATCAAAACCTTTGAGGAGCTAATCAAATTTTTCTACCAACAATACTCCTACAATATCCAACACCCGGTCACCATGATCGACATCTACAATCTAAAGCAAAACTCAGGAGAGCCCTTCCTAACCTTCCTTAAACGATGAAGGAAGAAGTTTTCACTCTATGCTCGACCCATTCTGGAAACTGAAAAACTCGAGATCTTCATCAACAATCTGATTCTGGAACCCAATTATCATTTACAAATGCAAAATCATACTTCTTTTGAGAAAATGGTAGAAAATCCCATCAAGAATGAAAATGTACTTGCTCGTAAAGGGGATATAATGCTTAAAGAAAACAAGAATGAATCAGGTTCTAGTTCTAACAACAAAGATAAAGTCAAATTTTGGAACAAGAACAAGAATGTTGTGACAGATGGTGTTGTCGATCACATCAATGCTCCATCAAAGGCACCAGCATTCAATCTCACCATTGGCACCCAAGCCTTAAAAGCTTCTGAACAAAAGGCATCTAAATCTTCTAAAAATTCTAATGACTATAAACCATGGGTTACAAAACCAAAGCATGAGTTCACTCCTTTGGGTGAGTCCTTAGAATCTGCCATGAAAACACTATTGGCAAACAAAATCATGACATTGCCTAAGATAAAACCATATGATCTTGAAGTTAAACCTAAATGGTGGAAAGAGACTGATTTCTGTGACTTCCATCAAAACAAAGGTCATAAAACCAATAACCTGAATGCGCTTAAAGCATCTCGTACAAGGCAAAATTGATGATGGAGAAATTATAAATGACAACCATAAAACCAAAAATGATCATACGACATTCACATAACCATTTCTGAAGCATACTAAAGGAGATTCATCTTCTCAGCCTAGCATGGGTGCTAAATTCAATTATGCCTACTCTGGAAACAATGATATCATAAACATGGTTGAACCATGTTTATCTGAACATTGCAATGTCATCACCATTGTAAGAAAGGATATAGATAATCAATCAGCAAATGCAGTAACTTGATCACAAGCTTAGGTACATCTACAAGGACAAAACTCAGGTTCATCAAATGCCCCTAAGGTGCCTTTCAATCTTTCATCTGCTTCTAAATAGAGGACTGCCTTGAAATCATCAAATCCTAAAGAGATAAGACCAACATCATACAATATTGTCCAACAACTCTAGCATACCAATGCAAAAATATGCATGTTTGAGTTACTTCAGATATCTCCTGCTCATAGAGCTATTATGGATAAAGCTCTGCTCGGTTCCAATGTTCCTGACAATCTTCATCTAGACAGATTTCAGACTATGGTGGGTCATCTGACATCACCCAAGTATATCTCCTTTTCAGAGGAAGAGACAATTCACTAAATCATTTGCATAACCAGCCCTTGCACATTGAAGTCTTAATCCAAAATCATCGTGTCAAACATGTGTTGATAGATGGAGGCACTGGTCTAAACATCTGTTCCTACAAATTGGTCACACAACTAGGATTATCAGAAGATGCTATTGATCCTAAAAAGAAGATAACCATAAAAGCATATGATGAGCAAGAAAATCTTCCAAGGGAACAATTGTACTACCTATCAGAACAAGACCAGTTATAAGAGGACATCACCTGTCAGGTTATGGATCTTCCATTGGCCTAAAACAATCTCCTAGGGAGACCTTGGATACATGAAATGCAAGCTATTCCATCAACATACCATCAATGTGTAAAATTTCCATATGATGGAGTAGAGGTAACAATTCCAGCTGACATATCTACATCTTGCAATGCCTTGAAAGAAAGTGCTAACAAACATGTTCCACATAATAGAGAATCTTCCACCAAGTAAATAGACATTTCATCTACATCCAAGATGGAAGACATTTCCAAAGAAGTCAAAATCAAGGACACAAGCATGGGAGAATATACTATGGAACCAGTCCTATCTCTAACATCTCTCCCAGTCTCACCTAAATCTTATGGGCAACCTTTTAAATAGACAAAACAAGCATCTAAAGAACCTCAAGCTATCTACAATGGAAGTTTTCTCATAGAGAAAGTGTCCAAGAAAGAGTTTGATGAGGATGAAGCTGTGCTTGCATGGCTATACAAAGATGAATCTCAATCAATTAAAAATATGACTCCAAATCAAACAAGGTTCCTTCAAAGTCATATGGACCAGGTCAAAAACTCATGTCTAAAATGAGATACACAAGAAAAAGACCTCTAGGAACAAGAGACAAAGGTCTTATATCACCCATTGCACACTATGGTCAGACAAACAAAGATACTACAAGTCTAGGTTATCAGAAGAAATCCTTCCATCTCAGTGGAAACTCTCCTCATGTGATAAAACATATAGAACCAGAAGTGGATAAAATTGAAGAGGAAGAAGCACAACAATCAAATAGTGATGATTCAGACACTACTGATCTTATCACTTATGAACGTTTACCTCAAAACATACTAGATCTTCTTAGGGATGAAGAGAAACCTAAGGAGAATATCAATGTAGTAGATACACAAGAACCTACTACTAAACAAGAAGAAGGTAAACCTCTCATAGTAGCTAAACATTGGGATACAATAGTGATTCTAAAACAGACTCCCATGAATATGAATTCCGCTCAGAATCTGAAGGTAATCCTGCTTGGGGAATTCATCCTAACTTTACACATGTTCTCAGATTTCCCAAAAGTCTAGATGAAGAATCATAAGATGAATCAAATGACTATGAATGAGGAGTTATTCTAGAAGAATATGAGCTTATCACTGAGAAACACATTGATGTCATTCACTAATATTCACCTAAATTCGATGTAAGTCTAGAGCGAAATGATGAACTTAACGAGTCTAATCCACCTACTGCTGAAGTGGAATCCAATAATGACATTGAAACTATTCACGAACTGAACATTCTGAGTAGTAATATCACCTTTGAATTCGAGAGTTGGGTTAGGACCAATGATGATAACACCATATGTGTGCACACTATTTCCCAATCCTCCCCTACATTGACTATCCAACATCCAGAGCTTATTGACGGAACATCTACCGATCCAAACCAAGATATCCATACCTTTCAAACTGACTACGCTCTTTCCTGCTACCCTCAATGTAGTGGAACCTATGACAACTTCCATCGGTGAACCTAGTGTTAGCATGACAGAGTCAGATATCAAATATCTCAGTCAGAAAAGAAAAAGCAAAAAGAAAAAGAGTTTTGAGGGTGAAAACCACTTCGTGGCAATCTCAGAACCAAAAATAGTAAAAATAAAAGACGTATCTGAAGGTGAAAACCTCCCTGAGGCACCTAAGGATGAGATATTTGATGTCCTTCTGAGTCATTTATAGGACAGATCTCTAGTACTGATAGAACCCACTCAGTCTATCAACCTAGGTACAACAGAGGAACCACAACTGATTCATGTAGCTCAATCGTTATCAGATAAAGAAAAGTAAGCATTTACCAAGTTCTTAATAGAGAAGAAAATCAACTTTGCATGGAAGTATTCTGACATGCCAGGGTTAGATCCAAATATGATAATGCATCATCTCTTTATAGCTCTAGGAGTCAAACTTGATAAACAAAAATTGTGAAAGATGCATCCACATGTTGCACTCCTAGTCAAAGTTGAGCTAGAAAAGTTACTAAAAGCTGGATTTGTCTGAGTCATAGATTATGCACAGCGGATCTCAAACATAGTTCTAGTTTTCAAAACTAGATAAATCTATCAGAGTATGCACCGACTTCAAAGATGTAAACAAATCATGTCCTAAGGATGATTTTCCATTACCAAACATTGATATGATAGTGGACATGACTGCGGGCTTTAAAATGTATTCTTTAATGGATGGTTTGTCTGGATACAACCAAATCAAAATTTCTCCAGAAGATCAAGAGAAAACAACTTTTACATGTGCATGGGGTACTTTCTGTTGGAATGTCATGCATTTGGTCTTAAGAACATTGGTGCTACATATCAAAGAGCTATGATGTCTATCTTCCATGATATGATGCATCGAACTATGGAAGACTATGTTGATGACACCTTAGCCAAATCAATGATAAGATCTGAACATCTAAATGACTTAAGCAAAATACTAGATAGAATGGAAAAAATTAGTCTCAGACTGAACCCTAAAAAGTGTGCTTTTGGTGTCACTTTTGGAAAGCTCCTAGGCTATTTGTTTCAAAGAAGGGCATTGAAGTAGATCTTGCTAAAGTCAAGGCTATCATGGAGATGCAACCTCCACAAATATCAGTCAAATGAGAACCTTACAAGGAAGGGTGCAATCAATCAGACGTTTCATATCTCAGCTAGTAGACATATCACAACCTTTCACAAAAACATTACATAAAGGTATGGCTTTTGCATGGAACGAGGAGTGTGAAAAGAACTTCATCACATAAAGCAATATTTGGCAAATCCTCCTATTTTGATGCCTCCTATTCAAGGGAAGCCATTGATTTTGTATGTCTCCACTACAGATACATCATTGGGGGCATTACTAGCAAAACATGATGACAACAAGAAAGAGAGAGCTATCTACTATGTTAGCAGAACATTGGTAGCTTATGAGAAGAACTATTCCATGATTAAGAAAGCTTGTCTAGTTGTGATCTTTGCATCACAGAAGCTGAGACACTACATGTTAGCTCATACAACACAATCGATATCTAAGATAGATCCATTGAAATACTTATTGAGCAAAGCTACCCTCACAGGTAGATTAGTGAAATGGGTGATGCTATTGAGCGAATTTGATATAGAATATGTTGAAAGGAAAGCTATCAAGGGCCAAGTCATTGTAGATCAATTGGCTGAAACACCAATGTTTGATGATACACCATTACAAATGGAATTTCCTGATTCATCCATCATGCACATATCTTCTAGGACTTGGCATCTTTTCTTTGATAGATCTTACACACAGAATGGATTTAGAGCAGGCATATTGTTCATAACACCTAAGGTTACTCAATACTTAAAGCATTCAAAATAAAATTTCCTTGCGCAAACAATATTGTTGAATATGAAGCTCTACTTAATGGCATGAAGATAGAAATTGATTGGCGAGTGACAAAATTACACATTCATGGAGACTCGCAGCTAGTCATACACCAAGTCAATGATGTATACCAGACAAAAGATGAGAAACTAGTTCCATACAAATGCATGGTTAATGACCTTAAGAAATATTTCATCTCAGTCACTTTTGAGTAGATTCCTAGAATGGAGAATAAGGTTGTTGATGCTATGGCAATGCTCTCATCTCTACTGCAGTAGCCCGAACATGAGCTATGTTATGATTTCTTGGTGGAAGCACTGTCATTCCTGCATATGATTCCCCCAAAACCTACATGATCTGCACTGTTGTTGGTCATGATTTGTCTAGATACAAACACCTTTTCTCCTACCTTCAAGACCAAATCATCCATGATACCTTCAACCGCCATGAGAAATAATACCTTATCCAAAATGCATCCCAATATGTCATCATTGGTAATGATATATACAAACATACTCTAGATGGTAAACTTCTTAGGTGTTTAGAACATGAAGAGTCTCAACGTGCATTAGAGGAAGTCCACGACAGTATATGTGATCACATTCCAATGGTTTAACACTAGCTTGAAAACTTATTAGGGCTGGGTACTATTGGCTTGAAATGGAAAAATAGGCTATCAAATATGCTAAGAATTATCAGAAATGTCAAGTACATGGTAACTTAATTCATGCACAGGGAGAGATCTTATTCCCTTTACTATACAATGGCCTTTCCAACAATGGGCGTTCAATCTTATTGGAGCTATATATCCACATTCTTCTAATGGACATACTCATATCATTACAACTACAAACTATTTTACAGATTGGGTAGAAGCAGTTCCTTTGACTCAAGCAATCGGCAAACAAATTTCAATTTTCATCCTGAACTACATCATATGTCGGTATGGAATTCCACATTCAATAGTTATAGATAATGGTGGTCAATTCAAGAATAAGGACTTGGATTCCTTGTGCACTAATTCAATATTACACAATATTGGTCATCCGATATACTATCCTCAAGGGAATGGACAAGTAGAAGCGTCAAACAAAAATCTGTTGAAGATCCTACATCACACAGTTAATAAAATAGGAAGAGACTAGCATCTCATGATCAATCCAACTCTCTGGGCTTACAGAAAAAGTATCAGAACACCCATTGGGGCTACACCATTCGCTTTAGTTTATGGGTCTGAAGCGGTACTACCTATTGAGGTGAAATCCCATCACTAAGAATTAGAATGCATGGATAGTAACTGATGATGATTACAGAGTGTCTAGGTTGTAAGAACTTGAAATACTAGATGAGCACAGATAAGTAGTGTATGATCATCTCAAACTATATTAGAAGAGAATTTCTAGAGGCTACAACAAGAAAGTCAGGCATGGAGAATTTCAGGTTGGCGATCTAGTCTTGAGAGAAAATGCTAAAAATTAATCACATCAAGAGCGCAAGGGAAGTTTGAACCCAACTGGTTGTGTCCCTTTGTTATCACTGCTACTTTTGGCTCTGGAGCCTATCAACTCTCAATGACTAAAGGATAATAGCTCTGAGAACCAATCAACGTTCTCCATCTGAAGAAATTCTATGCCTAAGATATTTAGTCTATGGTAAAATGTCCTCAAAAAAAATCATAAAAATAAGAAAAAGTCCTGAAAAAATGATCATCCCGGTGAAAACCTAGCAATAGGCACCTTGATGTATCACAAAAAAATTGAAAAAATGGTAAACTACAAATTTTTTTGAAAAGATGAAAAATACAAAAAAAAGAAGAAAAAGAAAAAGTGCCTTGGTGAAAACCTGGAAATAGGTGCCTTGGTAGCAAAAATAGAATCTCTACCAAGATGGTTAAAACCCAAATAATGGGTGCTACTTGTTCAAAAATGCTCCATCTATAAGTGCAATCTTGGTCTTTCATATCTTTCAGTCATGCTTTAGTTTGTACATATCTCATGTTTTCAATAAAGTCGGTCTGAGCATCATCCAACAAGTGTCTGTATCCTATCAAAGCTTCAACTTGGGAGCAAATCAACGTCATATCCTAAAGTCCTCAGTATCTTCAAATGAGTCATTTCCAGTCAAGGTTCTTCCAAAGCTATATCTGATTCAGTCAGTCAGTCTCCTCAGGAAAGGATTTTGCAATCAAACACAAACGAACAACAACAAACTGAAAACAATCATTGTGACATGTTTAAATCTTTCTAAATGCTTACTGATTCACATTGAGATTTTTGCATATTTTGTCCCCTCAAGCTCCTCAATCATGTCCTTCATAGGATTTAGAGAGTGATGACTGAGGGCATAATCTTTTGTTTATTTTATGCTTTGTGTGAAAATCTAACAACTTTGAAATTCTGGATTGAATTGGTGTCCACTATAAGTGCCTCCATCATGTATTGGATGGCCACGTGTACCTCGACTATTGATACCTGAAAAATTCAAGGAAGTTTGATCTAACTTTGTCTTTTTGAGTGATTTCTTCTTCTCTATTGTGAAATGCAAAATTATCCAAGGATGTGAACGATAAACGGTCATTGCGGGTAAATTCACATGAGATTAAGGATGATCTCTCCTTGTTTGGCATGTTTGTCCGCAAGGCATATTCAAGTCATCACAACATTTATGTTTTGATGCTTATACAAATTGCTATATTAAAAGGACACGATATTCAGGTCATCCTAGCTTTTGTGCTTTGATGCTTATATCTAATCCGACATTTTGAAACAAAAATCATATTCATATGTTCATGGTTGTCTAACTAGTGAACATTGTATTGATTTATTCGGTGTTACCTAATAAATATTCAGTGATGAAAATGATCGCCACATGATCAGTAACTAAGTCCTAGGTCCTAGGTCTACATTACATTTTGCACTTTGCATGATTGCATTTATCTCATGATTTCACAAATTAGCTTGAACGCTTAATGATTCTCCAAAACTACGCTAAAACATGACACGAGGACTAAGATTTGTATGAAGGTCTCGTTAACTAACCAGTAAGCAATCATCATCCTGGGTTAAACATCCGTTTTGACAAAAGACTAAGCACTTATCTTCATCAATACCTGGAAAACATATCATGTGTATCGTTGCATATCATAAGCATTTCATAAACCCATTTGCATCCATACATGTGCATCCATAAACATACATTTTCATTCATTCATCTATCATCTATCATTACATTGCAATAATCCATACAATTGAAAATAAACATTGCATTGCATAATCCATACATTCAACACTAATCAAAGCATTTCAAACATTTACATCACATGATATTACATCATAACTAAAACGACAAGTGCATATGAAGTCACAACCAAAAATTGATCTCAT